>CM023533.1:67313207-67722806 GCA_013350335.1 Chimonanthus salicifolius
CGGTTGAGTCTATGAAGAATGAGGCATTTTTGGAATAAAGTCAAACCGAAGGATGGAATTTCTTGGAAACCTTGGCAGTGAGTTCTTAGCGATGAGGCTTCTCTAAAAGAGAGAGTTCAGGACAAACTTCCAAAAGAGGTAGTTTGTACCAAGTCAATAACGATTTTGATGTTAAAATCACAATTGCAAATTTGACTAAAAAAGTAGAGGCCTTAGCAATGACTTGGAGGGTGAGTCCGTCGATGAGTGTGCAATCTGAGGTGTGTGCCTTGTGTATTAACCCGGGACACATAGCACAAACATGTCCTTCCCTAAATGCAAATCTAGAGTGCCAAGCCGAACATGATAACGCACTAAATAATTTTGGGAAGCAACAGGGGAGTCATTTATTTGCTACCTATAACCCCAATTGGTGGAATCACCTTAATTTCTCGTGGAGTCAGAACCATTGCATCCACCACAAAGTCAGTCCTATCAACATGATCCACATCAGCATAAACCCTTTTTAGAGGAAACATTGCAACAATTCATGTAGTCCATTTAGCAAGCCTTGCAGTCAAATTCTCAAGCTCACAGATAGGGCAACTTGCAAGTGCTCTCAGAGAGAGGGAAAATGGCAAATTCCCCAGTCAACCCATTCCGAATCCTAAACTTCAGTTCGTAGTGGGGCCTTCAACTACTTCCAACGTGCATTATGGAGATTTTAAATCTATCATCACTCTTAGGTCAGGGAAGACAGTTGATAATCAAGTTAGGATGTCAGAAGAAAGACAGCAGGACAACCAAAACCCTGATCAATCTGAGCCATCAAAGGGACTGATTGCCCTGCTGAGAAGGAACCCAAAGAGTCATTTACGAATGACTTTGTCCCAAAAACTCCTTATCCAGAGAGATTGATTCCAATTAAAAAAAGGTCCACCGTATAACGATGTGTTAGAGGAAACATTGCAACATTCCTCTCCTTGGCGCTATTAAACAAATACCTTTTATGCAAAATTCCTGAAAGATCTCTGTATGATAAAAAGGAAAATGAATGTTCCAAATGTAAGCATTTTTGGCTGAACATGTAGGTGTCATTATTCAACATAAAACTCCTGTCAAGTACAAGGATCCTGAAAATCTTACTATTTCTTGTGTCATTGGTGGCCATTTGATCGATCGGGCCTTACTTGATTTAGGAGCAAGCGTTAATTTGTTGTCGTACTCTATGTACAACCAATTGGGGCTAGGAGAACAGAAACCCACACATGTTATACTTCAATTGGCCGACAGGTCAGTCAAAATTCCAAGAGGTGTAATAGAAGATGTTTTCATCAAGGTTGACAAGTTTTATTTTCTAATGGACTTTATAGTCCTTGATACACAACCTGTGATGAACACTAGTGGACAAATTTCCATAATTTTGCGTCGACCCTTCTTGAATGCCTCCAATGCAATCATCAATTGTAGGAATGGAGTGCTTAAACTGTTTTTTGGTGACATTACTTTAGAGCTCATTGTGTTCAATTGTGGCCACCAGTCTCTGGACACAGATGACCTATGTGAGGTAAATATGATTGAGAGTACAGTCCATGAATCATTCCTTAACTTTACATGTGATAACCTATTTGAAGAATGCTTTTCAAATTTTGGCACTAATTTTAATGAAAAAGGATCACAGAAGCGAATGCTATGCTAGAATCCACCCCATTTTTGAAGACCAGTAAATGGAATGAAAAGTTTGAGTCTCTCACTGTCAATGTTGAAAAGCCACCAATATTGGGCCAGGGTTGATTAGTAGGTCTGTCAAACGGGTCCGAGTTAGTCTGTCAGTGAGTCTGAGTCAGTTAGTGTATCTGTGTAATTTGAGTCGGTTGAGTCAATCTAGTTTAGGGTTTTGCAAATTCTTCCTAGTGTTGTATCCAGTCAGTTTTTGTCTAAGCCTGAGTTAGTGTTGAATCAGTTTTTGTGTTTTTGTTGTCAGTCTAGATTCTCTATGTTTGTGTTTTTGTCTGTTTGTTTTTGCAGGTATTGAATAAAGAGACCCATTTCAGGTACTCTGTCACGCCCTGACCCAAAACATAGGCATGTGACGCGGAATAATTTTACTTTTTCGAATCTCACATGTGGGAAAATCACATGTACTCACAACTCAATCATCGAGATCATAAATGAACTCAAATACCATTAATATCTCAAAGGGGATATAAATTCTTTACCATAAATGTTATCAAATATTCTAGAATTTTTTACAACCAAATCCACAATAAATAAAATGATAGAAACAACATCACCGACTCAAATCAAATAAATAAAGCAATTAACTCAATATGTAGGGCGTATAAAGCAGCATGATAAACTAAACTCTTCTTTGGGGTCCCTCAGACCCAGTCGGTGCAATATTACCTGAAATTGTAAGGATGTGAATATAAACAATACTCAATAAGGAAATATGCATGATGAAATGGAATATAAATAAGGTTATGCTATCATGTCATGTTATCAATCTCATCAGTATAAACACAATGTCCACCCAAGGATACCAATGTTTTCAACGTGAACACAATGTCCACCCAAGGTTACCTTTATGGAACGGGCTATCAAACATCATGATCCCTTGAGGGACATAGGCCACGACTTATAAGTGGGAGATCTCCATACAACATACATAATCTACCTCACCTTGCGTCCTTGCACCACTCTGGTGATTAAGTTAGCTCTAAAGTGATCAATATACGACTTACTAAGTTAGTACCACCCAGGTAGGGCTCACAAGTATCTAACCGTATGCAATCCATCTTATTAAGTCACTACCGTTCGCATAGGCTCATGAGTATCTAATCCTGCGCAATGCGTCTTACTAAGTTAGTACCGTCTGCATAGGCTCACGAGTATCTGACCCTACGCAATCTGACTTACTAAGTCAGTACCGCCCGTATAAGGTCTCGAGTATCTAACTCTGCGCAATGCATCTTATTAAGTTAGTACCACCCGCGTAAGCTCACAAGTATCTGACCCTGCGTGAACTGTACACCAAGTGTACAAAATAGTCGTGAGAGGACAGTGCGAAGCATGTGGGGCTATACTTCTCAACGACAACCACAAACAGCCGTGAGAGTGACCTACAACGTGAATCATGATAGGAGCTATACTCCTCGATGGCAACCCTATAAGACCAAGTCCCATAGCCGACGCAACCATTCCATTAGGGTTCCTTAAACCAAACTATTATCCTGTCACACCAGCCTCCTTTAGGGAGTGGGGACTCATACAAGTGGGCCCAAGTAAGGGAAATGTACATCATCAAGTCCTATATACCCTTTGGGTCTCACCCCAAACTAGTAATTCTCAATATCCCAATGCCCATTAACACAATATCACATACTCACAACCTAAACAACTTCATGGGCACACATCAGTGAGTAATACCAAAAGGAAACATATTTATAATTACATGGGCAACATATATGTTATAATCACATAATGACTATAATTTCACAATGATAGCAGCATAGCACATTCCACTACGCTTCATACATTCAACATAATTATTACATTGGGTTATTTTAGGGACATGGATTACACACCAACCTTGAGATACACACATCGGATTTATTTATACATATTCTTAGTCCTTACAATTTATTCAACCCGTCTCATGGTGGTTTAACATCCTAAGTCTCATCACTCCTTTTTCACAGCATAAACTCAATTAAATTCATCAATAAATCATCTCAATCATTCACAAGGGTTTAAATAATTATCACAAATTTTCTATCATCATAACAAGATAAAAGACATACTACAAATCACATAATAGGGAATTAATAACATCTCATGCATAGCATAGGGCACATCCACCGTATTTATCATGCATTAAACACATCAATAACACAATTCATTCCCTAAATTAATAAAATAGTATACATACATTCATATAATATATGTGTAGCACCTCAAGATCACTGTGTCTAGGATTGATCTTCGGGTCATACCTCACTAGGCTAGGGGTCCAAAGGCTCTTATCAATAAAAAAAGAAAATAATACATCTCTATTAGTTCATCGATTAGGCCAAAACAAAGTTTAGAAGCAAAATCCCTAAATTTACACCCAAATTTAACCCTAATCTGGTTTAATCCCTTCAATTAAAGGGAAATCCCTAAATATCCTCCCATGAATCATCTCCAAAAATTAACACATACCATTTTCCCAATTTATTTTCCTTCCTATGGGTTCAAAACTCACTTTCAATTCAGATCTACACCCAAACAAGATTCCATAACAAAATCCCAAATTACTTTCATGGATTTCTCTCTAAATAAGGCCTAGAAGCCATCACATACTCTATTCTCAGCACATCCCATTAATATCTCATCAAATAAGAAAAAAGGGAAAGAGATAGATCATATATCTTACCTTTGGAGGAGAAAGAACCGTGCAAAAGGGCATTCCAACTGTAGGAACCGAATCCAAAGCCTTTAATGAGTGGAAATCAATAGAGGAAAGGTAGAGGAGACAAGAGTTTGTTGTTAGGGAAGAAGGGTCGGCTGTTTGGAAGAGGAAAGAGGTGAAATAAGCATAGTTTCGTGCAAATACAGATTTATGTACAGACTTATATATATATATATATATATATATATATATATATATATATATATATATATATATATATATATAGGGTTGGGCCATTACAATCCACCCCACTTAAAAGAATTTCGCCCCCTAAATTCAATTATTTTATGGCTCTAACTTCTGCCCCAAACCTCACAAATCCTATAGGGCTTCATCCATAGGGCCTTAAATATATACCATATATACACTGGTTGACTGTCTCTCTAGATTCAACCAAACAATGTCACCAACATGCTCAATTCACACGTGGACAATGCAATAGGTCTTACACCATGGTTCTCATATTGCAGCTCAACACATTGAAATAAAATTTACATCTCTAAGCAAATATAAATTCTATAAGTGGCTAAAAGACTATATAATCCAACACAAGGAATGCAAAATCTGGGTACATCTCATCAAGGCACTCTATTGAACTAGGAGTCTCAAAGACTTCCAAACAACAAACATTGAAAAGTCTGAGAGACCAAAATCCCCATCACAAGCACGAAAAATCACCAACTCTCGACACTTTATGGCCAATAACCTAGAGACTAAAACCTGGAGCCATACACATATTCAAATCTGCTAATATCGATTGTCACGGATTCCAAAAATGTGTCATAGCTTAACGGGTCCTGACACAACCCAAGCCACATCAATGCATGCAAGAAAATGTCCACCACTAAGCACAACAAAATTGGGCGCAAAAATGATTCTAAGCTTATCTCAGCTAGCTATTAGCTCACACTTATCATTGGCTCTCCGTAGACAATCACTATCACCAAATGTACTCAAGCTCCTTGGCTCAAATTTCATTTATCAATGTAATCTATGCAAAATGGTTCAACACGAATCAAACGTGGACAACACTGTGCAGTTAAAAAATAGATGCCCTATTTTGAACCATTATCTCATTGATGCATAATCTACTCAAGGTTTCCATCGAGTCTGTCACCTTCATGGGTATGAAATGGGATGATTGGTCACACAATCTACAACTGTCCAAAATAGAACTTTCGTCCCCAGGTGACCTCGATAAACTTGTCACAAAATCCATATTAATGTCTTTTCATTTCCACTGAGACACTGAAAGGTTCTGTAGTTGTCCGCTGGGTATTTGGTACTCAGTCTTAACTTGCTGACATATAAGACAATGGCATACACACAGCTATATCTCGTTTCAAACCTTCTCATCAAACTTCTGTGGAATATCATGATACATCTTAGTACGGCCTGGATGTACTGTAAAATGGGAATGATGAAACTGGTTAAGTACCTCATTTCTACATTGATCCACTGTCTGATCTCACTGACCATCCTTCAGGGCCTTGCCCTTGAAATACTTTTGTCTTAAATCAGAAGCCAACGTGTGCACTTGCTGTGCTTTTATCACTTTATCCACAAGTATAGGTTGCACAAATAAATTCTGTATCCAACTGAACCATTGTGCTCGACCAACTAAAGACTATAATCTGCTGTTGTCTCAAGTATCTGCAATTGACCAATCCCGATACTAGCCACTGTGCTCTAGGGTTTTTGGCTCAATACATCAACCACTACATTAGCTTTACCAGGGTGGTATGAGATTTAGAAATCACAATCTCAAAGAAACTTCATCCACCACCACTATCTCAAATTCAGGTCCTTCTGAGAGAATAAGTACTTAAGACTCTTATTGTCGGATAACACCTCAAATCTTTAACCAAATAGATAATGCCGCCAAACTTTTAGTGCACAAACTACTTTGGTCAACTCTAAATCATGAGTAGGAATAATTAAACTCGTGGGGTTTCAACTGTAAGAAATCCCTATGTTATACTCGGTCATCCTGCACCTACATGCAGTCTAGACCACTTAAAGAAACATCTCAACATACAACATATCCATGACCTTGCTCGGCACCACTAACACAAGGGAAGAAGTCAGTATATCTTCTAGGCTCATGAAGACATGCTGACATGCATCATTCCAAACAAAAATCCACTCTCTTATAGGTCAATCTAGTCAAATGTGCTATGAGTCGGGAGGAACTCTTAATAAACCAGTGGTAAAAACCTGCTAAATTCAATAAATTGCAGATTTCGAACACATTCTGCAGTCTTATTCAATTAAGCACTAACTCAATATTGCCAATAACTGAAATCACATGGCCAAGAAACTGCACCTCTCTCAGCCATAACTAACACTTGCTGAGTTTTACATACAACTTGTGCTTTGACAAAGCCTGTAACACTAGCGCAGATGTTGTTCATGATCTGCCTCTTTCGCAGAATAAATCAAAATATCAATAAACATCTCAATCAAATGATCTAAATATGGTCGAGATACACGATTCATTGAATCCATGAAAGTAACCAACTTATTTGTCCACCCACGTGGCATCACAATAAACTCAAGTGCCGAAATCGGGTACAAAAGGTAGTTTTCTAGATATCGGTCTCCCTCACCCTCAACTGGTGATAACCTGACCGAAGATCTTTCTTAGAGAAGTACTTGAGCAGATAAAGCCAACAAAAAAAAAAAACTCGATGATCTGAGTCTTTAACTCTCTTAACTCTGCCGGTGCCATGCGGTATGGTGTAATAGAAATGGATGAGATGCCGGGCATCAACTCAACCTCTCAAAGTGGAGGCAACTCTGTAAGTTTCTCGGGAAACACATCTGGAAACTCCCGCACTACTCAAGGTATATCAATCTAAGTATCCCGAACATCCTCCCAACCCAAACTAGCAACCATGCCCTGAATAACTGCATTACTACAAACAAACTCGCAATCGGACTGTGAGTCAGACTCGGTCTACTGACAAACTCATCACCTTTCAAATATCAACTAGATACTTTTCTCTCAAAACAAATAATAACAATGCTGCGGGCTGACAATCAGTCATATCCAAAATCACACCAAATCCAGACAAATCTATTACTAGCAAATCAAACTCTATCTCGAGAGTACCGACAATCATATCATATGTTCTGCACACTTTGTCAACTATAGTCTTCCGTCCTAGAGGGATATGACACGCAAATGTGTGTGAACTAACTCAAGATCAAGTCCCAACAAATTAGCATACCATGATGCAATAAATGAATGGGATACACCATTTTCAAATAACACATGCGCCGAAAAATTGTAGGAAGAAAGGATAATTTGCATAACTGGAGAATCATCAGTTTCTCCAGTCTATGGTATCACTGCAAGTATCCTACTCGGAGTATCTCGTCCCTGACGGTCTCCACCTCTACCTCGCTCAGATATCTGTCTGGAACTAACAGTCATGTTTACGTGGCCTACTACTAGGCAAAGATTGAGTTTATCTTTGTAAATCACTGAGGGGTCACTATTCTACTAGTGTCAATACAAAAAGTGCATCACGTTAAGCCTCGAATTACTAGCCTTAAGCTATTCCATGTTCAGAAGCTTAGGGAAAACAATCATTCTCAACTCAGATCTACTCTCCTCAGAATATATCCAAATATGTTTGGCCACTATGACTCACTAGTCATCACATTGGGGCACAGTCTCAAAGGTTTCACCAACTTCTTTCGGGTCCAAAATCTTTAGCTCAGACTTCATATAGTCATGAATCAAACTTGACTCACTAATCGAGAATGTCCTCGGTGATCCAAGATCGCCGCTAAATAAAACTTGTGGTCTACCATAATCACTACTCATAACCAACTACATTTCTTAATCTCTTGGTCTAGGCTGAAAGTGACAGTCCAAGTAGCTCTTGGCTGAAGTTATGTGCATTCACAACCGATGCCACAAATACACATCCTCTCTAGTCTTTCTCCTACATGGAATCAATGATGACCTTACATATCTATCGTGTGGTTACCTACCAGCATACCAATGCTTGGTCTACCTAACCCCCATCGTAAGACTCTCGGCCTATTGGTCTCACTCCCATTTCCCAAGAAGACAGGGTCATCTACACCTCACAGGGTGTTCTGTATATGGTTCCATACTCTCAATCATTACTTTGTGACTTTCCCAAGCCTTACCAACTCTAGTACCTCTCAACTCGGGGTCGTCATGAGTTTAACCCTCATGTGTCCAACTCATACTGTAATATCACACTGGTCACCCCATCTGAGGTCTGTCTAAATAGTAGTCACCTATATATGGTGGCAATAAGAGGTCCTAGCCTCAACTTATAATCCTGCTCACCAATTGTGACCCAAAGCCAACTTATACTTCCATTAGAATTTCAAACCCTAAATGGTTAGCAGTCGACTTCACACGCACAATCTTAGGGGAAAACGAGCCTAAGCTTTAATACCAAGCTGTCATGCCCTAAGCCAAAACATATGCACATGATGGAGAATAATTTTACTTTTTCGAATCTCACACGTGGGAAACACACGTGTACTCACAACTCAATCATCGAGATCATAAATGAACTCAAATATCATTAATATCTCAAAGGGGATATAAATTCTCTACCATAAATGTTATCAAACATTCTAGAATTTATTATAACCAACTCCACAATGAATAAAATGGTATAAATAACATCACCAACTCAAATCAAATAAATAAAGCAATTAACTCAATATGTAAGGCGTATCAAGCACCATGATAAACTCAGCATTCCTCGAGGTCCCTCGGACCCAGCCAGAGTAACATTACCTGAAATTGCAAGGACGTGAGTACAAACAATACTCATTGAGGAGATATGCATGCTACACACTCACGCACCCACATAATTATTATGTATGAAATGGAATATGAATAAGGCTATGCTATCATGTCAAGCTATCAATCTCATCAATATAAACACAATGTCCATTCAAGGACACTAATCTCATCAACATGGACACAATGTCCACCCAAAGATATCTATATAGAACGAGCTGTCAAAAATCATGATCCCTTGAGGGACATAGGCCACAACTTACAAGTGGGAGATCTCCATACAACATAGATAATCTACCTCACCTTGCGTCCTTTCACCACTCTAGTGATTAAGTCAGCTCTAAGGTGATCAATATACAATTTATTAGAGCCCCGGCTTTGCCGAGTCCCTAAGTTTGTCAATTTTATGACTTAGGAAGAAGCACTTGATAAGAAGCTTGAAGACTCAAGGTGATCAAGATTGAATATCATGCTCCACCGGATTAAAGGTCATCGTTATAACAATCACAAAATAGGTATTTGGCCATAGATGACTTTAAGTGGTACCCACACCTTAGGAGGACCATTCCTAGGCTTAGTTGAACAAGTGGTAAAATCATAAAAAACATAGAGAGGAAGCTTAACAATGATTTAGAAGCGAGCTTGTAAATATGCTTTAAGCTCACTGTCAGCTCGACTAGTCGTTCTCACCAACCCCCCGGTGGAGACAGGATCGACCCATCATTGTCAGATTGACAAGGGTTCTAGATCATAGAACTGTCACTCTTGGTATTCTTCTGATCGAGAGTCTTGTATGCACCAACTCCTCGGTGAAAGGCTGAAACGACCCTTCGTGGTCAACAACTCTTCGATAAAAACTTATAAGTTTTGGAACTTAGAACTCAGGTGGACTCTCGAGAAACCAGAAATGTCGGTAATACAGATTGGTTGAGAGTACCAGGGCCGACACCTCGATAAAGGGCGACAAATCGTTCTGGGTAATACTAGTTTCTGGACTTGAAACTTTGTCAGTATGATGTTGACCTAGACCGAGATGGACCGACCTCTCGATGTCATGACTATCGACCCATTGGTAACACAGACCTCTCGGTGTCATGGAAAGTGCATTTAATGCTCAACGGTCGGGTAATTGAATGGTAATATTTTTAGTCACCGACTACTCGGTGCGCTCGACCTGTCCGCACTGGACTGTCCGGAAAAACTGGTTTCCTTCTCTATAAATACCAATATTTCTGCAACCAGTTGATTTCCTTTTTGTAAATCCGTGGGATCCTCATCATTATCAGTGAGCTTATAAAAGGGCCAACAAAAGATCACTCTCTCTTGTGCCTACACTTGGGAAATCAAATACAACCAATTATATGGATTAAGTTTGTGAGAGAGAGAGAGATGAAATGATAATCAACTAGGATAGATATTGGTAGAATCAGTTTCTTAGTCACCCTAAGACTGTGATTGCTCAACGACGACTATAAGGCGGAGCCTCGGGATTAACTTGGGGACACATTGGGTGGATCTTGGAGAAGCACACATCAATGAGAAAGAGTTACAAAGACAAGTGCTTCTTGATTTTAATTTTATTTAAAACATTTATCCTGTGAAAGTGGATTAAGGAGGCTTGGCTCCAGAACCATTATAAAGAATTTAGAGCATAATCTCTGGCACATGTGGCGGGTGAAATTCCCAGCCAATTCAAATAGGTGGAATTCCTATTTTACATGTGGTGGGTGAAATTCCCAGCCAAATGAGTGAAGTAGAATTCCTATTCTAAATGTGAGGGTGTAACTCCCACTTAGTGGATTTGGAGATAGTTCATGTAACACCGCAATTTCTCAATGAAATGGATAATTACGAAAATGCCCCTGGATTTGGTGAATTTAATAATTATGTTGTTAAATGAGAAAATAGTGGGGTCCATTGCTCAAATTAAGATCATATGAGCACATTATGAATGTCAAGTTTGATTGGATGGGTAATGAACATCAATTGGGTCGAAAATGGCTAAATGGGTCAAAGGGCCCAATTGGACCCAATGGGTCAAAATGGATGATTTGACCATTGTGTAAGCTCAAATTAAATGGGGTCAAGCTGATTTGATTGGAAATCAAGTGGAGTAAAAATGGGTAGGCCTGATCCACATGTAAAAACCAATTACAAATGACCAAAATACCCATAATTGGGTCATGGAGTCAAAAACGGGTCAAAGAGCTAAAAGTGGACCCAACGGGTCGAATTGACTATGGTTGACCGTGTGGGCCCTCAAGGGAGCTAAAAAATGAGTTAAATCAGTTTGAGTGGGACTGAAGTGAGTTAGAATTAAATCAAGTGGTGAGTTAACTCATGTGCATTAAATGAAATGCATTAAGTATGGTGAGTTTGGTGAGTTGAAATGGAAATCAAAAGGACCCTGAGTTCAAGTGATTCAAAATGGAAATCAAAGGGGCTGAAAATCAGTGAGTTGAAGGGAATATAAAGTGGTGGCTTGGTCTCAAATCAACCAAAACAAGTCCCACACGTTGGGGACTTGTTTTGGTGATTTTCATGTTAAGTTTAAATGCAAAATGGATGGGATTGAGATGAGATGCATGGAAAGCTGAATGGCTGCATGGGTAGGTGCCAAGGGGTGCCTTGAATAGCACCCAAGACCCATCGTTTTAAGCAAATATTGATGAGGATTGGATGAGAGATATGAGGCCGCTTAATCAAAAACAAAACACCACTCTTGGCCGATTGTCACTCTTGGAGATCTCAAGTATTCATCTCTCTCTCTCTCTCTCCAATTCGTTTTCTTAAGTGGAATAGCAGAGGTGTTTGCACCATTAGATCAAGCACAAAACAGTAAAAGAAAAGAAGGAACAAGAGGGAATAAGGCAAGGAGCAAGAGGCAAAGGAAATTGGTAAGAATTCCTTACAATGTTATTTAATAAGTTACATTAAGTGGAACATGAATTGGCCATGGAATGGCCGATTTTATCAAGGACCTAAGCCTTGGTTAAAGGTTGTCTTAAGTGGTAAACAAATATCATTGGGTTCGGCCACTTTGGATGGCCGAACCCCATGAGATTTGTTTGGGTATTTTGATGGTTTTTGGAGGCTAAAAACCATGCAAAAATGATGAACAATTGTATGTGTTTAAGATGCAAGATAAAGGATTTAAATCTTGGATTTGGATGGCATAATTCGGCATTGGAATAGCCAAATGCATCAAGGGTCTAAACCTTGGGGCAAAGGTGATACAAATTGATAAAATAGATCCTTGGGTTCGGCCACCTTACATGGCCGAACCCCATGAAATTGTGTTGGTTTTTGGATGGTTTTTGAAAGGTAAAACCTGATAATATTATACTGATTTTTATATGATTTAATGGACATATGATGTAAGTTAAAAAGGGTCCAAAACACTGGCATAGGGTTCGGCCACATTGGATGGCCGAACCCCATAAAAGTGTTTGATAAGTTGGTATGGTTTTTGGAGAGATAAAACCATACCAATGGTGGAGATTTTTATGTGATAAGGTTATTGTTTTGGTTTGGCCATAGGATGGCTGAACCATGTGGTTAACATGGCTAAAGGGTAGTGTTCAATTGGTATATAAAATAAGGGAATCATCGAGCAAAAGAACCATAAGGGTTCGGCCATATGTATGGCCGAACCCCATGGACTGTTTTATGGTTATATGGAGTAAGAACATAGTGGAGATTTTGAATGAATCCATGCCTTTGATTCAAGAATTATGTATGTATACTATGTACTTAATATCAGTAAATAACCAAGTATGATAGATAAGGGAATATGGGTTGAAAATACATAGGGTGAGGTTCGGCCATGTAGTATGGCCGAACCCCACCAATGATTATTGATGGACTTTGTGCTAATCCATAATGAATGGGAGAGGTATGTATGTATGATGTAAAGGACCAAAGAAAGGTGGTGAGGTTCGGCCAAGTAGTATGGCCGAACCCCACTAAGGTGGAATAATTATGGATGTTAGTTTCAATATGGTTTAAGGTCAATGGAAAAACCGTAAATACTAGTCAAAGTTCAATATAAAAGGATTGACCAAAGGAATTGATCTGTGGGCCAAAACCCAAGTGGTATGGTTCGGCCATGGTGCATGGCCGAACCCTACCAAGATATGTTTGTAATAAGTAATGTCTAATGAGGATTAAATAAAGGAGAGATCAAATTAAAGTGGGTGATGTTCAGCCATGGGCATGGCTGAACCCCACGAGATGGTATATGAGACTTAAACTTGATTAGGAATCAAGTAGATTAAATATTGATTTGCTGTTACATGACAGGGTAACGAAACGTGAACGGCGGGCAAGTCATGATCAAGTGAAAAAGAACAAACACCAAAGCAAATTTTCAGTAGGTTTCCTATCTACTTGTAACCACAGTTTTACCCCAGTTTTCTTATGAGACTCTTGTTTTATTTTATGTGTTTCAAATGATATATTATGCATTAACAAATGGCATACAGGCATTGGCATCTCATGCATAGACATGGGATTATGAATGAGGTTCTACAGTGTTGCAATTTATGAGTTACGTCCTCTTTCGGCGGTGCAAGTCACGCCAGGAGGAGTAACACGATGGTCATAGTCACATTGGTCTCCTTAGGCGATGAGAGTCCCGCCAGGAGGACTAATACGTGATATGAACCAAGTCAATGATGAAGTGATGTAAGTGTATTGTGATTTACCTTGTCGGTGCAAGGCACGTCAAGTGATGGCTATGAATGTACATGATGGGGGAGGCTCATTGCATGTGCATACTTCATAGCATTGTTTTACCTATTTTTGATGATCATGTATTATGATATATATGCATGTTTTATATGATAATCATGTGGTAGCCATGATCGGGAACCTACTGGGCGCGTTGATCTAACGCCCTAATTCTATCCTCAGAAGAGAATGCAGGTACAAGGAAAGGGAAAGAAAAGGTCGTTGACCGGGAGGGGAGCCAAGCCTAAGCGCTTGAATGTTGGACTGGACTTCTTTATGTTACTGTCATTCGAACTATATTTTGTTGGACATGTAATAAGTCATTACTTGCTATGGTTTGATTATGTTAATAACTTTGGATGGTTGATTTATGTTAATTAATGTTTGAGACTGTTATTTGCTATCTAGTCTTTCTATTCCGCAGTTAATCTAGGTTATTCCGCATGTTGATGTTAGTTCCATGTGTGATTCATTATCATGGTCTATTCCATGTACACATGGGTGGCCAGTTAAGGTTCAGACTTGAGTAGTCTGAACTTAACTCTCGTCGTGAAGCCGCCCGCTCTCTTCCGATGTTTTATTATTATTTTAAAAAAAAAATTAGACTCTGAATTCTCGGAAAGGGCGGGGCGTTACAGTTCAAGGTTGAGCTAGTCTTAACAGTAGATGTAGGTTGGTTAACCAAACCACTATAAATTTGGTCTATGGTATTTGATCATTGTGTGGTTGTGTTTTAGTATTTAAACACTCTTCTCAACACACATCATTTTGCATTTGATTATCTTTATTTATACAGCATTGATAATCAAGCATTATGCAAAGCGTTCTAAACTTAGTGTGATCACTTAAGTAATTCGAAACAATTTATCACACTAAACAAATCTCTTGATTAATATTGTCATTCCGCTGCACTTAAACTTTAAACAATCAAGACATTTATGAACACCATGGAAACTGTGATTGACCTATTCAACCTCCCCCCCCTCCCCCCAACCCCCTCTCCTCTAGGGTCAATCGTGTTCTAGCACCCAAGTGAGAACTTTCATGACTTACCAAGTTAGTTTCGCCCAAGTAGGGCTCACAAGTATCTAACTGTGCGCAATCCGTCTTACTAAGTCAGTACCTCCCGCTTAGGCTCATGAGTATTTAACCCTGCAAAATGCGTCTTACTAAGTTAGTGCCGCCCGTATAGGGTCACGAGTTGTAATGGCCCAACTCTAAAAAAAAATAAAATAAAAGATTATTAAAATATTAAGTCCGTACATAAGTCCGTGTTTGGACGAAATTAAACTTATTTCACCTCATTCCTCTTCCAAACAATCAACTCTTCTTCCCTAACAATGAACCATTGATTCCTCTACTTCCCTCTATTGATTTTCACCCACTAAAGGTTTGGATTCGGATTTCCTACGCTTTGAGCGACCTTTTGCACGGTTCCTTCTCCTCCAAAGGTAAGATCTATGAACCTTCTTTTTCCCTTTCTTCTTATTTGATAAGATTTTAATGAGATGTGTTGAGAATGGAGTATGTGATGGCTTTTAGGCCTTATTTGAAGAGAAAACCATTGAAATAATTGGAGATCTTGTTATGGAACCTTGTTTGGGTGTAGATCTGAATTGAAATTGAGTTTTGAACCCATGGGAAAGGAAGTAAATTAGGGAAAATGGTATATGCTATTTTTGGAGATGATTCATGGGATGAGATTTGGGGATTTCCCTTAGATTGAAGGGTTAAACCAAATTAGGGTAAATCTTAGGTCTAAATTTGGAGATTTTGTTTCTAAGCTTTGAGTTGGCCTAATCGATGAACTAATAGGGATGTATTATGTTCTTTTTGATTGATTAGAGCCTTTGAACCCGAGCCCGTTGAAATACGACCCGAAGATCAACCCGATACATCGTGATTTTGAGTAGAGGATTGCTACACACATATTGTATGAATGCATGTATGTTATTTCCTTGATTTTAAGTATGTACTGTGTTATTGATGTGTTTAATGCATGACAAATAGGATGAATGTGCCCTATGTTATGCATGAGATGCTATTAATTCCCTATTATGTGATTTGTAGCATGTCTATTATCTTGTTATGATGATAGAAAATTTGTGATAATTATTGGAGACCCTTGTGAAGGGCTCAGATGATTTATTGATAAATTTAATTGGGTTTGTGCTGTAAAAATGAGTTATTGAACTTAAGATATTAAACCACCATGAGATGGGCTGAATAAATTGCAATGACTAAGAATATGTGTAAATAAACCTGATGTGTTCATCTCAAGGTTGGTGTATAGTACATGTCCCTAAAATAACCCAATGTGATAATTATGTTGAATGTATGAAACGTAATGGAATGTGCTATGCTACTATTTTTGTGAAATTATGATCATTATGTGATTATGACATATATGTTGCCCATTTAATTACGAATATGTTTCTCTTTGGTATTACTCACTGATGTGTGCAGATAAGGTTATCTAGGACGTGAGAATGAGATATTTGTTAATAGACATGATGATATTGAGAATTACTAGTGTTGGGATGAGACCCAAAGAGTTTATAGGACTTGATGATGTACCTTTTCTTGTTTGGGCCCCATTAGTATGAGTCCCTACTCCCTAGAGGAGGTTGGTGTGACATGATAATGTTTTGTTTAAGGAAGCCTATTGGAACAGTGGCGTCGGCTATGAGAGTTGGTCATGTAGGGTTGCCGTCGAGGAGTATAGCTCCTATCATGCTTCGCGATGTAGGTCACTCTCACGGTTGTTTATGGTTGTTGTTGAGGAGTATAACTCCTATCATGCTCCGCGTTGTAGATCGCTCTAACGGCTGTTTGTGGTTGTTGTCGAGGAGTACAACTCCTACCATGCTTCCCGCTGTAGGTCTGTCTCACGACTATTTTGTACACTTGGTGTACAGTTCGTGCATGGTTAGATACTCGTGAGCCTACACGGGTGGTACTAACTTAGTAAGACGCATTGCGCAGGGTTAGATACTCTTGAGCCTATGCGGGCGGTACTGAGTTAGTAAGACAGATTGCGCAGGGTTAGATACTTGTGATCCCTACTTGGGCGGTACTAACTTGGTAAATTGTATACTGATCACCTTAGAGCTGACTTAATCACCAGAGTGGTGAACGGACGCAGGGTAAGGTAGATTATCTATGTTGTATGGAGATCTTCCACTTGTAAGTCGTGGCCTATGTCCCTCAAGGGATTAGGATGTTTGACAGCCCGTTCCATAGAGGTATCTTTGGGTGGACATTGTGTCCATGTTGATGAGATTAGTTTCCTTGAATGGACATTGTGTTCATATTGATGAGATTGATAGCTTGACATGATAGCATAGCCTTATTTATATTCCATTTCATACATAATAATTATGTGGGTGCGTGAGTGTATAGCATGCATATCTCCTCACTGAGTATTGTTTGTACTCACGTCCTTACAATTTCAGGTAATGTTGCACCAGCTGGTTCCGAGGGACCTCAATGAAGTGCTTAGTTTATCATGCTGCTTGATACGCCTTACATATTGAGTTAATTACTTTATTTATTTGATTTGAGTTGGTGATGTTGTTTATACCATTTTATTCATTGTGGAGTTAGTTGTAATAAATTCTAGAATGCTTGATAACATTTATGGTAGAGTATTTATATCCCCTTTGAGATATTAATGGTATTTGAGTTCATTTATGATCTCGATAATTGAGTTGTAAGTACACATGTGTTTTCCACGTATAATATTCGAAAAAGTAAAATTATTCTGCGTCACGTGCCTATGTTTTTGGGTCAAGGCGTGACACTCTTGAAAAAAAAAATAAAAGAGCAAGATATGCTGGAAAAAAAAAAAGGAACATCCATACATCAGAAAAGAAGGATGTGACAAAAAAAAATGCTGTGAAAGTGATGAAAAAGAAAAATAGAGGAAGCAATACCCCATCTTTAATATTGAAGACCTCTACCTTTTTTGTTCAAAGTATTTATTTTTGAGTCTTTGGCTACGTCTGGATGAGGGTAAATTTTGCAAGGGTCGGTAATTAGAGGTGGGTAATGAGGGGTGGGTAATCAATTATGAATACCTTTTGCAACTGTTACCCTTATCTTGTTTGGTAATTACAGTGAAAATGTAACGCCAGCCCCTTTTCACCGAAAATCAGAGTCTATTTTTTTTTTTTAAAGTGACAAAGGGCGTGGACGTCACGACGCGAGTTAAGTCCGAGCTTCTAGAGCCCGACCCTTAACTGGCCAACCCTACATGTGCGTGGAACGAAGTCCACGAGGAACAGTTCACACGTATAAGTAAGCTTGCGGAATGTTACACAAACACGGAAAGATAAAAAAGGCTAACCTACCAATTTTAGATTGCAGGGAAGATTACATTCATCTAACTAATAAAACATCTCAACATCATCGTATCCAAAACAAAACCAGAATATAACAAGTAATTATACAGTCCGACAAGCTAAACTATACAAATACACATTTCCCAAAATAAACTTAATTAAAGCAACCAGTCTGCCTCCCCAAGCTCCTAAGCTTGGCTCCCGTCTCGTCCTTCTGCTCCTGTATTTCCTGCGTCATCAGCTAGGGTAGAAGTAGGGCGTTAGACAACGCGCCCAGTAGGACTCCGAGTAGGGCTAACACATGGATTAGTGATAACAAAGCATATAGATAATAGTATAACGAAAACCATAAAATGAATGCTATGCCATGGGTGTCTGTGTTATGAATCCCACCCATCATCCATACCATCATGCTGTCATATCCCCCTTGACGGCAAAACCTCGTCATGATACAAACAATCACAAATCATCCCCCTGGATGGCAAAACCTCGTCCAGATATAAAACAATCACAAATCATCCCCTTGGACGGCAAAACCTCGTCCAGATATAAAACAATCACAAATCATTCCCCTGGATGGCAAAACCTCGTCCAGATATAAAACAATCACAAATCATTCCCCTGGACGGCAAAACCTCGTCCAGATATAAAACAATTACAAATCATCCCCCTGGACGGTAAAACCTCGTCCAGATATAAACAATCACAAATCATCTCCCTTGATGGAAGAACCATCATCAATGTATCATAATTACATGCAACATCCCTGATACATCAAACACATCAAAATATCTCCATGTCTGTTTATCGGTTGCCCCGACGGAGCATGGACTCCGGTTTCATTTCATCCTTCCCCTGTCATATCCCTCCCATGCCATGCATGAGATGTAGATGCCATATGCCACGTAATGAATATAATAACAAACCATGACATTTAAAAAAAAATCCCATCAATAAAACATATAACTTGATTACCCAAAATAGATCAAGCAAAGCCTCAATAATCACATCATAGCATTAAAACCCATTTTAAACCAATCATATGCTTACCGGAATAAATCAAGTAAAAACTCCTATATAATACATAATTCAAAACCAATCTTAAAACATACCATATAATTTCCAAAATAATTCAAGGAAATCATCACTTAATCCATGGCTTACAAAAAGGTTAGAATCCTACTAAATACCGACTAGCGTCCTTTCTCGCTTCCGTTCGATAAACCCGGTCGCCGATCGCGCACCGCCTGTGATATCCAATACCTTATTACATACACATAATCAGTCCATATTTAATTATTTCTAAGCCCATTATCATTTCCAAGTCCACATGAACAATCGGTCACCATTTAGGTTTTGTGGATCCCATTTAATCCATTAACCCCTTTAATTTGTGAGTTTAAAACAAACTAGCCATCCTAGGTTTTATTTAACCATACATAGACTTGATACTTAGAGCCCCTAAGCCCTTGGTCATCTCCCATGGAGTTCTTGAATTTGGCCATTAATTACAGTTTTGCCACTACTTCTTCTCCATGGTTAATGACTCATTCACCCTTGCCCAACTAAATTCATAATTGATCATACACTTGGATCCATTCATGACCCATCAACCATGACATAAAAATTATTAAAAATAACCATTTACTTAATCTAATCCCCATTAATAAATCCACATGCATATGCTTTAATCTTTGTCCTTAAAAATGACTTATAATTAAATCATCATTCTTAGGTACATTCTTGGGTCCATAATTGACCCATCACCCATATCACAAGATCACTTACATCAGCCATTTAATTTTAACCTAAAGTCCATTTATTTAAACATATACCTACACACTAGTCTTAGGCTAAAATGATCTACCATTGGTTCATTAACAATCAACCCCTTTTAACTTAACCAAATCCCTATTTTCCTTGGTCTTTGATTACACATTAGATTCATCATTAGTCCCTCCATTGAGAGAACCTAAACCCTACATTTGATTCATCATTCCTTAATCACACTTCCATCCCAACAATCAACATTAGGTTCACTTTGTCCATCAATTTCCTCCATTAATTTCCATGTCCCTATATCCATTAATTTCATCACTTCACCACCATAGGGTTTGAATTGAAAGAGGGAAAGGAGAGAATGGAGATGATGAGGAAAAAGATCCCAAATTTGACCTTGGAGTGGTAAGCCCTTGCTTTAAATCTTTTCTTCTCTTCTTCTCTTCTAAATTTTCTTCTTCTCTTCTTGGAGTGTGGGGGACGGCCATGAGAGAGATGAAAAGAGGGAGAGAGTGAAAGAGCTCGTTGGATGGAAAAGATGAGAAAACAAGATAAAACTTATCTTGTTTTGATTGGCCAAGATAAAGCTTCCCATTACTTCTCCCACCAGCCCCTAAGATATTTCATGCTTTATGTCCCAACTACACTAAGCAACGTTTTTTACATGTTTTGCAATGGTTGGCTTTGGTCTCCCCTCTTTGACCACCTTTTTGGATAAGCTTACTTAATTATTTAATTAAATCACTACTTAGGTTAATTTAATTCCCATTTAATTTAATTCCATGAAATCCACCCACGGTTGACCAAGTCAACCATGTGGCCGGCCCCACCAAACCTTGGGTCCACACGCCACTTCACTTGATGAGGTGGAGGTGGGTCCCATTGGACCATATCACCTTGGTCAACTTCAAATTGACTTAGGTGAATTGAACCCATTCAATTCATTCCAATTGGATCACCATTGGGTCCATGGCCCAATTACATTTTCATCTTACCCATTTACCTTAAAGCTTACATCATCTTGATCCATTGGGTCCCAAATGGGTATTGGGCCCAATTTGACCATCTTGGCCCATTTGACCATCTTTGACCCTTTAAGTAAACTTAAATCCAATCCATAGTCCATTGGGCCCTAGTTGGGCCTTTGTCCATATTTTGATCCATTTACCATCTGCTCCATTATATTTCCAATTTCCACCATTAAAAATAAATAATAACCCATATACTTTCATTTACAAATTTCAGGCCATTACATTAATCATTATTGACCAATTAAATGAATTTCATCCAACCCATGGTCCATTGGACCATACTTGGGCCTTTGCCCAAATTTTTGATTCACTTAACATTTATTCCATTAAAATTCTCAATTTCTATCATTAAAAATAAATAATATCCACCTTTATATTAATTTACAAATTTCGGGCCATTACAGAAAAAATTAGAACTTACTCTAAGGTAAAAATCTTATTTGGTAACTATAAGCAGGAGAAACCTGATATATTAACAATTTTATAATAGCAATAATTTTTAATAAATCCATATATAAAAAATAAAAATAAAAATAAAATTTCCTCTATAATATTGGAATTTTTTCTATAGAAATTGCCATAAAAATTAACAATATATCCCTAGTAAATAAATAAAATGCCAAGACATATTTTCGTAAAATTCAAAATTTGTTCCTTGGTGATGTGAAATACATAATATGATTATAATAGTTTATAAGAAATCAAAGTCAATAATAATAACTAAGATAAAATTAATATTAAGAATCCCTCAGTTGGGAATGAGATGGGCTCTCCATTCACCTTGATGGAATTTTCAACACACAAGACTAAAATATTTTAAATTTTTTTTTTGTAATGCCTTAAAGAGCCTAGGGAATCTTTCACTTAGAGGCCTATCACCAAGCCACAAGTCTTTCCAAAAGAAGGTCCTGTTGCCTTTACCGACTAGGATACGAAGATTACTCTTGAACAATTCACTAACCTCCTATTGACCATGGCAAATCTTCCACCAATATTTAAGAACCCTAGATCCTGATCTAACCGCCTCATGTCCCAAATTCCATTTGTTAACATTCGATACCCCATATTTGGCTGAAAGAATGCGACCCAAAGTGCATTTGATTCTCTACCAAACCTTCGTCCCCATTTACATAAAAGAGCTTCATTTTGCAACTGTATTGGAACCAAACCCAGACCACCTTTGTTTTTAGGTTTAGTAACCTCTTCCCAAGCCACTAGATGAACTTTTCTCTTTGCCTCTTGATCACTCCAGAGAAACCTCCGAAACTACTTTTCCATCGTGTTGGCTACACATTTGGGGACTTTAAAAATAGACAGGAAATATGTGGGAAAATTAATCAGAACCGATTTCAAAAGAGTAACCCTGCCACCCAAGGAAAGATATTTTTTGCCCCAACCAACCAACCTTCTTTCAATCTTCTCTATGACCGGGGACCAAAATTTCTTAAAGCATGCATTCCCACCAACTGGGAGGCCTAAGTAAGAAAATGGTAGTTTACCTACACCACATCCTACTATGTTTGCCCCTTCTTTTACCAATGTAGTTTCCATCCCCACCCCAATTAGGGTACTCTTACCCAAATTTATCCTTAGTCCAGACACTAGCTCGAAGCATCTAAGGATGGCCCGAAAACCAAGCACCTCTGAGTTGTTATTATCACAAAAGATTAAGGTGTCATCTGCAAATTGAAGGTGGGTGATCTGTGGACCCCCATTACCCACCTCAAAACCCCTCACTTCCCAACTCTTTTGCTTTCAGGACTAACCTATTCAAACTTTCTCCCACCATTGTAAAAACAAATGGAGACATGGGATCCCCCTGTCTCAGGCCCCTATTAGCAGCTATTGGAGCTGTTGGAGACCCGTTCACCAAGACATCCTTCATCCATCTTCGCCATCTACTGCCAAAACCCATCCTTTTGAATAAGTAACCCACAGAGGACCAATCCATGCAATTGTATGCTTTTTCCATGTCAATCTTAAATAGCAAACCAGGTTTACCTTCCTTTTTCCTCAAATGAACCAATTCATTAGCGATCAAAACCCCATCTAAAATTTGCCTGTTCTCAATGAAAGCACCTTGTGACTCTCCAATAATCTCAGGTAAAACTTTCTTTAGTCTCTCAGCTAGTACTTTGGCTAACAATTTATAGATACTGCCCACTAGACTGATAAGGCGATAGTGGGACAATTCAGAAGGGCCTTCTTTTTTCGAAATTAAGGTTATAAAGCAGTTCTTGAGACCTTTGTTGATGATACCATCATGATGAAACTCCCTAAAAAACCTCAGAATATCCTGCCCCACGACCTCCCAACAAGTTTTAAAGAAAGTAAAATTGAAGCCATCGGGGCCAGGCGCTTTATCACCTTCCAAACTCTCTAACGCCCCACGTATCTCTTCTAGGGAAAATTCCTTTTCAAGCCATAACACCATACTATCATTGATCTTTGAGAACTCTAATCCGTCTAGGGATGGTCTACTAGATCGTGGATCCAACAAAGAGGCGGAGCTAATGGTGTAGAAAGGAGAGCCAAGAATCCTAGATGGGAAAGGGGTATGAAAAATTAGAGCAAGGGAAGACAAACACCAACCCAACAACCTAGGGATAGAGGGACCAACCCCAAAGTTAAGCACCAAGCTGGAATATGAAAGGAGATAAGGGAAAGACAATACCCGGGAGTCGACTAACTGTGCTGCCACAATAGAAAGAACAGGAGAAGAGGCCATATGAAGAGCCCGCCAACAATCACCAACTAAAAGCCGAGAAGAAAACGAAGAACGCCGCTGGAAGGTAATGTAGTAGAGCAAAGAGACCCCCTCCGTAATCCGAGGAGGAAGCGAAGAGCCACCGATACACTCAACCGGAATCACCACCTCGTGCTAGTCCTCAGTTCTAGGATAGAGAAAACACCAGTTCGATCCAGGAACATGAGGCACCAAAAGGGACCCGATGAGAGCCAAACACCACTCGATCCGGATATAGCCTGAGAAAGAGTAGAGGCAAACAAGGTACGGGGTTTCGCAAACAAGCAATCAAATGCAAGAGCAGAGAGAAAAGAAGAGGAAGTACCTAGGACCACAGGTGGCGGCATAGAACAGGAGGAGGGGGGCGAAGGAGGCCGATCCGACAAAAGAGAGGAGGGAGACGAAGGAGCAGAACCCGACTGAAAAATTGCAGAGAAGAACCTTACCACTTCCTCCCGAATACTGTCCTTATCCAAGATCCGCCTACCATCTACTACCACCGACCTAATACAATTAATAGCCCTCCTATTAGAAGCACACAAATGGAAAAACTTTGAATTCTTGTCACCATCTTTCAACCATAGAGCCCTCGACTTCTGTCTCCATTCCACTTCTTCTAACCTCAAGCAGTCCCAAAGTGTTGACTTGGACTCCTTCTTAGTTGCAAATTCCCCCTCATCCAGATCTCTCTCCTCCTCAACCTTAGACCACTGCTCAAGGTCCCGAATAGCTATTTCATTCTTCTCCAAAATAGTACCTCCATTAGAGGCAACCCATTCTTTTAATTTCCACTTCAGCATAATGAGTTTTTTGAACAGGATAAAACCCGCCCACCCCTGTATATCAAAACTGCTCCAACCAGACTTCACTAACTCCATGAATTTCGGGTTTAACAACCATGCATTGTCAAACTGAAAAGGCTTAGGCAATTGATCTCCTCTGAGTCTAACATTATCGGACAATGATCGAAAATAGGTAGGAATAATTTCAATTGACTAGCACCCGAGAAGAGTGTAACAGCCAGCCCTTTTCCACTCTCCAGAAATCAGAGTCTAATTTTTTTTTTTTGAAATAAAGAGTGAGAGAGAGCTGGACGTCACGACGCGAGCTAAGTCCGAGCTTCTAAAGCCCGGCCCTTAACTGGCCAACCATACGTGTGCGTGGACTAAGTCCACTAAAACGGTTCACACGCATTAAGGCTAAGCTTGCGGAATAAATCATAATGCAGAATTATAATAGAGTTACTATCCTATCCAATTTTAAATAGCAAGGAAGTCCATCACATTAAATAACTTAAGTTTCAATGTCCAAGTTAAAACAAACCATAGCAAATAGTCCTAAGTTATTACAGTCCCAAAATGCTAATTACTCAAATTACATTGTCCAAAATAAAAACTTAATAAAATAAATCTAGCTCATCCAAGCTCCTAAGCTTGGCTCCACTCACGTCCTTCGTTTCGTCCATTTCCTGTGTCATCATCTAAGGTAGAAGTAGGGCGTTAGACAATGCGCCCAGTAGGTACTCCGAGTAGGGTCAAACACATGGATTAGTATAAAAATCACATAGATATATATAATGTCAAAACCATACAAGTCAATCCCATGCCATGGGTGTCATATGCCATGATTTCCACCCATCAACCATATCACAATCACATAAATAATCCTCTTGATGAATAATCCACATCAAGGTATTTTCATGACTCCCCACGTATGCCTTATCGATCCCACCGAACGGAGCGTGGACTCCTCATTCATTTCAAACATCATAGTCGGAATCAGTGCAGATCCCTGCCCACGTTTGTTTATCGGATATCCGAATGGAGCGTGGACTCGCCTTATAAGTTCCCTACCATGCCATGCATGAGATATGAGTGCATCATGCCTTTTCATATTACATATATAGTATTGAAATTCCATTCCTTTAAACGTAGCATATTGATACCATAATAAATCATAACACATAGGAATAAAAACCATCCATATACATAATTCCAGTGTATCAACAAGGTAGGAATCCTACCAACGTCCAAATATTGTATCCTTGCATTTTCGTCAAAACCGATCACCGATCGCGTCAAGCCGATCGTACACCCATTTGTGAAATCCCGTTACCTTATTACATTTAACATATAAATAAATCAAACCGACGATCCATTTGATTTCCATCAACCCCTACATCATTCCATAATCTTTTCCATTTACAATCATAGCTCTTTTATCCGGTTAAGTCCCCCAAGGGGTTTTGGCCATACATTAGGGCTGAAACATGTTTAAGTCCACAAGAGTTCATTAGTGGGGTACGGCCATACAACATGGCCGAACCTCACTCTTTTGGTTTTGGACCCCCCTTTCCTTTGGTCCTTGTTTCATTTTAATTACCGCGGGTCCACCAAGACTCATTAGTGGGTTCGGCCATACAACATGGCCGAACCTCACTCTTTTGGCTTTGATCCCATTCCTTTAATCCGTCTTTCATTTTAGTCCATGCGCGTCAATCCTCATTCATTCTTTTAATCTAATATTCCATAGTTAATCATTAAACACACCTAGGTCCATAAAGTCCTCCATGGGGTTCGGCCATACAACATTCTTTATTTTTATCATTTTCCCATCTTAGCCACCATTCATTTTCATAGTTAATCACTTAACCCACTTTCACATTCTTAGATCCCTAGAATGATCCATGGGGTTCACCCATACAACATGGCCAAACCCATGGTTCTTCATTTCCATTTATTTCTTAGCTTGATAGCCATGGTTCATCATTTAAAATGTATTTAAATCCATAAACATTCTTCTATGGGGTTCGGTCATACAACATGGCCGAACCCATGGTCCATCATTTTTCATCGTTTCTCCATTTTAAAGCATCATGAGGATGGGTTCTCTTAAAAATCACATACAACATGTTTAGATCATTTGATGGGGTTCGGCCATACATCATGGCCAAACCTCATCCAATCTCTTTTTGAGTCCTCATATGATCTCCATGTATACAAATAGGGTTCGGCCATGCAAGGGGCTGAACCATGTTGTCATCCATTAATCATGCATTATCATAGTCCTCCTCATCACAATTTTATTTGCACAATCTAACTTACCCATCAACAAGATTAGGGTTTTGTCCATTTTTTAATCTCAAAAATCACATTTCGGATTTGAACAATACCTTGCTTTATGTTCATCTTATTACTATTCCTTGGATGGATTTCAAATCCATGACCTTATAACCATTTGGCCGACTTTTTCAATCCGAAATGGAACCCCATGGTTTCGGCCATTCCGTAGCTGAAACCATGGTTCCCTTGGTTTCTTACATTTTTAGTAACATGAAATATAAACCTTACCTTTTCTACGTTTCTTTCGTTTTCTTTCGTTCCGTCTTGCTCCTCCGTTCTTCTCCTTCCTTAGTCCTTTCTTCTTCCTCCTCTGTTCTTCGGTTTCTCCAAGTTAGTGCCGAAATGGGAGAGAGAGAGATTGAGAGCCTCCTTGATCTTCGGCCAAAGAGTGTTGCTTGAGAGGGAGAGGGTTTGAGATGAAAAACTCTATGGAAGGATCGGCCAAGGTGTGTATGTTAAGAGTGGGAGAGAGGGAGAGAATGAGATGGGAAACTTTCTCTCTCTTTTCCCAAATAGTGGTTCGGCCAAAGGGGTGTGAGTTGAGATGAAACTCTAACTTCTCTTTGTCTCAAGGAGAGGATTGGCCTTAGGGTTTTGAGAGAGGGAGAGAGATGAGATGAATGTCTCAAGGAGAGGATTGGCCAAGGTGTTTTGGGTGAGAGCCCTTTGTCTTGTGTAACCCTAATCTCCCAACCACCCACATTAAGATGGGGTCTTTCCCATGTGTACCTTGGCTAACCAAGAGGGCACATGGCTTACACTTGGCCAACACTCCCTTTCCAATGATTTTTGTGTCTAGGGTTTCCATGAGATGGAAACCCTCCACCTCCCCTTTGGCTCACTTAAGTCCTTTCATCTTCCATGTGACTCACCACCCATTCAACTCACTTCACTTAAATGAAACTCATTCTCCTAACTCAAGCACTTGAATTCATTCTTAATTAATTAATTCCTTAATTCCACTCATTTCACTCAACCCTCTTGAACTCACCTATGAACTCACCCATGGTTGACCAAGTCAACCATGGTGGCCAGCCCCACAAGTTACCTTAGACCACACGCCACCTCACTTGATGAGGTGGACTTGGGTCCCACTTGGCTATGCCACTTCCATATTACCTCATACACTTGCCACCTCACTTGATGAGGTGGATCCCATGCCTTTAGATCTTAATTGGGTACATGACCCGATTAAATCAATTCCTTATCCATTTACCCTAAACATCAATTCATCTTGACCCATTGGGTCCCAGTTGGGTATTTGACTCAATTGACCACATTTACCCAATTAATTAGAATCAACCCTATCCATGATCCATTGGATCATAATTGAGTCATTGCCCCAATTCTTATTCATCTAGCATTTATTTCATCTATCAATCTTTAATTTAACAATTAAAATAGATAATAACCAATATAATTATTGCATTGAAAATCCGGGCTATTACAAAGAGGGCTTCCCATTCCGCTGAAATAAGAAATCTGTCTAGTCTGCTAGAGGCCCCTCTAAACTGACCATTGGACCAAGTGTACTTCCCACCACTGAGAGGAAGATCAATCAATTCACTTCTTTCTATAGAGGCTAAGAATGTTTCCATAGATCTTGTAGATCCCCCGGCCCTTTTCTTCTCCGTAGGGAACCGCACGGCGTTAAAGTCGCCCCCCATACACCACCTAGCTGAAGCCCACGCCTATACATCTTCTAATTCGGACCAAAAACTTTCCTTTTCCCCCTCAACAGTAGGTCCACACACATTGGTTATATTGACTTCAACCCCCTCTTCTAGAAACTCTCCTTTTACAGAGATCGATCTAGAATCCATTCTTCTAACCAAAACTTTGATGACAGATGGATTCCACAAAATAAGCAAGCCTCCAGATCTCTCCACCGTTGGTTTTTAGAAACTATCACAATCTCTTGCTCTCCATAATTCTTTAATTGTTTGATTCGAAATTTCTTCTTCTTTTGTTTCCTGAAGCAAGAGAATATCTATCTTATTCTTCTTGATAAATCTTCTAATAACTCCCCTTTTCTCCTAAAGGCTAAGGCCTCTAATATTCCAGGTCAAAAGTTTCATTGGGAAACCTGGGTACTCCAGACTTGTCTTCTTGGCCGCTGAAGACTCCTTTTTCTATAAACCTTAAACATGTAACGATAACCCCTGAAAGAGACAGTCTGTTTCCTTATAGAACTTTTAGAGGATATGGAAGAGGACCGGTCACCAACCTCTAGCTGAGCCAAACTAACCAAAGACTATGTCTCATTGTTAAACCGAATACCCAACTGCTTCCCTATCTTCAAGATATCTTTACCGTCTTTTTCTGATTAGCCATTTTTTTTCAGTTTGTCCATGTCCCACTCTACTTCCTTCAGACAAAGCTTTCTTTTTTTTGACAGTTTCTTTATTTCAGAGAAACTAAGAGCTAAAGCATCGGCCAGCTTAGACTTCCCAGAGGAAGCTGCACCAAAGATATGCGGAGGATCCCTGCTCCTAGACAAGCAAGGCGTCCTAGACAAAGAATGTTGACAATGGAGGCTACCCAGAGGATAATTTGAAGGGTGAATGTCAAGAAGGAGACCACCAGAAGAAACCATAACCCCCGAGTCAGCGCCCTGAGTCACACCTGCTCCTCGATTTGCAGCTCCCA
Source organism: Chimonanthus salicifolius (assembly GCA_013350335.1). Lineage (NCBI taxonomy): Eukaryota > Viridiplantae > Streptophyta > Magnoliopsida > Laurales > Calycanthaceae > Chimonanthus > Chimonanthus salicifolius. Next base: position 67,342,842 of record CM023533.1, read on the forward strand.
CAGTCACCATGGCCAGCTCATCAGAGGAGGATGCGCTAGTCAATGGTACTGGGAAGAAATTAGGATAGAGGAAATTCGAACTGGATGAAATTTGAACACTGTTGACCCGGGGACCCATAGGAGCCAAGTTGAGATTGGTCTGGTAGGGCCGAACACAGACTGAGTTGTCTAGAGGGCCAAAAGGGAAAACCCATGTGGAAAGGGCCGAGCCCAAAGGAGAAGACAGATTTGGCAAGAATAGGCCCGACCCGCACCCGAGAACAAAAGCCTGGCCCGTTTTTGTGGCTGTAAAAGCTGGCCCCTCATTAAATCTTGATTCACGAGCCCAAAAAACCCAGCACCAGCAGAAACCGCATGGGTTGCCTCAGCTCCCGCTCTGCTAATCGAAGCAGCGTGGGGTGAGACAGCTCCCACAGTGGATGTAACTGCAGCGCCATTTGCCCTAGCTCTGCTACCCGATGACACGTGGACTGCTTCACCACCCACAGTGGATGCATCATGGGCACCCGAGCCTGGATGAAATGCCAGGGCTGCAGTAGCGCCAACAGAAGACTCAAATGCACATGCAATGTCTGCAAGGCCCACATTGCAGATAGAACAATCAGACTCCACCGCCTGCTCAGAGGCTTCGGCTGAAGCACCTGGGCCACCCGCAATTAATTTCTGTCCATCAAGCATTCCATGTGGCACTCTTTGACCGGTACCCAATTCCAGTTGTTTTGACTCCTCATCTTCCGGTGAAGAACTGTAACGCCCCGCCCTTTTTTACTCGCTGAAAATCAGAGTCTAATTTTTCTTTTGAATAAAGAGTGAGAGAGAGCGGGAGCGTCACGATTCGAGCTAAGTCCGAGCTTCCAAAGCCCGACCCTTAACTGGCCAACCATACGTGTGCGTGGACCAAGTCCACTAAAACGGTTCACACGGAGTCAAGTTAACATGGGAAATATAAATCATAGATGCGGAATTACAATTCTATTCCATTTTAAATAGCAAGGAGGTCCATCACTTAATAATAATTATCTTGAGTTAAAATATCCAAAATTAACATTCCAAACCATAGAAAATAGTCTAAGCTATTACATTGTCCATGAATAGCTTAATTAAAATGAAACTTAAACATCCAAGCTCCTAAGCTTGGTTCCGATCTTGTCTTTCGTTCCGTCCATTCCCTGTGTCATCAACTAGGGTAGAAGTAGGGCGTTAGACAACGCACCCAGTAGGTATTCCAAATAGGGTCAAACACATGTGTTACTATAAAAATCCAGATATAATACATCATACCGTATTTGTAAAGCATCGTATCCAAAAACAGTGTATGATAATAGAGATCCAATTATACAGATAAAAATCAGAAACATTGTATGATAATAGAGATCATAATCATGTTGATTCAATGCCATGCCATGTTATGGGTGTCTTATGCCATGAGTCCCACCCATCACCCATATCACAATCACAAAACATCCTCTTGATGGAATCTCCTCATCAAGATATCCCCCATGGTTGCCTTACGAATGCCCCGACGGAGCGTGGTCTCTGGTTACCTCTTGATGGGATAATGCACATCAAGGTCTTCCTCTTGATGGAAAATTCCTCATCAAGGTATCCCCACAGTTGCCTTACGGACGTCCCGACAGAGTGTGGTCTCCGGTTACATTTCATCCCTCCCATGCCATGCATGAGATGCAAATGCCAACATGCTATGTGAAAATACAAACCATAGCAATAAAAATCTCATATTTGAAACATATCATTTATACAAAATAACTCATCAGAATATGAATTAAAATCATCATACATATCCCATGGTATCAATGAGGTAGGAATCCTACCAATGATCAACTAATATGTTCTTGCGTTTTCGTCCAAAAAACCGCTCACCGATCGTACCCGCTTGTGAGGTCCTATTACCTTATAACATATCAATAAATTAAAACAATGATCCTTTTTTATTTCCACCCATTTTTAAGTCCATAAACATGCCTTAGTGGGGTTCGGCCATACAACATGGCCGAACCTCACTCACTTGATTTGGGTCCCTCTTTTGATTCCTTAATCAATCATACATGAGTTAGTCATTTAACATTAATAAAACTTAAGTCGACAAAACCTTCTCCATGGGGTTCGGCCATTCACCATGGCCGAACCCATGGTCCATCATTTTAATCATATTCCAACTTAGCCATCATTCTAACCATAGCTAATTACTTCGTTTAATTACATATGACTTAAGTCCCAAAAATCAAGTAAAACATTCATATAAATATTTCATTTATAAAATCAGTAGGTTACCCGCTGTCCACTACCCACTGTCCGCTGTCCATTAGTGGGGTTTGGCCATACCTTAGGGCTGAAATATGCTAAAGTCCACAATCACCCATGAGTGGGGTTCGGCCATACAACATGGCCGAACCTCACCCTTTTGGTTTTGGTCCCCTTTTTTAATCCCTTATCATTTAAATGAATATGGGTCCAAGATCGTTCCCTCTTTTCCTTAGATCACTTACAACATTAAATCCATAACTAAAGTCCCTCCATGGGGGGATTTAATCATACCCTTAGGTCCATCATTTTAGACCATCCTCTACCATATTTAAAATCCATTAACATTACCATTATTTCCCCATCATTTTCATGGTCCAAAAATACCTAAGTCCATCAATATCTCTCCATGGGGTTCGGCCATACAACATGGCCGAACCCATGGTCCATGGTTCTTCACCAATTTCAACGTTTGAGACCATTTAAAATGATTAAACATTACTCCATTATTTCCCTCCTTTAGAACTCTTTAGAGTCACCAACATACATCCATTTAAAACCTTTTAAAATCATTAATAACCTTCCATGGGGTTTGGCCATACAACATGGCCGAACCCTATGGTTCATCACTTTCTTTCATAAATCAAATAACCATGATCATATTCTTTGATGGAGTTCGGCCATACATCATGGCCGAACCTCATCCACCCCCTTTTGTCCTAAGGGTTCTCATACATAAAACTTAGGGTTTGGCCATGCAAGGGCCAAACCATGATCCTTGGTCATTCACCATTCCATACATGGTTCATGCATAAAGTCATTAGTCATAAAAATTAGGGTTCGGCCATTCCTTGACCATGTTTTCTTATTTATGCAATCTTATCAAGTACTTACTGACTCCGCGACTCCTTCGGTTTCTTTCACTCCTTCTTGCTCCTCCAATCTTCTCCCTCCTTATTCTCTTCTTCCTCCTTGATCCTTGGCCGAGAGTGAGCTTGAGAGGTCTTGAGATGAAAACCCAATGAGAGGGTTCGGCCAAAGAATGTAGATTTGAGAGAGGGAGAGAAGCTTGAGATAGAAAACTCGAAGTCCCTTCTCCTTTGTCCTTGAGAGTGGTCGGCCTTGAGTGAGAGAGGGAGAGAGTGAGATAAAGCAAAGAATTATCTTTGCTGCCCAATGTAGTTTCGGCCAAGGGTGGGTATCCTTTGGTTGATACCCCTTTTGTAACTCCCATGACTCTTCACCTCCCCATTGATTCTTACTTTGGGTGTTTCATCCTATGAGATGAAACTCCCAATCTTATGCCCCTTGGGTTTCCATCATGAGATGGAAACCCTCCATCTCCCAACGTGTAGCCTTGGATGACTTTGTGTAACAACCAAAGCCCTCCAACTTCCTCATAATGATGGTGTCTTCCCAAGTGTCCCTTGGCTTGGCCAAGACACCACTTGAGATGGAACACCCCTCCATCTTCCAATGTGTAGCCTTGGTTACCCTTGTGTAACACTACCAACCTTTCACCTCCCTCATTTAATGTTTCCTTTGGAGTTTCATTGTAACGCCCCGCCCTTTTCCCACTCTTCCAAAAGTTAGAGTCTATTTTTTTTTTAAAATAAAGTGGAAGAGAGCGGGGGCGTCAGGACGCGAGCTAAGTTCGGACTTCCAAAGTCCGACCCTTAACTGGCCAAACCTATGTGTGCATGGACCAAGTCCATGAAAACCGAACCACACATAGAACTAAATAAATCATGCGGAAAATTACTAAACTGATTGCGGATTATAATGGAACCTAAGACTACTCCATTGTTATAGCAAAGTACAAGTCATATTTACTTTATACTAAACATTCATTCAAACTAAATCAAACCATAGCGATATTCTAAGTTATTACATATCCTTGCAAACATAAACAAAATATCCATATATAAATTTCATTCAGATATCCAAGCTCCTATGCTTGGTTTCCTTCGCGATCCTCGGCCTTTCCCTTTCCCTTTCCTGTGTCATCCACTAAGGATAGAAATAGGACGTTAGAACAACGCGCCCAGTAGGTCTTCCGATTAGGGTTACCACAAGTTTAGTACAAAAACATGCATATAACATAATAATACATGATCATCAAAATCTTACAAAACAATGCTATGTATGTATGCAAATGTAATGAGTCCCACCCATCACAAGTGTACATAGCTATCACCAAGGTACCACACAGTGGTCTTTCGGATGCCCAGACGGAGTGTGGCCTCCGGCTTCCTCTTGATGGGATTCTCATCATCAAGGTATCCCACAGTGGTCTTTCGGACGCCCCGACGGAGTGTGGCCTCCGGTTTCCATAACCATCACCCCATGCCATGCATGAGATGTCAATGAGTACATGTTATATGTAATAGATGTAACACCCGCCCCTTTTTCACCGAAAATCAGAGTTTATTTTTTTTTTAAAGTGACAAAGGGCACGGACGTTACGACGCGAGTTAAGTTCCGAGCTTCTAAAGCCCGGCTCTTAACTGGCCAACCCTACGCGTGCGTGGAACCAAGTCCACAAGTACAGTTCATGCGTAGAAAGTAAGCTCGCGAATTATAAAAATAAATGCGGATGATAATAAAACTATCATACCAGTTTTCAGATAGCAGGGAAGAAATATCCATTAAATTACTAAAATGCCCTCATACTGTACTGTCCAAAATAACTTATAAAACATAGCAAGCCATCTAAGTTATTACATTTCCGACAAGCTAAATTATGCAAATACACATTTTCCAAAAATAAACTTAAACACAATAATTAGTCCGCCTTCCCAAGCTCCTAAGCTTGGCTCCCATCCCGTCCTTCCGTTCCGCCATCTCCTGCATCGTTAGCTAGGGTAGAAGTAGGGCGTTAGAACACGCGCCCAGTAGGACTCCGAGTAGGGCTAGCACGTGGATTAGTAATAACAACATACAGATAATAACACAATGAAAACTGATAAACCATTATATAATGAAAATATAACATGATGCCATGCCATGGGTGTCTATGTTATGCATCCCACCCATCATCCAAACCATATAATATCATATCCCGCTTGACGGAACAAAACCTCGTCAAGGTGTCCCCATGCGTGTTCTCGGTCGCCCCGACGGAGCATGTACTCCGGTTATCAAAATATCCCCATGCCTGCTTTTCGGTTGCCCCGACGGAGCATGGACTCCGGTTCCATTATTTTCCCGCCCATGCCGTGCATGAGATGTAATGCATTATGCTATGTAATATGTATATCTCATAACTCTAGTATATCATACATAGCCTTGGCATATAATGCATCATCTTAAAATGTAAATCATAGTATTTAACATAACATTCATAATCGTGAAAACCCATCATAAAATAAATCCCGTAGTCCACAAAATAAGATAAAGATACCATCACATATCCATGGCTTACAAGGAGGTAGGAATCCTACCGAATACCGACTCGCGTCCTTTTACGGTTTCGCCCGATAATCCGGCTACCGACACGCGTACTGCTCGCGATATGCAATACCCTATTACATACACATAATCAGTTCACATTTTAACTATTTCTAAGTCCATTCACATTTCCAAGTCCATATGAAAAACCGGTCCCTATTTAGGTTTTGTGGGTCCCATTTCATCTATTAAAACTTTTAATCCCATAAGTCTTAAAAATTGGCCACCTTAGGCTTTATCAATCACTTATAAGGTTATTACATTAAAGCCCCTAAGTCCATGATCAATCTCCATGGAATTCTTGAATTTGGCCATTAATTACAGTTTTGCCACTACTTCATTTTCCATGATTAATCACTCATTTATCCAAGCATGATTAAATCCCTAATTGATCATAAACTTAGATCCCAAACTTAGGTCCATTAATGATCCATTGAACCATGTCATAACATCATTAAAATTAGCCTTTTTATTAACCTAACCCTTATTCATTTAAACCCATACAAAACCCCACATTTAACCCTTTAGATGGGTAATGGATCATGGTTTTAAAATACCTCATTCATCAACTCTTCCCATGGGATTTACTTCATACATTTAAACTACAATGAGTCCATTACCCATTCATACCCTTTGGAAACCATAAACATCGCTCATCCTCCAATTTAACCCATCAAAATGGATCACAATTGGGCCATGGGTTTGGCCATACACCATGGCCGAACCCATGGTGTCCTTTCCCCATTTTTTTCTTGGATCTAATTACACCATTTAGATCCAAAATAAATCCTTCCTTGAGGTGGTTTAAATCACTCTTTTAAACCACTACTCTTAGCCACATTTGGATCATTACATTTGATCATTTAAAACCCTAAATTCATCAACACATTATCCTTTAAACCCACCATTTAATCACCATTTCATCACCATAGGGTTCGCCCATATACCATGGCCGAACCCATGGTTCAAGGTTCATTCCATCCATGCATTTCAAAGCCATAAAACTCCATTACATTTTTATCATGAAATCATTTTTAAACTTACCCACACTCACTCATTTAAAACCCTAATTTTCATTAGCTACAAACCCTCATTGTCTTCCATCCATAAAACCCTAACTAATTAAACCAACCACCAAATCACCCACCATGGGGTTCGACCATACTACATGGCCGAACCCTATGGCCCATGATTCTTATTCCAAACGCCCCATTCCATGTTCAATTCCATAAATTATACAATGCACATACTACATTTACTTATTTCTTTTCCCTAACCCTAATTCACCCATTTAGGGTTTTCTCCATCTTCCACCCTTCCATTTGATGGATCTAAATTCCATAGCATAAAATTATCTATCCACCATTTATTTCACAAAAATAAATTCCAATTCTTAAACCCTAAAAATCCAAACTTTCTTGTTTAAGAAACACTTACAATCCGTTGTCTCCTCCGATTTTCATCACTCCCGTCGGTCTCCGTAGCCTCCTCTCTCCTTCCTCTTGATCTTTGATAGGTCAAGATTCTTGATTAATGGTGGCAATCCCCAACCCTAGAATCGGCCAAGGTAAGTTTAAATTGAAAGAGGGAAGAGGAAAGGATGATGAGAGGGGAGATAATCACCTTGACCTTAGAGTGATTTTGTGTAAATTTCCACTTCTTTCTTCTCTCCTTCTCTTCTTAGCTTCCTTTCCTTAATTTTTTCTTCTCTTCTTCTTCCTAGTGTGGGACGGCCATGGAGAATGACAATGGAGAGAGTTGAAGAGAGGATAAGAAAATGGAAAAGAACTCAAGACTTACCCCCCCCCCCCATTTGGTGACTTAAACTTACCCTTTACATTAACTACTCTCACCAACCAAAGCAAGATATTTTAAAGATCTTTTATTTGCTTTATGGTGGTGGTTATCTAAACCACCACCAAGCCCAACGTGTTTAACCTTGGAGGTGGAGTAGCTCTCCATTTGACTAATTTTAACCCATTTAGCCACCAATTTAATAATTTAATTATTTAATTAATTTGATAATTTCCTTAGGTTAATTCATTTGTACTTAACCTAATTCCCATTATTCCACCCATGGTTGACCAAATCAACCATGGTGGCCGGCCCCACCAATCATTGGCCCACACGCCACCTCACTTGATGAGGTGGAGGTGGGTCCCACTTGGCCACATCAACTTGGTTTAATTCCAAATAACTTAGGTGATTTAGATTTCATTTCATTCATTCTAAATGGATCACCATTAGGCCCATGGCCCAAATACATTTCCATCTTACCCATTTAACCCTCATTGACCATTTAAATAAATTTAAATCCAAACCATAGTCTATTGGGCCATACTTGGGCCTTTGTCCAAATTTTTTGGCCCATTTACCATTCATTCCACCAATTTTCTAATTTCCATCCTTAAAATAAATAATATTCACATATATATTAATTTAAAAATTCTGGGCCATTACAATAGAATCTTAGCATTCAAAACCTCTTTGAAACATAATACTTTAACACAAATAACTCATCAAAATCAACATAAAACAACAAGTATAATATGTGGTCACAAAGAGGTAGGAAACCTACAGAAAAGTTACTTAAACAGTCCGCTCTTCTTAACCCGTCACCCGTTCACGATTTGAGCACCGTTCAAGAAGTCCCGTTACCTTGTTTATATAACAGCAAGTCAAACACATGTCTCATATGGTTTCAAACTAAGTCTAAGACCAAACATCATTTTGTGGGATTCGGCCATACACCTTGGCCGAACCTCACCCACTTGAACACCATCCAAATAACTTATTAAAATACCTCATATTACCAAATATACCTTGGTAGGGTTTGGCCATACAACATGGCCGAACCTTACCACTTTGGTTTTGATCCCTCTTTCAAGTCCTTTAATCTTTCATTCCATATTAAAATTATAACTTGTATTTACAGTTTTGCCATTGGTTTAACCTTTGTTTAATATTTGCTTAATAACTAATGTCCACAACAAATCCACCTTAGTGGGGTTCGGCCATACAACATGGTCAAACCTCACCAACATAATGATGATCCTTTTTAATTAAATCCAAATGCCATTCCCATCATCTAATTACTCATACACCCACAACATCATAAGTCCATAAAATTGATTAGTGGGGTTTGGCCATACACCATGGCCGAACCTCACTCCCTTGATTTCATGTTTCAACCCCTTGATCTTCTAGCTAGACACAAGATCATGTCCTTCCATGACCTGATATCCATTATCATTTTCCATCTCATAACTCCATCCATTTGAATATTTTTAGACCTTTTAAAACAAACACCATACATAACACTTGGTGGGGTTCGGCCATACACCATGGCCGAACCTCACCCCTTTGGTTTTGGTGCTCCACTTTGCCATTCTTGTTGATGAACAATAAACATCCAAGTCCATCATTCTTTCAGCTATGTTAAACCCTTTAAAAACATCATAGAACCAATAATAATTCTAACCATAATCTTATCTCCAGTTAAAACACCTTAAAACCTTCAATCATTGTATGGCTTTTATCCCGTAAAAACAATAAAAATAACCAAATTATTTCATGGGGTTCGGCCATCCAAAGTGGCAGAACCCTATGATCCATGTTCTACCCTTTTTAAACAGCATATCCATGGTTTAAACCCTTGATAGATTCGGCCATACAATGGCCAGATCATACTTCCTTATCCATTTTATTTAACAAATGGTTATGATGTACTTACCAATCTTCTTAGCCTCTCTTCTTTCCTTTGATCTTTCCTTCCTCCCTTCTTGCTCCTTTGGTCCTTTAGTCGATTGTGTGCTTGCTCAAAATGAGAAAACCAAGGGCTAGTTCGGCCAAGGTGGAGGTAGGTTTTGAGAGAGGGAGAGATGAAAATTTCTAAGCTTCTTGAGATGGAAATTAAGCCAAATGGTGTAGTGTACCCCTTTTGTTAATCAGCCCCAAAACCCTCTCATTTATCCTCTTCAATATTGACCTAACCAAGGAGTCCCTTGGCATAACTATGGGACACTTGGCTTAAGCTCATGCAACCCTTCCATCTCCCAACGTTGGTGTTTGGGTCTCCATCATGAGATGGAAACCCTCCAAGCTCCCAATGAAATCTTTGTTGTTGTGGTTTGTGCACTCTCATCAATCAGCCCACCTTCCATTGAATTTTATGCATGGCATACCACTCCCAAGTAACCAACATGTGGGTCTTTGCTTGGGGTCTTTGAAATCATCACAACTCCTCATTTTCTCACTTGACTCATTTGAATTAAAGGTCTCCATGGCTTCCAATCTAACTTATTCAACTCATTAGCTCAACTCAGTCATTTAATTCCACTCATTTAATTCACTTGAGTCAACTCCATTGTTTGATTCCATTTCCAACTCAATTCAGCCCCAACTCAACATAATTTAACTCAACCTTTGAGCTCACTCAATGGTTAACATGGTCAAGCTTGACCCATTGGGTCCCAATTGAACTTCTTGACCCAAATAGGCGCCATGACCCATTTAAATGTCAATTACCCATTTAAATGTAGCTTACCCATTTGAATGTAGCTTACCCATTTAAATGTGGTTTATCCATTTACTTCCATTGATCCACATCTACCATCCGTTGGGCAATTAACCCAACATTTACCCATCTAATGTTCATATCTTTTTAATTCACCATTTCAATGGCATTTTCGTAAATATTGATATCTTTGAAAAATCGGGGTGTTACAATATAATCTTCTTTTTAAAATTTTTGTCCTGAAAATTGAGTGAAGTAGGGTTCTAAACATTTTACATAAATAACTCAGGATGAGCTATTCTCATTTCCGACTCAAGTTCCCAGGTAGCCTCCTCAATACCATGTCGATCCCATACCACCTTGACGAACTGAATCGGTCGGTTTCGTAATACCCGTTGCTCAGTCCCCACTATTTTGACTGGCTTCTCGACATAAGTCACATCACTTTGTACCTCTATATCTTGTACATTCAATACATGAGAAGGGTCGGGATTGTACTTCCTTAGCATCGATACATGAAACACATCATGTAGGGATGCCAATTGTGTAGGAAGTGCCAATTGATAAGCTACATCCCCCATCCTTCTTATGATGGGTAACGGTCCCACATATCTTGGTGACAGTTTCCCCTTCTTTCCAAACCTCATGTGTCCCTTCCGTGGCGAGACCTTTAAGAACACCATGTCCCCCACTTCAAATTCAAGGAACCTTCTCCTCTTGTCAGCATAGCTCTTCTGATGATTCTGTGCAGTTAATAGATGTTGTCGTATTAACTGTATCTGCGCTGTGGTCTTTATAACCAACTCGGGTCCTATCAGTGCAGGTTCACCAGCCTCTGTAACACCCCGATTTTTCAAAGATATAAATATTTACAAAAATGCCATTGGAATGGTAAATTAAAAAGATATGATCGTAGATGAGAAATGGTGGGGGCCCATTGTTCAAATTAAGACCCAATGTGCATACTATAAGGATCAAATTAAAGTAGATGGGTAATGTACATCTAATTGGGTCAAGATGGTTATTTGGGTCAAAGGACCCAATTGGGACCAAATGGGTCATGATGGACTCATTTGACCATTGGGTGAGCCCAATCTTAATTGGGTTAGGCTGAACTGATTTGGAATTAAATGAAGGATAAATAGGTAGGCTGGATGCAAATATGTAAACCACATTTAAAAGGATAAACCACCAATAAATGGGTCAAGGTGCCAAATTGGATCAATAAGCCAAGTTGGGACCCAATGGGTCGAGTTCACCATGTTGACCACATTGACCATGTGGACTCTCAAGTGAGCTCAAAGGGTGAGTCAAATCATGTTGAGTTAGGGCTGAAATGAGTTGGATTTGAATTAAATAATGGAGTTGACTCAAGTGCATTAAATGAATGGCATTAAATGTGGTGAGTTGAGCTAATGAGTTGGGTGAGTCCAAATTGGAAACCAAAGGGACCTTGAATTCAAGTGAGTCAAATGGGGAGGTGAGGAGTTGCCTTGATCTCAAACACCACCAAAAACAAGTCCCACACGTTGGTGACTTGGGAGTTATGATCCATACATAGACTTTAATGTAATGGGATAAGAATCACATGGGGAATTTGGAGGGTTTCCATCATGCCCAACGTTGGGAGTGCCAAGGGATGCCTTGGTTAGTATCCAAAGACTCCTTGGTTAGATCAAGAATTTATGAGGGTTAATGAGAAGTTATGGTGGCTGATTAGCAAAATGGATACACACCATCACTTGGTCGAATTCCATCTCAAAGAAAGCATAGAATTTCATCTCTCTCTCCCTCTCTCAATACCTATCTCTTTGGCCGAACCAGCCCTTGGTGTTTTCACCATTGATCAAGCACATAATCGGCTAAAGGATTAAGGGAGCAAGGAGGAAGGAAGCAAGGATCAAAGGCAAGAAGAGAGGCTTAGAGGATTGGTAAATACTCCATGGAATTTTGTTTAATAAGCTGGCTAAAGGGAACATGATTTGGCCATTATGGCCGAATCTATCAAAGGTTAAACCATGGATTTTGGTGTTTAAAAATGGTTCAAATCATGGATCATAGGGTTCAGCCACTTTGGATGGCCGAACCCCATGAAAGTAATTTGATAAATTGTATGGTTTTTGAGAGATAAAAACCATACCATGTATGAAGATTTTTAGAGGGTTGTAAAATGGAGTTAAGTTATTATTTTGGGTCGGCTATGGGATGGCTGAACCCTATTGTTTTTATGGCTAAGATGCAATGGATAAACTAAGTATAATAATTGGGAGATTTGCATCAAGAGAACCATAGGGTTCAGCCATGTGTATGGCCGAACCCCGTGGACCATTTTATGGGATGTTTAGAGTTAAGAACATGCTTGGAAATTATAAACGGTTTTAGACCTTGCTGTGGATCAAAATGGTTGTAAAAGATCCAAGAAAAATGAGGGAAATAACATCATGGGTTCGGCCATGGTGTATGGCCGAATCCCATGATCTATGTTATGGGTCATTTCATAGGTTAAGTATGAATCTAGGCATGTTTAAATGAATGGGTTTTTAAGTTAAGGAAATGTCTGATTTATAATGTGTTTCCATGTCATGATTGATGAGGCATGGATGGATCCATGTTTATGGATTAGTTAGGGTTATGAACATAAATATATGAAAGGTGATTAACCATGGGAAGAATGAGTGACAAGGATGTAAATATGGCCAAAAATGAAGAATCCCATGGGGGATGATTGTGGACTTAGGGTTTAAATAAAAGATCAAATCTAGGGTGGTGAGGTTCGGCCATGTTGTATGGCCGAACCCCACTAAGGTGGATTTTATGGATCATGGTTATTAAGCAAGATTAAATATGGGTTAAGTCTAGTGGAAAAACTATAAATACAAGTAATAATGTAAATATGGATGAAGAAGGATTAAAGGACTTGAAAGAGGGGTCAAACCAAAGTGGTAGGGTTCGGCCATACAGGTATATTATTTAATATAAGGTGTTTATGTAAGGTATTGATCAAATGAAAAGGAAGATCAAATCCAAAGTGGGTGAGGTTCGGCCATGGGGTATGGCCGAACCCCACAAGGTGGATTTTGGGATTTAAACCTAATAAGAAATCAAAAGGTTATGTTATTAACTTGCTGTTATATAAACAAGGTAACGAGACTTGAACGGCGCACGAGTCGTGAGCGGGTGACGGTTAAGAAGATCGGACTTTTAAGTGAACTTTCAGTAGGATTCCTACATCATTGAAACCATGGATATGTATTATGTACTTTTGATGATTTTATTTCATGTTTGATAAGTTATTTTGGTATCGAACAATATGTTGCAATTATGGGATTTTCATGCTATGTTTTGTAATATTCTGCAGCATGATTGGCATTTGCATCTCATTCATGGCATGGGGGGATGTTATGCAATCGGAGCCCATACTCCGTCGGAATGTCCGTGATGCAACTGTGGGGCCTCCTTAGGTGGTGAGAGTCCCACCAGGAGGATACTTTAACCGGAGACCTACGCTCCGTCGGGGCATCCGTAAGTCATGAGGAGTAGTTTGATGTAGTGAATACTATCAAGAGATGAGAATACTATCAAGAGATGAGAATACTATCCAGAGATTATATGTATGTGATGGGTGGGACTCATTGCATAAGACATATGCTAGCATGACATGGCATTGAATCGGCATGATATGATATTTATTATCATGCAAGTTTACTGGTTTTTATCTGTATGATTGGATCTCTGTTATCATACATAATTTTGGACACGATGTTTTATAAGTATGATATGGTATATTATATCTGGATTTTATATACTAACCCATGTGTTAGCCCTAATCGGAATACCTACTGGGCGCGTTGTCTAACGCCCTACTTCTATCCTTATTAGAAGATGTAGGAAAGGGAAAGGGAAAGGCCGAGGATCGCGAAGGAAACCAAGTATAGGAGCTTGGATATCAGAATGAACTCTTATTTATTGTTATTTGGATAATTTGCATGGATATGTAATAACTTGGAATATTGCTATGGTTCGTGAATAGTTTTGATGATGGTTAATTGATTTAAGTAATTTTGGATAGATGACTTGTACATTGCTATCTAAACAGTTTAGTTCCGCATATTTGACTTATTCCGCAATTCAGTTATGTATATTCCGTAAGTTTTATTTAGTACCATGTGTGGATTGGTTTTTATGGACTTAGTCCATGCACACATGGGTGGCCAGTTAAGGGTTGGGCTTTGGAAGTCCGAACTTAGCTCGCATCGTGGCGCTCCCGCTCTTGTTCACTCTTGTTTCTTTCAAAAGAAAATTTTAGACTCTAATTTTCGATTCAAAACGAGTGAAAAGGGCGGGGCGTTACAGCCTCTGTCCAGCATACTGGTGACCTACACGGTCTACCATACAAAGCCTCGAATGGGGCCATCTGAAGGATTGCCTGGTAACTGTTATTATATGAGAATTTTACCAGCGGCAAGTGATCCTCCCATCCACCCTTGAAATCTAACATGCATGCTCTCAGCATGTCTTCCAATACTTGTATAGTCCTTTCCGACTGTCCATCAGTCTGTGGATGAAATGCTGTGCTAGTCAGTAGATCTGTCCCCATAGCTGACTGCATGCTCTGCCACACTCTGCCGGTGAATCGGCCATCTCTGTCGGATACTATTGTTCGGGGAATACCATGTAACCGAATGATATTCTTGATATACTGCCAACCCAAAGTCTCAGATGAATCCATCATCTTGATAGGAATAAAGTGCGCAGACTTGGTCAGTCGGTCTACCACGACCCATATAACATCATTGCCTTTTGAGGATCTCAGCAACCCCGTCACAAAATCCATGGAGATGTGCTCCCATTTCCATTCCGGCACTGATAAGGGTTTGAGTAACCCTGGTGGCTTCTGATGTTCTGTCTTAACTTCCTGACAAGTTAAGCAATGGGCCACAAACTCTGCAACATCTCTTTTGAGTCCGTGCCACCAATAATGTCTCTTCAGGTCGTGATACATCCTGGTGTTGCCCGTATGAATGGAGAGCTTAGTTTGATGTGGCTCAATCAATAGCTCTTTCCTACAACTTTTTGGCACATATATTCTACCCCGGAATAAAAGACCCTGCCTGGTCGTAATTCCCATTCCGGTATGACTACGCCAGTAGACATCTTAGCCCATATTTCCTCCACTTCCGGATCTACTCGTTGCTCTTGTTCAATCTTGGTAACCATGTTGGACCGTATAATCAAATTGTATATAGTCCCATGGTTATTGAGGTAGAGTTTAAACTCTCGAATGGTATTCAACATCTCCCATTCCGTCCTGATCAAACATGCCACTGATGCATGTGATATGCGGCTGAGGGCATCCGCCACCTTGTTTGCCTTGCCCGGATGATATCGAAGTGCGAACTCATAATCCGCCAGATATTCTATCCATTTACGCTGCCTCAAGTTGAGCTCTTTCTGATCAAACAAGTATTTCAAACTCTTACGATCAGAAAACACTTCAAATTTCTCACCATAGAGATAATGTCTCCAACTTTTGAGAGCGAAGACCACTGTGGCTAGTTCCAAATCGTGCATAGGATAGAGACGTTCATGTATTTTCAACTATCTTGATCCATATGCCACCACACGATTACTTTGACTGAGTGTACACCCCAGTCCCTCTCCTAAAGCATCACAGTGTACCTCATAACATTTGTCTCTTTCAGGCAAAATTAGGATAGGAGCAGTGGTAAGTCTCTTCTTCAGCTCTTCAAACCTACGATCGCACAGATCTGACCACTCATATTTGACTCCTTTTTGAGTGAGTCGAGTAAGTGGAGATGCTATGTTGGAGAAATCCATGATAAACGTTGGATAATATCCAGCCAATCCCATGAAGCTGCGGATCTCGGTTACGTTCCTTGGTGTTTTCTATTCACTTACTGCCGCCGCCTTAGCTGGATCCACGGCTATACCTTCTTCGAATATAACATGCCCCTAGAAATTCACTTTGGATAGCCAAAATTCACATTTACTGGCCTTGGCATATAACTTGTTCTTTCTCAAGGTGTTCAAGACTATCCGTAAGTGCTTCGCATGTTCCTCCTGACTTTTGGAATAGATCAGGATATCGTCAATGAACACAATAACAAATTGGTCTAGATACGGACGGAAAATCCTGTTCATTAAATCCATGAATACAGCCGGTGCATTTGTGAGTCCAAACGGCATGACTACAAACTCATATAGTCCATACCGAGTCCTGAAGGCTGTCTTCTCTATATCTTCCTCCTTAACACGGATTTGATGGTATCCGGACATCAAATCAATCTTCGAAAAGTGACTGGAACCCCTCAATTGATCGAATAAATCATCGATCCTGGGTAAAGGGTACTTGTTCCGGATAGTTAGCTGATTCAGCTTCCAGTAATCCACACACATTTGGAGTGAACCGTCCTCTTCTTCACAAACAGCACTGGAGCTCCCCAAGACGATGTGCTGTTTCGGATGCAACCCAGCCTTAGCAGTTCATCAATCTGCTTCTTTAGCTCAGACATTTCTGCTGGTGCCATCCGATAATGTGGTAAAGACACTGGTGAAGTACCAGGATACAACTTGATTTCGAAATTGAGCTCCCTCATGGGTGGTAAACCAGGGAGTTCTTTTGGAAAAATATTCGTAAATTCTTTCACAATTGCGGGAAGTTCAGTGATTGGCGCCTTGTTTATGATGATATTATTCAATACTAAATGGTTCAACCCTTCCTGCAGTCTGTTCTGCTTGTCTGTACGAACCACATATTGCTTTCCCTAGGGTGACCAAAATGTCACTCTGCAGCGATAACAGTCGATGTTGGCTTGGAATCTAGCCAACCAGTCCATGCCAAAAATAATATCGTACCCAGTCATGTCGAGTACTAGATAATTGAACTCAAATCTGAGTCCAGCGAGTTTAGTATTCACTGCAGTGCATATGAGTCCCAAAGACGTGTCTCCGACAGGAGATACAATTGTGAGTGTTGTGGACAATTTTTGAACTAAGGTACCGGTAGCAGTTATAAATGATGCAGCTATAAAGCTCCAAAATCAAATAGTGCATAGGCACAGGAACTACTAACTACCGCCATACCTTGAATCACTGAATGATCCTCATCCGCTGGAGGACCTAGAGTAAACAGTCGTCCAAATCTAGTAGGGTTAGGCTTCCGTCGTGCCTGATTTTAAGTCCTGCCTCCCCGGGAGTTAACTGGTCTGGCTGGTGGACGAAATGATCCCTTGGAGTAAGAAAGTTTGTTGAGCTTTGGGCAATCCTTCTTGAAGTGACCCGGCTGATCACAGTGTGTAACGCCCGCCCATTTTCAATATATTTCAGAGTCTATTTTTTTTTTGAATTAAATCAAGTGACCACGGCGCGGACGTCACGACGCGAGTTAAGTCCGGACTCATAAAGCCCGGCCCTTAACTGGCCAACCCTACGCGTGCGCGGAACGAAGTCCACGAGTACGGTTCACGCGTAGGAAGTAAGCTCGCGGAACATCATAATAGATACTACCCTACTGGTTTTAGATAGAAGGGAAGATACAACATTGCATTACCAAAATACCCCTATGTTCATGATTATGTCTCAAATGTTAACGTACAGAGTTTAATCAGACCATAGTAAGAAATCCAAAATTATTACAGTTCAACAAGCTAAGCTACTTGAGTTACAACATTTCCAAAATAAAACTTTGATAAACAAAGTAACCGCTTTTCCACACCCCTAAGCCTGATTCCCGTCACGTCCACTGTTTCCTCCTGTCTCCTGCATCACCAGCTAGGGTGGAAGTAGGGCGTTAGTCAACGCGCCCAGTAGGACTCCGAGTAGGGCTAGCACATGGATTAGTAATAACAAGCATACTGATAGTAATATAATAAAACCATATGATGCATGTCATGCCATGGGTGTCTATGCCATGTGTCCCACCCATCATCTACATCATCATGAAATATCATATCCCCCTTGACGGCAATTCCTCGTCAAGGTGTCCCCATGTTTGCTTCTCGGTCGCCCCGACGGAGCATGGACTCCGGTGATACCATATCAATGTCCCCATGTCTGTTCTCGGTCGCCCCGACGGAGCATAGACTCCGGTTTCACCATGTCAATATCCCCATGCCTGTTCTCGGTCGCCCCGACGGAGCATGGACTCTGGTGATACCATATCAATGTCCCCATATCTGTTCTCGGTCGCCCCGACGGAGCATGGACTCTGGTTTGTTTATTTTTTTTCCGCCCATGCCATGCATGAGATGTAGTGCATTATGCTATGTAATATATATATACATTTCATATCCATAATATAAAATCCATAGGATAGGAATATGATCCATAGCATATAAAATTCATGTAATAATAAATCATATAATTTCCAAAATCAAATACGGAAAGCATCACATACACATAATCCACGGCTTACAAAAAGGTAGGAATCCTACAAATACTGATAACGTCCTTTTTTGTTCTCGTCTGATAATTCCGGTCGCCGTTCGCGTACCGCTGCGATGTGCCAATACCTTATTATACATTTCCCAAGTTAGTCTATATCTTATCCATGATTAAGTCTCTAACTAATCATAAACCTATGTTCATTAATGGTCTTTAACCACATTATAAGGTTATCATAATCAGCCCTTATCTTGGCCTCTTTTTCCATTGATTTCAACACGTATATAATTCAATCCATAACTGATCTATACACCTGGATCCATTAATGACTTACCAATCACGTCATAGGATCATTAAAATCAGTCACTTTATTTTAATATCATCTCCATTTATCTCATCGGATTAGTAGTGTCTTAGAAAATATTTCAAAAACTGTACATTTCAATTCAGTCGACTGAATATGAGTTCAGTGGACTGAATCATGAGTTCAGTCGGCTGAATCATAGATTCAGTCGGCTGATTTTGAATCAGATTGGCTGTTTGTCTCGCCAGTTCAGTTTCAGTCGACTGAAATATACATTCAGTCGGCTGAAACATGGTTCATACCCTTTCAGTCGACTGAATCACAGATTCAATCGGTTGATTTTGAATCAGATCGTCTGTTTGTCTTGCCAGTTTATTTTCAGTCGACTGAAATACACATTCAGTCGGCTGAACTATCAACCATCCGTTTACGTGTTTAATAAGCATTCCTTTAGTCGACTGAATCATATATTCAGTCGACTGAAACTTCCAGAACCCTTCTTTTGTCCGAGACGTTTGTGTTCAGTCGACTGAATCCCCAGATTCAGTCGGCTGAAACTCCCAGAAACTCCTTCTATTTTCAGCCACATTAGTTCAGTCGACTGAAACTCTAGTTCAGTCGGCTGAAACTCCCAGAAGCTCGTTTCTGATTCGTCCATTGTCAGTTCAGTCGGCTGAATCCCTGATTCAGTCGGCTGAAACTCCCAGAACTTCGTTTCTAGTTCGTTCATTTTCTGTTCTGATTCAGTCGACTGACTGATTCGTCAGTCCTTTCCATT
Organism: Chimonanthus salicifolius; assembly: GCA_013350335.1. NCBI lineage: Eukaryota > Viridiplantae > Streptophyta > Magnoliopsida > Laurales > Calycanthaceae > Chimonanthus > Chimonanthus salicifolius. The sequence goes on from CM023533.1 coordinate 67,362,555, forward strand.
GCATGTTTTGGACTTCCTTCCTTTGCGATTTCTCTTAAAATATTCCATTTTTTTAACCATTACGAAACTTAGTATCTTGTTTAGAGATACTTACAACCCGTGGCTCTCCCGGTTGTCTCTTGCTCCTCTTGTTCCTTAGTCTTTTTCTTTCTCCTTCTTCTTTCTTCTTGATACTAGGCCAATGGTGAGTTTGATCAAGGTAAAATCACCAGGGTTTTGGTTCGGCCAAGGTGTAGCAGTTTTGAGAGAGAAAAAACGGAGGTGGGAATGGGAAAATATCCCAAGTCTTGGGTCTTGAGTGGTCGGTCAACCTTGGGTTTTCTTCTTCCCTTCTAAATCTCTTTCTCTTTGGTGTTTTCTTTGTCTTGCAAGAGGGAGGACGGTTTGGAGAGGAGAGGGAGAGAGTGAGATGAGAGCAATGAGATGGAAAACCCCCCCCTTTCCATCTAGTCTTAGCTTGCTTGGTTTACACTCCTCCATGATGATCCCACCAACCAAGCATGGAGGGGGTATGGCCTTGCATGCCCCCAATTTTAGGGCCTTTGTCCCCTTAGTGGGGGTGGTTGGAATGGGTTTGAGTCACAACTCATTCCAATGAGTTTGGTGAGTCAAATAAGATGGGAATCATCTTGACTCACCCCATTTCCTATGTGACTCTCTCCCCTCTTGACTCACTTAATTATTTAACTTAGCCCCTTTTATTTTATAATTTAATTTCTATTTAATTCCCTTCTATTCTTTCATGAATCCACCCATGGTTGACCAAGTCAACCATGGTGGCCGGCCCCACCAATTTCTTAGCCAACCGCCACCTCACTTGATGAGGTGTAGGTGGGCCCCACTTGGTTATGTTAGCTTAATCATCTCATCGTTAACTTAGGGGGTTCAATTCCTATTAATTGGGTCACCATTGGGCCCATGGCCCAATTAAATTGTTTTCTACTATTTACTTTAGAGCTTGGATCAATTATGATCCATTGGATCCCACATGGTTATCGGGCCCACTTTGACCATTATTGACCCTTCAAATGAATCCTATCAAATCCATGGTCCATTGGACCATACTTGGGCCTTTGTCCCTATTTTGATCCATTTAACATCCATGACATCAAAATTCCCATTTTCCCATTATTAAAACAAATAATTGCCATATATATATTGATTCGAAAATTCGGGCTATTACATAGTGAAAGCAGTTGTTCACTCCTCTGGAAGCCTGAGTGACTGATACAGATGGGGAGGGCTGGTTGGGACGAAAACCCTTTGTGGACCCAATAGATGGTGAGGGTTTGCTGAAGTTTGGTCGAAACTTCTTATTGGGCTGATATGTGCCCCTCCCACTCTAAGTTCGGCGGTTGTCAAATCGCGTGAACTCAGCCATCTCCTGCTCAACTATGGTGGCCCTGCTGACCACCTCTGCTAGTGTGGCTGCCTTGAATATGGTCACTTTGGCCCTAATGTTTGACCGTAGACCACGTTCAAACTTACGAGCCCTTCGGTACTCCGTATCCACTATGTAAAATGCATAACATGATAAACTGAGGAATTCCCGATGATATTCTGCTACCGTCATGGAGCCTTGTACCAATGATAAAAAGGCTTGAGTCTGGCGCTCCTTCTCCTCCTCAGGGAAATAGTGATCCAGAAATGTAGCTGAGAATTGCTCCCAGGTCATTGCAGTCTTTTCCCTTTCTAGCACAAGTGTTTGCTGTTTTTTATAACCTCCCACCATTTACCGGCATCCTCAATCAGTTGAGATGTAGCTAGCAAAATCTTCTCAGCATGACTCGAGATGTGGAGTAGGGTCAAGATCTGAGTGATCTTCTTCAGCCAATGTTCTGCTCCAACAGCCCCTTCCTTTCCCTTGAAGTAGGGAGGGTGTTGTTACTGGAAATCTCTGACCATGTTCCGGTTATTGGCATCACTACTGGTTCCACTTCCATTCAGATGTTGTTGGAGAACAGAAGTAACTACTGCTTGAACCAAGCTTTGTAGTTCAGGAGGCACTACTGGTATACTCACGCTGCTTTGCTCTTCCTTCTCATGTTCACTATAGTGAGAGTGTCGCTCTTCTTCTTCTCGCCGTGAGTGCCGTTCATCTTCCTCATGTCGCAATTTTTCATGTTGGGATTGCTCCTTCTCATGTTGAGATTCCTCTTCTCATGTTGAGATACCTCATTCTCATGTTGAGATACCTCCTTTTCATGTTGAGTGATTTGTAACACTTTTTCCTTCCCTTTCTGTTTCTGTGGGATTTTTCTCTTTGGAGCCATTTTCCCTAAGTCATAAAAAAACATTATTGACTTAGTTTCCTCGTACGGCTTGTGTTATCACTATTTTGGGAAGATTTCCAAATAAGCACTCTTGATTTTCCTTGTTTTTGGGGGAAATTTCTAGATACCTATTGTTTGTTTCTCAATTTAGGAATATCGGGGAAGTGTATTCTAGTGTGCTATGTTTGACAATTCCAATTATGATGACTGTACTTACTTTGCTATCATTCATTGTTGTTCTCAGATTGATTGTTCAGTCTGAGTCTAAAGGAATAAATTAATCCGGCCCCTAGTCAGAGGACTCCGAAGAGTCGGTCAGTTGGGATTCTTATCTGTCAGTGAGATAGAAACCGTCTTAATCTTACTTCGAAGATTCAACTTCCCGTTTGGCTTTGATACCAATTGTAACGTCCCGCCCTTTTCCCACTCTTCCAAAAGTCAGAGTCTATTTTTTTAAAAAAATAAAGTGGAAGAGAGAGGGGGCGTCATGACGTGAGCTAAGTTCGGACTTCCAAAGTCCGACCCTTAACTGGCCAAACCTATGTGCGCATGGACTAAGTTTATGAAAATCGAGCCACACATAGAACTAAATAAATCATGCAGAAAATTACTAAACTGATTGCGGATTATAATGGAACCTAAGACTACTCCATTGTTATAGCAAAGTACAAGTCATATTTACTTTATACTAAACATTTATTCAAACTAAATCAAACCATAGCGATATTCTAAGTTATTACATATCCTTGCAAACATAAACGAAATATCCATATATAAATTCCATTAAAATATCCAAGCTCCTATGCTTGATTTCCTTCGCAATCCACGGCCTTTCCCTTTCTTTTTCCTGTGTCATCCACTAAGGATAGAAATAGGGTGTTAGAACAACGCGCCCAGTAGGTCTTCTGATTAGGGCTACCACAAGGTTAGTATAAAAACATGCATATAACATAATAATACATGATCATCAAAATCTTACAAAACAATGCTATGTATGTATGCAAAATGTAATGAGTCCCACCCATCACAAATGTACATAGCCATCACCAAGGTACCCTACAGTGGTCTTTCGGATGCCCCGACGGAGTGTGGCCTCCGGCTTCATCTTCATGGGATTCTCATCATCAAGGTATCCCACAATGGTCTTTCGGACGCCCCGACGGATTGTGGCCTCTGATTTCCATAACCATCACCCCATGCCATGCATGAGATGTCAATGAGTACATGCTATATGTAATAGAATCTTAGCATTCAAAACTTCTTTGAAACATAATACTTTAACACAAATAACTCATCAAAATCAACATAAAACAACAAGTATAATATGTGGTCACAAAGAGGTAGGAAACCTAATAGAAAAGTTACTTAAACAGTCCGCTCTTCTTAACCCGTCACCCGTTCACGATTTGAGCACCGTTTAAGAAGTCTCGTTACTTGTTTATATAACAACAAGTCAAACACATGTCTCATATGGTTTCAAACTAAGTCTAAGACCAAACACCATTTTGTGGAGTTCGGCCATACACCTTGGCCGAACCTCACCCACTTGAACACCATCCAAATAACTTATTAAAATACCTCATATTACCAAATATACCTTGGTAGGGTTCGGCCATACAACATGGCCAAAACTTACACTTTGGTTTTGATCCCTCTTTCAAGTCCTTTAATCTTTCATTCCATATTTACATTATAACTTGTATTTACGGTTTTGCCATTGGTTTAACCTTTGTTTAATTTTTGCTTAATAACTAATGTCCACAACAAATCCACCTTAGTGGGGTTCGGCCATACAACATGGCCGAACCTCACCAACATAATGATGATCCTTTTTAATTAAATCCAAACGCCATTCCCATCATCTAATTACTTATACACCCACAACATCATAAGTCCATAAAATTGATTAGTGGGGTTCGGCCATACACCATGGCCGAACCTCACTCCCTTGATTTCATGTTTCAACCCCTTGATCTTCTAGTTAGACACAAGATCATGTCCTTCCATGACCTGATATCCATTATCATTTTCCATCTCATAACTCCATCCATTTGAATATTTTTAGACCTTTTAAAACAAACACCATACATAACACTTGGTGGGGTTCGGCCATACACCATGGCCGAACCTCACCCCTTTGGTTTTGGTGCTCCACTTTGCCATTCTTGTTGATGAACAATAAACATCCAAGTTCATCATTCTTTCAGCTATGTTAAACCCTTTAAAAACATCATAGAACCAATAATAATTCTAACCATAATCTTATCTCCAGTTAAAACACCTTAAAACCTTCAATCATTGTATGGCTTTTATCCCTTAAAAACCATAAAAATAACGAAATTATTTCATGGGGTTCGGCTATCCAAAGTGGCTGAACCCTATGATCCATGTTCTACCTTTTTTAAACAGCATATCCATGGTTTAAACCCTTGATAGATTCGGTCATACAATGGCCGGATCATACTTCCTTATCTATTTTATTTAACAAATGGTTATGATGTACTTACCAATCTTTTTATCCTCTCTTCTTTCCTTTGATCCTTCCTACCTCCCTTCTTGCTCCTTTGGTCCTTTAGTCGATTGTGTGCTTGCTCAAAATGAGAAAACCAAGGGCTGGTTCGGCCAAGGTGGAGGCAGGTTTTGAGAGAGGGAGAGAGATGAAAATCTCTAAGCTTCTTGAGATGGAAATTCAGCCAAATGGTGTAGTGTACCCCTTTTGTTAATCAGCCCCCAAAACCCTCTCATTTACCCTCATCAATATTGATTTAACCAAGGAGTCCCTTGGCATAACTATGGGACACTTGGCTTAAGCTCATGCAACCCTTCCATCTCCCAACGTTGGTGTTTGGGTCTCCATCATGAGATGGAAACCCTCCAAGCTCCCAATGAAATCTTTGTTGTTGTGGTTTGTGCACTCTCATCAATCAGCCCACCTTCCATTGAATTTTATGCATGGGATACCACTCCCAAGTAACCAACGTGTGGGTCTTTGCTTGGGGTCTTTGAAATCATCACAATTCCTCATTTTCTCACTTGACTCATTTGAATTAAAGGTCTCCATGGCTTCCAATCTAACTCATTCAACTCATTAGCTCAACTCACTTATTTAATTCCACTCATTTAATTCACTTGAGTCAACTCCATTGTTTAATTCCATTTCCAACTCAATTCAGCCCCAATTCTGTAACGCCTGCCCCTTTTCACTAAAATCAGAGTCTATTTTTTTTTTTTATAAAGAGTGACAAAGGGCACGGGACGTCACGACGCGAGTTAAGTTCAAGCTTCTAAAGCCCGGCCCTTAACTGGCCAACCCTACGTGTGCGTTGAACTAAGTCCACGAGAATAGTTCACTCGTAGAAAGTAAGCTCGCGGAATATAACTTAATGTGGAAATTATAATAGAGTCTATCCTACCAATTTTAGATAGCAGGGAAGATACATCATTTAAATTACTAAATTTCCTTAAAAAGATAACATCCAAAAGTAAAGTCCAAACCATAGCAGGAAATATAAATTATACAGTCCGACGAGCTACATTACTCAAATTACATTTCCAAAATAAATCTTAAATAAACTAAGTAGCTCTCTTTCCCAAGCTCCTACGTTTGGCTCCCGTCTCGTCCTTCGTTTCCGCCATCTCCTGCGTCATCAGCTAGGGTAGAAGTAGGGCGTTAGACAACACGCCCAGTAGGACTCCGAGTAGGGCTAACACATGGATTATTGATAACAAGCACATAGGTAATCATATAGTGAAAACTATAAAATGAATGCCATGCCATGGGTGTCTTATGTTATGTGTCCCACCCATCATCCATACCATCATGATGCCATATCCCTCTTGATGAAAAAACCTCATCAAGATATCCCCATGTTTGCTTCTCGGTCGCCCCGACGGAGCATTGAGACCGGTTATAGCACATCAGGCTATCCCCATGTTTGTTTCTCGGTCGCCCCGACGGAGCATGGACTCCGGTTATAGCACATCAGGCTATCCCCATGTTTGCTTCTCGGTCGCCCCGACGGAGCATGGACTCCGGTTTCTTTATTTTCCCGCCCATGCCATGCATGAGATGTAAATGCATTATGCTATGTAATATATATAACTCATAGCCTTAATATATATAACTCATAGCCTTAACATATAATGCATAACCTTAAAATATAATTCATATCATTAACATATAATTCATAGCCTTAAAACCCATCATAAGACAAATCATATAATTATCAAAATAAATCAAAGGAACCATCACATAATCCATGGCTTACAAAAAGGTAGGAATCCTACCGAATACCTACAATGTCCTCTTACGTTTCCGTCCGATAATCCGGTCACCGATATGCGTACCGCTTGCGATATCCGATACCTTATTACATACGAATAATCAGTTCATGTTTTATCATATCTAAGTCCATTATCCAAGCCTTAGTGTGTTTCGGCCATATACCATGGCCGAACCTCACTATATAGTTCTGTGGATCCCATTTAGTCTATGAAATATTTAAATCCTATGAGTCTAAAAACCAGCCACCCTAGGCTTCATTTAACCATACATAAGGTCATCTTCAAACACATTCAGGTCCATGATCATCCCCCATGGGGTTCTTCATTTTGGCCAATATTTACGGTTTTGCCACTACTCTTCCATGGTTAAATCCTCATTTCATCCATGCACACTTAAGTCTATAATTGATCATTAAACTTAGATCCTTTAATGCCTCATTTAATCATGCCACAAAATCATTAAAAACAACCATTTTCTTAACTTGATCCTCATTAATTAAGACACATACATAACCCCATACTTAGCCCATCACATGGCTCATAAATTGGGTCATGGGTTCGGCCATACACCATGGCCGAACCCATGATGTCTTTTTCTTATTTTTCCATGGACCCATTTCCCTCATTTAGCTCCACCATAAGGAGGTTCACCCCATGCATTTAAATCATCAATCTTTGATCATCAGTTTGGTACATTTTGGTCCATCAAAACTACCAACACATCCCCCATTATTTTTCCATCTTTTACACTCATCAACATTACACATACATCACCATAGGGTTCAAAAGCATTCCCTCCATAAAATCTCTCCGTGGTTTTATTTTTAAAACATTATTTCCACCCATTTAAAACCTTATAAACTATGCTTAAAAATCCATTCAAACCATCAACATTCGTAATCATTTTCCCTCTTTTTACACCCTTTTAAATTTACAAACACATCACCCTAGGGTTCGGCCATACATCATGGCCAAACCCATGGTTCATGTTTCATTCCCATCTACCATTTTTGAGGCCATTAAAATTCATTTTCATGTCCCATGATTTCCTCATTTAAAATCCTTTCAAAAATCACTTCACTTAATCATTTTGAGCCTCAATATCCTTAACCATTCTTCCATGGTTTTAAACTTTTGAACCCCATTAAAATCCCCTAATTACCTACCATGGGGTTCGGCCATACTACATGGCCGAACCCCATGACCCATGATCCCTTCCAAAATTTACATACATCCATGCTTAATTAATTTAAATACATAATGTCCTTAGTACCTCCTTTATTTTTCTTAACCTAATTTACCCATTAGGGTTTGTGCATTTCTCATCCTTTCCTTAGATGGATTTGAGATCCAAGGCCCATGATATTTTTGGCCACCATCTAAAAAATGGATTCCATTTTTAAACCATAAAAACTTAATATCTTGTTTAGAGATACTTACAATCCAACGGCTCCTCCAACTTTTCTTTTTCTCCACTTGAACCCTTAGCCTTTCTCTTCTCTTCTTCTCCTTGATCTTTGGTCAAGATGTGTTTGATCAAGGTGAAAACATCATAGCTTGGGTTCGGCCAACATGGGGTGTGTTTGAGAGAGGGAGAGGAGGAGATGGTGAGAAAGAAGATACTAAGCCTTGATCTTGGAGTGGTGGCTTATGCTTTGAGTTTTTTCTTCTCTTCTTCTAAGTCTTCTTCTTTCTTTTCTCCTTAGTTTTCTTCTTCTTTCCTTGGGGTGTGAGGGACGGCAATGAGAGAGTAAGAGAGGAAGAGAGTGAAATGAGAGTTAGATGGAAAGAGATGGAGAAAAGAGATAAGATTCATCTCATTTGGGTGAGTGACCTACACTCCACCATTTAATTCCCCCACCAACCAACATGGGCTCCCATGTTTAGTGGTGGTGGTTGGGATACACCACTACTAGCCAACGGTTTTGGCCTTAGAGATAAGGTGGTTTGGTCTTCCAATTTTGACCATTTGACCACCTTTTGAATAGTTTAATTATTTAATTAATTAGATAATTAACTTAGGTTAATTAATTCTCACTTAACTTAATTCTATTCTCTTAAATTCCCTCCATGTATCCACCCATGGTTGACCAATTCAACCATGGTGGCCGGCCCCACCAATCCTTGGTCCACACGCCACCTCATTTGGTGAGGTGGAGGTGGGTCCCATTCGGCCATGTCACCTAGGTTTAATAAATTCTAACTTAGGTGATTTAAATTTAATTAAATCCATTCCTCTTATTGGATCACCATTGGGCCCATGGCCAAATTAAATTCCCTCCTATCATTTATTCCATCAAAATTTCCAATTTCCATCATTAAAATAAATAATAGCCACATATATATATATTGATTTAAAAATTCCGGGCTATTACAAACTCAACATAATTTAACTCAACCTTTGAGCTCACTCGATGGTCAACATGGTCAAGCTCGACCCATTGGATCCCAATTGAACTTCTTGACCCAAATAGGCGCCATGACCTATTTAAATGTCAATTACCCATTTAAATGTAGCTTACCCATTTAAATGTAGCTTACCCATTTACTTCCATTGATCCACATCTACCATCCGTTGGGCAATTAACCCAACATTTACCCATCTAATGTTCATATCTTTTTAATTCACCATTTCAATGGCATTTTCATAAATATTGATATCTTTGAAAAATCGGAGTGTTACATTCATCCCATGAGATGAAACTCCCGTGTCCCCAACGTGTATCCATGGTATGTTTTGTGTAATAACCAAAAACTCTTCATCTTCCCACTCCACTCACTTAAAATGAAGGTCCCATTAACTTCCCATTCAACTCATATTTTTAGCTCAACTCATAACTTTAATTCAACTCATTTACTCACTTAAAATCAACTCATTTCCTTGATTCCATTTCCAATTTAATTCAGCCCCAGTTGAACTAAGTTTGAACTCACTTGGTAGTCAACCAAGTCAACCATGACCCATTGAGTCCCAATTGGGCATTTGACCCAATTGACAACCTTGACCCAATTAAATAAATCTTACCCATTTATTTCAATTGAAACTTTTATCCATAATCCATTGGGTCTTAATTGGGCAATTGACCTAACACCTTACCCATCTAAGGTCTATCTCCATTAATTCACAAATTATATGGATAATTTCCATAAATATTCATAACTTGAAAATCCGGGGTGTTACAAGAACCATCTTCCGATGACGAGCTTGAGGTATCCGCTGGAGATACCACTCCAAAAGTCTCACTCGGTAACCTTTCCCGTTGATGCACACCGTGACCAAAGAGGGCAGGCAATCACCTACTCCAATTTCCAGCAGTAGATGGAGAACAGAGCAGTCTTCCTTCCACAAATTCCGATAATGGATCTCCAACAAAGAACCCAACCTCTTCCCAAAATCCTTGATAATATTTTCCGTCCAACCTTCCAAAGGCTAACCTACGCACCTAACCCAAGTGACTCTCTTTTGACATATCCTCTCTGGATTCCACCGACCTCTTATAATGAATAATGTTGAAACTACCTTCAAACTGCTAGCCACCATCTCTTCATTAGCGAGAGTAGCCAGGAAGGTTTTCTCGCCAATCAAACTGCAATGGATAACAGAGATGCTTTCCTCTTCCATAGCAGACACTATCTGAGCTCTCTGCATCTTCAAGAAAGGGGATACTATCACTGCATTGGCTAACCAGGCATTGATCTGTTTTTCCTCCTCTACTTCTCTCATAAGTTCTATGACCTGCTCAGAAGTCTCGGTGATGGTAACCTTGTTCTGCTTCCCGCCCGGATTAGTAACTACTTCTGCCCACCTTTTTCGAGGGTCCATCAGTTTCCGATTTAATTGCTGGCATCCCACCTCTTACCATCTCAAGGTTCAGATCCTCCCTAACCTTAGTGGTCCCATGTTGATAGGAACGAGCCGAACTCACTCCCCCAGACTCCCTTCTATGGAAGATGGCCGAGTTCACTTGGAGTTTCTTCCCTTCCACAACGCGCTCGTTGAGATTCACCGCTGCCTTTTCCGCATGACTACCCCTAGCCATTCTTACAAATGGGAAAGTTCTCCCCATTGCATCTTTCTTCTTTGGAACAAAGACATCATTGATAGAACTCCATTGCAAAAAGAGGTCTTGCAGCCAGATTCGGATGGAAATATCTGACCAGGACGGAAGATTTGCCACGAACAGGGTAACCTAAGGATTAGCTATGCTGTCACGCCTCTTTCTTCCCTTCTGTTGCAGCCATCCCTCCTCACTGAAGTCCTCCAGCTCCCCCCCTCCTTCCCACCTCCCACCTGCAAACTCCAGATATCCTGCACAAAACTCTGCTCTCTCTGATCTCTCATTTTCACTTTCCCTCTCTCGCTCGCTATCTTGCTCAGTCTCCAACTCCACAAATTTTAATCACTTGATTTTACTAGTAAAAATCACATTTCAATTTTTCCAAAAAAATTACTTAAAATTTTATTTCAACTCATCAATTAAACATTAATTAATAATTTAATATTATTTATAATATAATATTCATATACGGGTTTGACCAGATTTGACTAAGGGTCAACCCGGTTGACCCTTATTTAGCCCACCCTTCCTCTAAGACAGTTCGCTCCACCGGTCGGTTTTTAAAACATTGAGTCACACAGTGAAGAAGAGGGACCAAAGAGAGAAGGTTGTGGGGGATCTCCAATGACCAATTGGGTTTCATTTTCCATGTCTTTCTGTTTAATTTTTTCATGATGTTTGGCTAATTTCTTTATGTTTAATTTTTTCATGATGTCTGGCTAATTTTCTGTACTGAGGTTGAGGATGAAACCCATTAATGAAATAATTTTATTTTATTTATTTATTTAATTCCAAATTATATGTGTTTGATTATTTCATGATTTTAACTTTATTAGAATAATTAAATATTAATTATTTTCACCATTAATATTATGTATTTTTGTAGTTAATAATATTATTTAATTAATCAATGGCTTGGCAATCTAAGTGATAAGAAAAGTAAAAGCCTTTGATTCATTATTTTCTTTTATTTTAATTTAAATACACTGGATGCTTAGATTAAACCCTTTGATCCATTGTCTTTTGAATTAAGATAGGATACGTTGAATATTTAGGATTTACACTTTTAAGCGAAGGAAAATCAAATTTTGAACACCATATTAATGAACTTAAATGTTTAAATCTTTAAAAACTGGGAATTGATAAATAAATAATTGAAAGATTATAAATTTAATGATGGTGGAATCCGATGCCTTAGTAATTTCTCTCACTTGATAAAATCTCTATTTTTTTTAGTTATTTTAATTTTGCAAGTTTAATTTAATCATTCTCCACTAAAAAGATTGTTAACTAGGTTAAGGTTAAAATATTAAGTTTTTTAATTTGTTTCCTGTTCATTCTAAAATCAAGTCCCTATGGGTTCGACCTCGCACTTGTATATCTCTATACTCCAATTTGATTCATACACTTGCAAGTAAATATAAATTTAAAATTTTCACAACAATACGATATATAATAGGTTTTTTCTTAAAAAAGTATTCAGGTTTTTCTTCCTATAGTTTAATATGTACATCTACTTTCATTAGATATATTATTTATGTCATTTGTTATTCAAATTAATGGATTATTGGATTTGGATATGATTAGCTTTAAATATGCGTTTGAATAGAAATAGATATCATATCTAAATTTGGATCTAAAATATTAAATAAATATAAAGTTTGCTTTTAAATTTTTTGATTTTTAAATATCTATTTGCAGAGAAACATAAGGGGGATTAATCATGAGGGGTTGGTTTAGTGGTCAAAATTCGCTCTTGTTTGCGGGAAGTGTTGGGATCAAGTCTCCCTAAATACAAAATGTCACTCTCCATTATTCTGGGTGTGTAGATTGGGAGGTTTAAACATGTTTCAAAAATTAGTCGGATGAGATCTTTGGGAATAGAGATTGAGTTTTAAATCACGTTTTCTCCATCGTCTTAAATCTTTTTATAATGAAAAATTTTAATATGTGAATATTACAGCTTTTGATGGTGATTGTTTTTTGGGAATTTAGTGTTTTGTAGTGTCTCTCCCACTCCAGCCGCGTTTACAATCATACTAAAATGGGTTTTTTTTTTTTTAAATCAAATTCAAGACCTCCCAATGAGCTTCTTAGGGGGTAAGACCAATCCCCAATCCCCTCTTAGTTAGAACTTAGAAAGACAATGGAAAATAACTACATTTTGTTCTTATTTCCATTAATTTAGGCCAAGCATTCACAAAAACCTGTTTCCATGGGTTAGACAATTTAATTTTTTTTTAGAAAGTAGACTGGTAAAAAATGGACATTAATATTAAACCCATCACATTCAGGCGGTTAAAAATGCATTTGGCGTGTGTCTATCATGGATACGATGATACGAGCGTACTAGTGACAAATTGCTGATAGATCTCCTCTTTTATTTTTCTTTTTTGAATTTTTTCTGAAAAATAAATAAAAAAGCTTTTAAAAATTGTCAAAAATTGTGGACAAATGTTCAAAAAATTATTTTTATATTAAACAATAGTAAATGATTCACATACTATAAAAAATTCTCTCTTATATTAAACAATAGTAAAAAATAATAACATTATAATAATTTATCAGATCCTTCTAAATTACAAAATCTAGTTCTAACATTTTTTTATTGTTTATTTTTCACAAAATTTCTCAGTTTTTATAATACTAATGTCATAAATATTGACCAAATTATTTAAACTCATCAAATCAAATCTCTAAATTCATTTTTCTATTTTAATAATTTAATAATTTTTTATTTTTTCTTACTAAACAAAAAAATTACAATCATTACTAAATGAACAATCAAAATTTATTATTTGACGCAATCTCTCTTTTATTAAATGGTAGTAAATAACTAAGTAAAAGATTGTTGTTATATTCTTAAATATCAAATATTCAATAAGACCAACACATACTCATGTACATCATTTTTAAGATTTTTTTTTTTTTATAGTTATCAGCTTTAAAAAGTTATAATTATTATTAAAAGATACTTGTATAATCGATTTAAATGGAGATATTTTTACTAATTTAATCGTCGCTTGTTCGGTGTAACAAAATTTGCCGTTGCGGCTCGTCTCTGCTGCTTGGAGCAGAAAACCCTAGAAAATAAAACTAAATCTCTGTTTTCAAAGAAGTGACAAGTCACCAGGAAAATAAAGCTCAGAAAGTAAAATTCTCATAAAATCGATCAATGGTGTTTTTTTGAAATCTGTTGTCGACGGGAAGAAATGCTTGATTTCGTTCGCAAGAGAGAATCCTCTCAAGTAAGATTCCGTTTCTCAATCCCAAACCACCTGAATCAATCCCTTGTTTTTTCATTGCCTCGTTGCCGCTCCCCCACCATGTTCATCTGCTTCACCAGCTTCATATGCTTGATTCGATTTCCTTTTTCAACCGGCGCTACCTCCCAAGAAGATTTTGATGTAGAAACGGTATGCAGAGGCGTCGCCACAGGTCGTTTGGACGATGATCAGACGGTTAAAGCCGTACTTCTGGATTCTATGTTAGCTCCCATTAGAGTTTCTAGGGTTTTAATTGAACTGAGAAGGGATGCACCGTCAGCGCTCAGGTTCTTCAACTGGGCAAAGAGTCAGATGGGTTTTCGTCACACTATGGAATCACGCTCCATTCTCATTCATATTTTATTTAGGGCAAGGATGTATTTTCATGCTCAACAGACTCTCAAGGAGCTAGTCTTGTCAGAGAGGGTTTTACCGGGTTTGGATGTTTTTGATATGTTGAGGTTGACACGAGGCATCTGTAATTCGGGCTTTGGTGTTTTTGATGCCCTGTTTGGTGTTTTGACGGAACTAGGCTTACTTGAAGAAGCAAGCGAATGCTTTTCAAAGATGAGGAAGTTCAAGATTCTTCCAAAGGCACGTTCTTGTAATGTTCTTTTGCATAGGCTTTCCAAGTCTGGCCGTGGAGATCTATCGAGGAAGTTATTTATGGACATGATTGCAGCAAATATTGCCCCATCAGTGTTTACTTTCAATATCATGATAGATTTTTTTTGCAAAGAGGCAGACATGAAGACTGCTAGAGGGTTGTTTTCACAGATGAAGGACATGGGCTGTGCACCTGATGTTGTGACGTACAATTCTCTCATTGATGGGCATGGAAAGATTGGGCATTTGGAAGAAGCAGAATGCCTACTCAATGAAATGAAGGAGGTTGGCTGTAATCCTGATGTAATAACGTACAATGCACTTATCAACTGTTTCTGTAAGGCAGAACAGCTGCCAAAAGCCTTTGTCTATCTTAGTGAAATGAAGAAAAATGGGGTGAAATCGAATGTTGTGACTTTTAGCACATTCATAGATGCTCTTTGCAAGGAAGGAATGATGCAAGAAGCAATTAAGTTTTATGTAGACATGATAATTCTAGGTCTCACACCAAATGAGTTCACATATACTGCTCTGATAGACGGTAATTTCAAAGCAGGCAATGCCAATGAAGCACTGAAGCTGGTTGCTGAAATGACTCAGGCGGGAATCAGCTTTAATGTTGTTACCTATTCGGCTTTAGTTGATGGCCTCTGCAAAGAGGGGAAAATAGAGGAAGCAGAGCAAGTTTTCAAGGCAATGATGAATGCTGGAGTTTCTGTCAACCAACAAATATATACTGCCCTTCTTCATGGGTATTTCAGAAATAGACAAACAGAGAAAGCTATGAGTTTATTGAATAAAATGAGAGAAAATGATATCAAACCTGACTTGACATTCTATGGAACCATTATTTGGGGCCTTTGTGATCAAGGAAAGCTCAAAGAAGCAAAGCTTTTGATTAGCGAAATGACAAAATGTGGTTTGAAGCTCAATCACGTTGTATATACGACACTCATAGATGCATACTTCAAGGCAGGAAAAGCCTCTGAAGCTCTTGGCCTGCTTTGCGACATGAACAATTCAGGCCTTGTTCCCACTGTTGTGACATATTGTGCAATAGTAGATGGTTTGTGCAAAGATGGATCAGTTCAATTAGCAACATACTATTTTGACAGGATGAAATACTTGAGCTTGCAACCCAATGTACCAACTTACACAGCCCTCATTGATGGGCTTTGTAAAAATGGTTGCTTGGAAGAAGCCAAAAAGTTATTTGATGAGATGCTGGAAGAGGTCATGTCTCCAGATAAAGTTGCTTACACAGCATTGATTGATGGGAATGTCAGGCATGGAAATCTTCAGGGTGCTTTATGTTTACGGGACAAAATGGTTGAAAATGATATTGAGCTTGATCTGCTTGTTTACTCTTCATTGATACGGGGGCTATGTAACTGTGGTCAAATGCAACAGGCGAGGAACTTGCTGGATGAGATGATTCGTAATGGGGTCTTTCCTGACAAAGCTGTTTATAACTGTCTGATAAGAAAGTATCATGAAATAGGAGAAATGGATGATGCATTTGAACTAGAGAGTGAAATGAGAAGAAGAGGCTTGAATGCCTGCAGTATGGATCGCCCTGTATCACATGAACAAACTTGAGTTCTTAAATTTGTGACATTTGTTAGGCACAATTTGTCCTTGCACTCATAGAAGTGGGACTGAACTCCTTTTCACAAAAAAGAAAAAAAGAAAAGAAAAAGAAGTGGGTCTTGACAGGAACGAGCCTGTTTGGATCCTGATGAAAATCCAAAGTGCATAGGTTACCCATCCGGCATATATTCCTGGCATTGACTCATGAGAAAATATGCTAAATGATTGATGGTTGCTCTTGACTATCCATTTCTGTGGCATATGTGATACTTGATTGTGGATTGTGGCACTTGATTGTTCATTTTTGCGGAGTACACGATCTTCTAATGGACTTGTCAGCTGAGAAGGTAGGATTCTGCTACAGTAACGTTAATTAGATTGAAATTTCATTTTTTCTATTCTCATTGGTCAGTCATTTTTGCCTCCTTGTCAGGAGACATGAGGATCTTGATTGCTTCCTGGTTATTTTGTCTGATGGATGTATGGGAGAAAAAAATCTTAAAAAAGCTTTTGCAGTTGGGACTTGAATTCTGGTTGCCTAATTGCCATGAAATTTTAGTAGATCCTACATAAGAAAGATTTCAGCCTGCTCCAGAGAAAAGTGATTTTTGGAATTCATGCTTCCTTACATTTTTGAAAAGAACCTATAGTGCAGTTGTTAAGTGCTCATTGTTAAACCTTAAGGTTGGAGGTTCAAGTCCTATGGGCCTCAAATTGGCATTCGGCCCGTAGAAAAATATTTTTTAGACCAATTCCAAGTCATGCTTATCTATATTTGATGAGTTTTACTGTACACTAAGTATTTTACTGTACACTAGGTATTTTTACATTTCAGAAGAACTTTCAGTAATTTGTTGTTGTTTTGTTTTGAGAGAATACATTACTGATTCAAATTCTATATCTGCAGCTCTGTCCCCCTTCAAGGAAATATGCAAGCCAATGCTGACTGTCTTAGATGAAAAAAAGGTATTTGTAGCACATTTTATATCATATAATTATAGTACTTACTTTGGGCATCCTTTTTATGGTTCACTTTTCTGTTTGTCTTTTATTATTTCTTTACATGTATTGCATGTCCCTTTTTTCCCCCTTTTCTTTTGTAAAGATTCTTTGTAGCTTCACTTTTATTGCTACCATTCTAGTCATTATGCAACAATGCCATCTATTCTCTGCCTTGCTAATATTTTAACAAACCTCTGTACACTAGATGGCCGATGTTGCTAGTTCTGTAATGGCTCAGGTCAACAAAATGGTTATGAGGATAAGATGATATATGAATCGTACGATTTTACGATTTTCGATTCACGATTCACACTCTTAGACCAATTTCGATACGATTTGAGTTTGATAACATTGGGTAAAATTGGAGAATGCCATACACTTAGAGCATTGAGAATATTTGTAAAATTCCATGCTCACAAAGTGTGTGATAATATGTTTGAGTAAATGTTGTCTTGTGCACATTCCAATACATAGTTAGGTAATGTTATGGTTTGACCTATTTATGCCTATGTGTGATTGATGTGAATATATTGTATGAGATACATATGTATGAGTTTTTCAAGTTCTCTATGATTAGATATTTACTATAATTGAGAATTCATAGATTTGTGATGTGTTAAAGTATGAGAGAATGTATGATAAATCAAGATTGCCCAAGATGTGTAGTGTAGGGCCTTGATAACTTCCCATGCTTGTGTATGGTTACGAGTAATGTGTGTATCAAATCAATTCTCATGATTGTAAATTCTTAGATTGGTACTCATATAATAAGCATGATGAATGTCTTTTAATGCCATGCTTGGATTAATTGTTGATGTGTACATCACTGGTGAGTACCTATGCTGATAATGGTTGTGGTGGATTGACCTAACCATGTGTAGAACGAATTTTCATGATTTGAAGAGGAACTTGGTAAAGGGTTAGACTAAGTGATATGGGTGAGTTGAGGTCCAGTATCTTAGAACCCAAGGGGGTTAACTTGTGCTACAATGTGGATGAGCTAGCATGATTGAGAATGCATGGAATGCAATAATTCACTCTAGATGGTTTTGTTGACTGTAACAAGAGTATTCAACGGATGGAACATCAGACAACATGAATCTGTTGTACAATTCCTCAGAATCTTGACCTCCTACATGTTGTACCCAACCACAGTTCTTAAGTTCACCTTAGCTCAGCCCAGTTCCATTTGAGCATCGGACTTGCCCTTTTAATTCACTCTAGATAGTATTGTTGACTGTAACGAGAGAGCTCAGCCGATGCAACTTCGGACATCATGAATCTGTTGTACCATTCTTCAAAACGTCGACTTCCTGTCATGATGTACCCAACCACAAAACCATGAAGGTACGGTTCTTGGTTGATAAAGCTTTTCCCAGTTCAGTTATCATTTGGTGGTCCTTAATTTTACCTAGATTGTGTTGATTGTAACCGTGTCAGCCAAAAGAACTGGAATATAGCAGTGGAAACTCTCTCTCTCTCTCTCTCTCTCTCATATTTGTTCCATGCATGTTTGATGTTCATGCAGATTATTGCCTACATTCAAGCCTATTCCGACAATATGCTGTCCTATCTGTGTCCTCAATGTGTTGAAGCAACTTCTGCTTGTTATTAGGCCTGGTTTGAGTGTGTCTATACTCCTACTTTGAGGATCATTTCAACTAGAGGCAAGGTCAAGGCCCATATTCTAATCGTCTTGGCAATGGCCTCAAGCTGAAGTTTGTGCCCTCTACACTGTGGTTCCAGATGGTAAGCATACTAATAGTGAACTTCTCTTATCATGGTAAAGATCCATAGTGGTCCAATTTTGAAATAATGTTCAGTTCAATTGTAGCCCATTTGTAAGTACAAGTTGAACAGGCTTCTTTTTTAATAAATGTATATCTTGTTTTTATACTTCGTAGGATAACTATAAGTCCAGCTATCAATGTTCAAGACGAGAAGTTGGCTTATATTATTTGTGCATGATTGCCCTCATTTTTAAACAAGACCTGGCAATTGAGAACTCCAAATCCATCTCTAACATTAAAATTGAACGATCTGCAATTTTTTTTATTTGTTTTTTTTTTTTTAATGAAGGTTAGAAATTCATTCAACAGGCCAAAACCACAAAAAGAGGGGAGCTCACAGCCCCGAGCTCAAGTCCATAAAACAATGGGAAAAAAACTGCACTTATATCAGGTGAGAAATACGAAAAATACCTTCACCAATTGATGCAGACTTGGGACAGGCTTTTGCTTTTAGCCAAACGTGCCAGGATAATGGTTCCTATTGACGTTCTGGTCAATGAAGCCTGCACAATCAATCGAAAATTTACAAAATGATTCTGCCTTATCACGGGGTCAACTAATGAAATCCTGTGACCAGCGACCAAGGAATTAGGTGTGCTTATTGGAGTTCAGATTAATTATCTCTTTTAATTTTAGATTTTAATGAATGAAAATAAAAGAGATTAAAAGATGAATGAATTTAAAACCTCTAAAAATTAATAAGACACCAACGGACTTGTTGGACTGATGTTTGGGCCTTAGTTTGAGAAGTCTCGCAAAACATCAATGCACACTTGAGTCTTCAAAGTTTATGCAAATTTTGTATTCTATCATTCAATTGTGCAAAACTCAAAAATTACACTTGTTAATGTAGACTTTGCAAACCTTAATTGATTTAATTTTGAATTTCAAAAATTAAAATCAAATCTTAAAAGCTGGTTGCAAACAATTCACGAGACTACCAAATTCAAACCCTCATAGAAACTCTCGTAGATGGATTCCAATTTGGTTTACAAAGGACCAATAAGAAATTTATAACTCAAAATTAAACCAATGGAAAAAAGATACAAGACACTCTCAATGCCATCATACTCACCCAATGGAGGAGTCCAAGTTGCACTAGACTAGCATTCAAATTTCAAGAAGTTGCAACTCAAGTCTTCACTCGCCACACATGACCATGGGAGAAGGTTTAGCAGAGTGGACGACCAATGGAGAGTTTTTTGAAGTTAACAATTTTGGATTTAGGGTTTTGCAAGGTGATTGAGTCTTTGGATTTAATTGGGTGACACCTTGGTTTAATTCGGTCATTCGGACTAATTGGTCACTAGGTGAGTTGGGATATTGGACGGTGTCCAATGAGGATTGCCATGGTTAAAATGGTCCATAAAGGTTAGGGCAATTTCCTTAATATAGTCAAAGTCCATTGAGTCCTCATCATCTCCTCCTAACTGAGAAGAACTCGAATTTGAGTTATGCTCGTCTCCACTCTGAATAGATTTCTCACCACGGTAAGGCTTCAAATCTCTCACTTAGAAGGTGTCAGAAATGTTGAGGTCGTCTAAAAGCTTGATCTTGGAGGTATTGTCATTGATGCGACAAAGAACCTCACAAGGTCCAATGCTCTTACCAAATCGGACATAACTAGAGGTAGGAAACTTAAATTTGGACGCTTAAGATAACATCGAAAAGGTTATTGATCAAGCTATCCACACAATTTTTTTTTTTTTTCAATTTTTCTGAGTTTATTTGGCCAATTAAAAAGCTCTGTAAGTTACGTCGATATTTGGAATGTAATTTGGATATGGTATGCAAACACAAAAATCATCCATGCTAGCTCTCCCGTTGTTGTTTAGGACAACAAGGGTGCTGACCTCAAGCGAACACTTGGGTCAGTAAAGAACAACGCAAATCCAAATGTTTTGGTGATCAATCACGCAAGAGCTATTGTTTAAAGATTTGGTTTGAACACAGATCTTACGAGTCAAACAACAACCATGGTCAAGTCGACTGAAGTTAAAATATTCTCAAAATCTCTAAGATTGGGTTACATTTTTTTTTTTGGCCCTAAGGCTTTGGTTATAGTAAAGATATACTACATGATTAAGTCATTTAGAGGTTTGTTATGTGGCTTAACGAATTTAAATGTCAACTAATTCCTTTCGTAGCTAGAAGCACTGCATGTTTAACTTAAAAAAGTTATGACATATTTCTTCATATACTCTGCACTGCCCAAAATTTATCAATCATGTTGGTGTAGACATCTTTACTATTTTTTAGTCCGACATTGACAACAACAATGCCTAAAGACCCCATGCAGTTTTGATAATACTGCTCCGATGAGTCATAAATCAATTCCATACCAATGTCATTTGCAAATAGAGTATATAATTATACAACAAGTAAAATACATGAAATAGTGGGGTAAAAATATCTCATAAAAGACAACAAATCATTCATTGGGGGTCTTACACCATCTTATCTGCATCTGTAAGTGTGAATTGCGTGAAGTTCATATTCAACTCATCAAGTGGTTAACAAAATGGGTTGAAAAGTATGCTATAAAAGATTAATAAAAAAGGTTAAACAATTAGATTTAATGAAGTCGATACAGTAATAAATTTTAAACATGCATGTAAAATGAATATCTCACCTGCCACTATTTGGGATGCAAGAATTGTGTGTGTATTCTTTGATAAGTCATTCGGAATCTTTGATTTGTTGTATTAGCATCCTGACATGGGAGATTGCCTCAAATACGTAGCTCAACATTGATATTTCATCCCCATTAATCAATTGAAGCATTTTAAGTAGTGGAGTTGTAATGTTGATAACACCCGACTCCCAAAAAATATTTGAACGCAGAATCCCAGTGGTGCCCTCATTCCATTGTGGTACAACCAAATTTGGAACTAACTTCCAATATGAAATTCTCCATCTTTAACAGATCATCTTTGGTGACTTACAATGTTCGTGACAAACTGAGCATTTGCAGACTGTAATAACTAATGGCGCTTAGTGTGATCCCTCATCAGGTCCAAGATTCGAAGCTGGTTATAAATGTATCTACTAACATCTTTGGACCACTTAATGATTTTTGATGAAAATCAAAGTAGTGTACGGAATTGTAATGGATTCTCACAGAAAATTTGGATTCAATGAACTTCTGTTCGATAGAGTTCTCGAGCCAATTGAGTGTCTCAACATAGTTCTTCACCAAAGACACCGTTGATAGTAGTCTTTGATAAACAAGTTTCGAAGAATACTAAATCTTGTGGACTACATTAAATCAAAAGAATATGCAATTCCAACAATCAAATTGATTTGCAAATTTAAATAAAATTGGATGGAAGAATTCAATAGAAATTGCATACAATTATTTAACTCAATCAAGACCTTGACTAGTAATTAAAAGAAAACTTACAAAGAGAAAAATTCCAACACTAAAAAAAATCCTTACAAAAGCTTTCACTTCACTTGAGTGTACAATTGAATTGCCAAAACACTTGATGATCAAAGCCAATGCACAACCTCAAACTCCGAACCACACATAACCAAGGGTTAACCAACCATATGGTTGGTGCAATTAAAGTGGGTTGTTATGCTAGCTATGACCTTAACACATAACTAGAACCAATGAGAAAAGAGAATGAAATTACAACTAATAAAAATTCTATGACTTGCCGCCAGTTGACTTGTGAGGATGACATGAATTCCATGTCCTTGAATCAGGTGGACTAGTAACACTTTGGAATTTCATGTTATTAATATATATGAAATTTGCCATTTAATTTGTGAATTATTAGATATGGACCTTAGATGGGTAAAGTGTTGGGTCAATTGTCCAATTAAGACCCAACGGATTGCGGATATGGTTGCAATTGAAATAATTGGGTAAGATGTATTCAATTGGGTCAAGATTGTTAATTGGGTCAAAATTTGTTAATTGGGTCAAAATGGCCAATTGGGACCCAATGGGTTGTGGTTGACTTGGTTGATCACCAAGTGAGTTGAGTTGATTGGAATTAAATTAAAGAGGTGAGTTGAGTTAAATGGTTGAGTGAGTTAAATGAGTTGGATGTGGACGGTTGTACAATTCAAATTCAAATTCAAACAAAGGGGACGGTTTACATTTCAAATTCAAATTCAAACCATGGTTACACATGGAGAGATAATGAAGGTGGTTTGTTGTTTCAAATTCAAACAAGGATATAATTTTCAAATTCAAACAAAGGGGACGGTTTTACATTTCAAATTCAAAGGCACACGTTGGAGAGATAATGGAGATGGTTATGGTTTAATTTTCAAATTCAAACAAAGGGGACGGTTTTACATTTCAAATTCAAAGGAACATGTTGGAGTCTTGGAGCTCCATCTCATGTAGAGATAAGGAAGATAATGAAGATGAAACTCACACATGGAGAGATAATGGGATGGACGGTTTTACAATTCAAATAATGGCATACACATTGGAGAGATGGAGGGGTTATGTTTGTTTCAAATTCAAATAAGGATACACGCTAGAAAGGTGGGGAGTGTTGGTTTAATTTTCAATTTTAAACAAGACTACACATTGGAGAGATAATGGGGAGTCTTGGTTTAATTTTCAAATTCAAACAAGGCTCAACTCTCCCTCTCCCTCACACCCTCTCTTAGCCGACCACTCACAAGGACAAAAGAGAAAAGATCTTAGAGTTTACATCCCAAACACCTCTCCCTCTCACTCAAAGCCGATCCTCTCTCAAACCCACATAATTTGACAGAACTCTATCTCTCTCTCAAGTTCTCACATTCGGCCAAAGGATCAAGAAGAAGGAGGAAAAGGCTAAGGAAAGAAAAGATTGAAAGAACAAGCCGGAACAAAGGAAAACCGGAGGAGTCGCGGAGCCGGTAAGTATTTTATAGAATTTTGTTTAAAGAAAGGAACCATAGGGTTCGGCCATGGTGGATGGCCGAACCCCATGGAAGAAAATTGGCGGTTGATTTGGGTATTTCAATGGAAAGGATGAACTATAGGGTTCGGCCATGTTGTATGGCCGAACCCCATGAAGAAAATATGTATGGACTTAGGGTTTTTAGATGTTGAATTTAAGTGGTTTGTTTTAATAATTTTAATGGGTTTCAAAACATGAAAATAATAGATGAATGTTAATGATTAAATGCTCTTAAATATTGGAAAAGGTGAAGAACTATGGACCATGGGTTCGGCCATGTTGCATGGCCGAACTCCATGAAGAACTATTGGTGGACTTAGAGGTATTTTGGACCATGGAGATGATGGGGGAAAGTTGGTAATTGTAATAGGTTTAAAGGTGGTTAATGATGATAAAAAATTGATGATCTAAATGTATGATTAAAACCCCGTCATGGAGGGACTTTGTTATGGTCTAAATATTATAAATGAGTTAAGGGGGAGATGAAAAATAAGACATCATGGCCGAACTCCATGTCCCATTTTATAGACCATTTAGAGACCTATGCATGTGTAATTAAATGAATGATTAAACTAGGATATGGAGGGATTTATTTATGGTTCTATGATTGTGGATCATTGGTGGATCCATGTATGTAATGTCTAAATTATGGATCTACGTTTTGGGACCTAAACATGAGTGAATAAATGAAGGTGACTAACCATGGAAGGAATAATAGCAAAAATGTAAATATGGTAAAAAATGATAGACCATGGGTTCGGCAATGGTTTATGGTCGAACCACATAGGAAATGTTTGGTGGACTTAAATGGTTATCAATGATAAACAATTATGGTTTAAGTGATTAGATGTATGAATCAAGAGGTCATGATCTTATATCTAACTTAAAAATCAAGGGATTGAAAGATGAGCATAAAACCAAGAGAGTGAGGTTCGGCCATGTGGTATGGCCGAACCCCACTAAGGAATGTTTTCATGGACTTAGGTTGTTATGTGTGTTAGATGGTTAAAGCAAAAGAGGTGAGGTTCGGCCATAGTATATGGCCGAACCCCACAAGTTGGGTTTATGGACTTAGACACAAATAAGAAATTAAATAGAACATGGTTTGATTGACTGATATGTAATAAGGTAACAGGACCTCACAATCGGGGCACGATCGTGAGCGGTTGCCGGGTTATAAAGCAAGGTCACATTAGTGTCATTGGTAGGATTCTACCTTTTTGAAACATGGTTAATGTATATGGTTTATTTAGTTTATTTTGATGAATTATGTTGTAAAAGATATGTTTCAAAATTTGAGTTTTAAATGCTATGTTTATATGATAAAATAACATGTGTTTCATTAGCATCTCATGCATGACATGGGGTAAAGGATATGTAACCGGAGGGGCCACACTCCGTCGGGGCGTTCGAAAAACCTATGTGGGATACCTTGATGTGCATTTCCATCAAGAAGAAACCGGAGGGGCCACACTCCGTCGGGACGTCTGAAAGACCTATATGGAGGTACTTATATGTACTTGTGATGGGTGGGACTCATTGCATTTGACATCATGACATGTCATGGTTTATATGGTTTTTGACATTATGATATTATCTATGATTTGTACTAATCATGTGTAGGCCCTAATAGAATTTCTACTGGGCGCGTTGTTCTAACGCCCTACTTCTACCCTAGTGGATGATACAGGAAAGGGAAGGGACGATGAGCATGATCGGAGCCAAGCATAGGAGCTTGGATATGTGATTGGATTTTATTTTTATTTATGTTACTCATGGACATGTATTTTGAGTAGCTAGTAATCGGCATGTAATAATTTAGATATTTGTTATGGTTTGTGAATGGTTACTTTGATGATTTAAGTTAAGTTAATAATTTATAATTGACGAAGTACTTTGGTATCTAAAAATGGACTAGAGTTAGGTTTTATTATAATCCGCAGTTTATGATATAATCCGCATGTTTATTATTATGTGTGAACCGTCTTCATGGACTTAGTCCATGCACACATAGGGTTGGCCAGTTAAGGGCCGAACTTTAGAAGTTCGGACTTAGCTTGCGTCGTGACGTCCCGCTTTTTATTTCACTCTTAAAAAAAAAAAAATAGACTCTGATTTTCGGAAAGTATAGTGAGAAAGGGCGGGGCGTTACAGGACCAATGGGAGAAAGACGACTAGACTGCATGACTCCTCTAACATTTAATTGGCTAAGTTGACTTCCATATATGCAAAAAGGTGTTGTGCATCATAATTCCATGAGCTTAGTTGTTTCTCAAAGAATCCATCAACTCCATCAAGTGTAAATGAGTCTTCATTAAGATGCAACTTGACCATCATTAATATGGTCAAGGTGTATGTGGCATGCATACTTCATGTAACATATGCAAAATGCTCCATAACTCATGTGGCTTGTGTGATACATTTCTAAACTTGATTAATTAAAATAATATGTAGCGGAATTAACAAATTTATCAAGAAGATGTGGTGTGTGATAACACAAGTGCACAAATAATAGAGCAATCACACAAGCAAGCCAAACACCCACAACACCAGATATATAGTGGTTCAGAGTAAATCCCTCCTACATCCACTACTGGACTCACCCACTCTTGGATTATTCCAAATTCACTATGTGGGGAATTACACCCTCACGAATAGAATAAGAATTCCACCTAAACAATTGAATGAGAATTTCACTCAATCCCTAATATTTTTGAAAGATTCGACCAACCCCAGGTCTACTTTCTTATCCCTCCATTTTTTATAGTGGTTCAAGCGTCTTACTTTAATCCACTTCACAATATGATGTTTAAATTATAAACACAAGAAGAAGCACTTGCCTTTTTGAGCTCACTCGATGTAGATGTTGTGCTTCACGAAGAGTTCTCCCAACTTGATGTCCTTGACGACGAAGATGTACCAATGTGTGAGCAACCACAAGTTTGGAAAGATGTTCTAGGATTATGGATTTGCAAGTTCAATCATAGACTTTGGTATCTCTAAGCCTAGTTCAGGTCTTCCTAGGTGTGTTGGGTTCACCCTAAAGTCATCTATGACTAATTTACCTTTGTATGATTGCCATACATTTGGTGATCTGTGAATCTTGCACTTGATTTTCAAATGCTTGAAGTCTTGATTCAATCTTCACACCACTTGAGTCTTATATCATTGTCTTCAATCTTCCAAGGGAATGCTCTTTTAGGTTACGTAATTGACAACAAGGTGACTCGGTTAAACCGGGGCACTAACAGTGTGTAATGACCCTACCTTGCCTAGCATGATATTGTTCCTTTGGGCTCACATATTCTCTCACGATTTTGCATTGGGATATGCACCCATACATACCTCAAAAGGCCTCATGCTGTGAGAAGAAAGAGTGCTACTTAAATACCAAAGACCAGGGAACTCCCAAGCAATGTGGGACAAATGCGCCTCCCACCCCATCAACGCCAACACTAGCAAATTTCATTCTATGTATCGACACCATGTTTGGGAGCTTCCATCCACGAGCCTCATATTAAGGGAATCGAGTACACCATCCAAGGTGGCCGTCACATTCCACCCACCAAGGACTTGAAATACCCTGACCTTTAATTAGGCTAAATGGTCATGATTAGTTACACTAAGTGTGCTTTTTGATTGATCAGATGCGTTTGGGCTTTTCGAAAAGCCCAAGTTTGACACAATCTGAGTTTCGCAGCTCGAGATACTGACAATTGAAGTCAGAAGGGTGTTTTGGTCATTTGACCTTTTATGGATAATACTTCATTATTTTATTTTGAAAATAGTGCATAGTTACCCTAAAACTCTTTCTGTGTGTAAAATCATCCATTTGAAATAATCTGACTTTCAAACTTGCACACACGAATGACATTCGAAAATCAATCACTGTGGTATTCACAGTTAATTTTAATATTACTCGATTTTGAAATATTTACCCCAAAAAGTGTCCCCTTTTGCAAACTCTCTATTTTAAACTACCTCCGAAAACAATAAATGTATGGAACTCATTTCAACAAATGATCCATGTCGTTTTTCACCTTGCTGTGTATTTAAATCATCACTTGACTTTCTGAGGTTTCAGAATTGAGCGTGTGTCTTCGATCATCGATTTAATCTAAGTTTTAAAGATCGACCTTTCCCCCAAAATCAAGTGTCTTTCTCAAGGAAAGTGTAGTCATCATATTGCTCTCAGTGTTCCAGACGAAGTATCCAAGTCAGGTTGTGAAGGAGGGACTCCCAAATACCCAAAATCCCATGCCTTTTATCATAAAAGGAAATGACCTATGTCCATTTCCTTACTATTTTATGCAAATAGCCAAAGGGCTGTTCCCTCTCTGTCTCTTTATCTCCCTTGATCTCTCTCTCTCTCTCTCTCCGTAGGGCCCTCGACCACTCACTAACCTCACCCCCCACACACCCCCACCCACCCACTGTCACGACCTGACCCAACGGACACGTGAGAAACAATAATATTTTTTTTGAAGCATACACAACTCATAGTCCAAACACGTGACACCTACACGTGTTGCTAGATTCCTATAGATCCCAGCATTTATTGGACCTTTGATTTGATCGAACTGAATTATCAGCTGCTTATATACTCCAAATGGAGATCAGATCTTGCGTAGTTCTCAATTCATTTACTTCTTGGCACTAACCCTGTGCTATTCATGATGTCACATCAAGACATTCAACTTACCCTATTGTAGGCCTTATCAATAGAATCGATCTCATCTATCACGGGTCTAACCAATCACGGGTCTATACCAAATATGGGAACACCATTAACTATGGGGTCAATGTCACATATGGGATAAACTTCAACCATGGGACCTATACTCAAACATAAATACATCCCTCATCGGGGACAATACTCTAAATATGGGTCCAATCCTCTATGGAATCAATGCCCTTCGTGGGAATATCTATCCACGGTATATAATACTCATCCATGGTCACAAAGCCCTTCATGGGAATAACCATCCATGGGAAAATAATATCTATCTATAGAACTGTCATGTCTACCATGAGACCAATACGTCTACCATCGGACCACTATATCTATCATGGGGTCAATATGCCCACCATATAATCAATATCTAGGCATGAATCCAATGTCTACCATGGGAATCAACATCCATGGGATTCATCATCTATCCCTGGTAACTATCCATCAGTGAGTATCATCTATCCATGGGTAATAACCATCTATGAATATAATCACTCCATGGGTATAATCCATCTATGGGCATAACTCATACATTCGTAAAACCAATATGTCTATCATATGACCAACATGTCTACCATGAGACCAATACGTCTACTATGAGACCAACATGTCCACCATAATACCAAAACGTGTACCATGGGACCAACATGTCTAACATAAGACCAATATGTCTACCATGGGACCAATAGGTCTACCCTAAGACCAACATCCGAGCACCACCATGGGAACCATCATCCATGGGTATACACATCTATCCCTGGTAACACTTTATATGTGAGTATAATCTATTCATGGGTATAAACCATCCATGAATATAATCTCTTGATGGGTATAATTCATCCATGGGCATAACTAATCCAGGGACACATCATCTACATGAAATCTTTTATCCATAGGAACAACGTTCGAATGAATCACTACGTGACTGTAGCAACAATATCAAATCATTATATCATATCATAAATATACCACGACCCCTAGCAAGACTTAGGGCCCATGAATTACTAAGCAGGAGACTCACGACTGGCGTGATCAAGTCTATCTTGCCCTGCGTCCCTTCCCCTCATGGGTGATTCAGTCAAGCTCTAAGGCTGTCGGACCACATCTAACGAAGCTAACACCACACCCATGGGGTAAAATAGTATCTAGCTTTGCGCATCAACGCACATCAACTGTACCGTGAGAGTGCCCTTCAGCTCGTAGCATGTGAGAGATCTACTCCTCGACGGCAACCTTACGGGGCCAAGTCTTTGTAGTCGACCCCACCGTCCCGAATACCTCCCTGGAACGGTCAGTCAACCATCATAATCACGTGAGGGACCTACCCCATACCACGTCTCAATATCAAGTGACCAAGTCACATATACATCTCAATGCCACAGTCTCCGTATGTTCATATCGAGGCTCCCACGGTCTCACAACTACCTAGGCCTTACTCATGTAATCTATATATTTATCTCATCCTTTTAACTATACAAAAGTGAGATACAATGATCTACTGATCGGACAGTTACCTTTTTCAATGGACTGAGGCATAACGTTATCAATATCACATGATGGACATACCCATACTATGTCTCAATCATCAATATCACGTGAGGGACGCACCCATACCACGCCTCAATCATCAATATCACATGAGGGACACACACATACCACGTCTCAATATAGTCATCAGGTGAGGGATGTACCCATATCACGTCTCAATATAATCAACTGACCTAGTCACATACATCTCAGTGCCAAAGTACTCATCTGTCCATCAAGAATTTTCACAGTTCTCTATCCACTCTAGGCTTTACTTTAGTAACAAACATATATGTCTCATCATACAGGGACTCCTAAGGCATCATAACCTCTTCGGGTCGCCTTCGAGGGATCCAACATGTAGCATTAGGGTCTATATTAGGGAAGGTATATCCCATTAATCCCTTTCTACCCTTTACATTTGCTCAACATGTTACATCATCCTTAATATAAATGGATGACACAATGCTTCTTGTGATAGAGCTGAGGCACAATGCTCTCAGTTGCCTACGTACCACATAGTTGATCAGATCAACCGTAGTTCACTATTTTCACATTTGGGTTGTGTAACGCTCCGCCCTTTTCACTCTAATTTTCAGAATTTATTTTTTTAAATATAATAATCATGTGATCGGGGCGGAGTGTCACGACGCGAGTTAAGTTCGGATCTCTAAATCCGACCCTTAACTGGCCAAGCCCATGTGCGTATGAACTAAGTCCATAAAACTGATCCGCACATGGTACATATATAACTTGCAGAATTAACTTAGTTTTAATCTAACTGAGTTTATAATAGAACCTATGACTATTCCAATTTTCCATTCTTAGATAGCAAAGTACATAACTTATTCTCCAAAATTACTAATCAATCTTAACTAATCGTTCAATCAAACCATTCAACTTAAAACAAACCATAGCATCTATCTTAGCTACTTATTAAAACCAACAAATCTAGTTACCAAATTACAGTGTCCACATAATTCAAATAACACATCCATGAATGGTCCATTCAAGTCCATTCAAAATCATTCAAACGGCCCAAGTTTCCTTGCTTGGTCCTCTTCTCGATCCACGTTCTTCCCTTTCCCTGTGTCATCCACTAAGGATATAGATAGGGCGTTAGATCAACGCGCCCAGTAGTGTTTCCGAATAGGGCTACCACATGGTTAGTAAAAAACATGCAAATAATATAATAATAACACATGTGTGACAAAATTCCATAAAAACATGCTATGTATGAAATGGACATGTATGAGTCCCACCCATCACCATTCAACACAGCCATCACTTGACGGGATTCTCATCGTCAAGGTAACCCACAGTGGTCTTTCGGATGCCCCGACGGAGTGTGGCCTCCGGATTCCTCCTGATGGGATTCTCATCATCAGGGTACCCCACAGTGGTCTTTCGGACGCCCCGACGGAGTGTGGCCTCCGGTTACAACACTATCATCCCATGCCATGCATGAGATGTCTATGCAAATATGTCATTTAAAAACATAACTTTACAATCATATAAGATATCAAAATCAACATAAAACAGCATATGAAATAGTGGTTACAGCAAATGTAGGAAACCTACACTAGATTACTTTGTTTGACCTTTCCTTTGAACTGTCTTCCGATCACGGCTTGTTCACCGTTCTAGAAATCCGAATACCCTATGTACATGGCAGCAAGTTAATCATTTGACCATATAATTCTAATTTGATCTAAAACCCAAAAATCCACTTAAACTTCCATGTCCTATCTTAGCCATAAAACCCCATAGTTTTGGTCCTCTTAAACATGTTTTCTGGTCTCATTTAGACATAGGATAACAGTATAATGTTACCATGTTTTCACCTTTTAAAACCATCCAATAAGCCCATCACTTTGTATGATTTCCATTTTGCAAAACACCATCCAAATATCCACATAACAGTCCATGGGGTTCGGCCATACACATGGCCGAACCCTATGGTTCTCTTAATGGAAACCCACCAATATTTATCTATGAAATTAATCAGCAAATTAACATAAGATAAATATGGTTCAGTCATGTCATATCTACTCCAAAACAGTAAGCTTAATTCCATATAAAAATCTTTTAAAAGCCCCACTCCAAAATATGCATTTTTGACTTTCAAACACCATAGAATCCACCAATTTTCTCATGGGGTTCAAATTAATAATAACCCATAACTTAAGCATTGGTGTTTCTTGAAACAAGAGCATAAAATAAATCATATCTTCCCACATGATTTTAAACCCAAATCCATCCTCAAAACAGTCCATGGTTTTGGTTCAAAAAGACCATCCAACTTAACCCAATCTTTTCATGGAAATGTCATACCATTTCATGGGGTTCGGCCAACCCAATTGGCTGAACCTCATGGCCTATGGTTTAGATCTATTTATCCAATTATAAACTTATCTTATTCTTAAATCAAAGCACATAATGATTACTTAAAATCCATCCTACACTTAACCCAAATAACTATACAAAACAGTCCATGGGGTTAGGCCATACACATGGCCGAACCCCAAGGTTTCCTTGATGTAAATCTTCTTATCCTACTTACTGATTTTTGGCCACAAAATGACCCATTTGACATATAAAATTTACCATTTAGAGACATGATTTTTGTCCTTTAAAAACATCAAACTTAGTCCACTTTTATCATCTAAAGACAGTCCCATATTTGTATGGTTTTAACTTCCAAAAACATCCAAATAAATCAATTATTTCCATGGGGTTCGGCCATCCAATGGGGCCGAACCCTATGGTCCATCTTTTATCTCATTCATGTACCTCCATCCAATATCTAACCCTTGTTAGATTTGGCCATCCAATGGCCGGATCATGATTTAAAAATTGTTTATCGAAAAACCTACCGTTTCCGCGACTCCTCCAATTGATCTTCCCTCCGGCTTGTTCCTTTCCCTTTCTTAGCCTCTCCTTCTTCTTGATTCCTTGATGGTCAGGGACTGATTAAACAACCAGCTGCTGCTCTTGGTAGAAAACGGCAAAGAGAGAAAGAGATAGGATTTTTGACTTTGGATGGAACACCTTGATGCCAACTCTTTTGCTCAAAGTATGCTTTTGTCTTGGTGAAATAAATCAATCAAGGACTGATTTCATATCAATAACCAGCTGCTGTTCTTGATCTTAGAGAGATGATAACAGTCCAAGGGAGATAGAGAGATAGAGAGAGTAAAATGAAAATCCTTTGTTTGACCAAAAACAGCCCAAGGTTAATCCTTGTGTAACTCCCTCTCCTCAATCAAAGTTCTTTATGTTACTTGGGGGCTTCATCTATGAAATGAAACACCCCAAGCAACCAACGTCCCTTGTGGTTGGACTAGTGTAACCTCCCCTTTCCTTAGGGTCTCACATGGGAGTTTCATTTTGAAATGTAACTCCCATGTGCTGCACCGTCCCTTGTTGGTTGCCTCTCAATTTTTGGCTTATGTAACAGCCACCACTCTCAAGTGTAACTCCACCAATAGCAGCTCCAATCAGCCCCATTTGGCCCTCATCAACGTCCCATGTGGGAGTTCTATCATTGGAATAAAAACTCCCCTCTTCCAAGTGTGAACACACTTTGTAACTCCCATTGGTTTAACATCTAATTTGAATTTGGAATGCCATAATCTATTGTGTGTAACTCCTCCAATCAGCTACCCATTTTATTCTCCAACCTTGGAGTTACATGCATGAACCATCAATCCATGTATGGGCTGTCTTTTGAAGACCCAAGCATGGCATAAACCCTATACCATCTCCAACGTGCATAATGATTTGAAAACTCAACTCTCACCCAAGTAACTCCCATGTAACGTCATTTTCATTCTTAACTTGGGTGGGAGTTACATGCATATAAGTTTCCCATGCAGCCAACAATTCTTAGTGTTTGAATTTGAAACAACCTACAAACCTTCTATCTCTACATCTCACTCATTTAAAAATACATATTCATCCAACTCATTTATTCAACTCACCCAACCTAACTCATTCATTTAATTTAACTTAACTAATAAATTCAACTCAACTAAACCCATCATTCATTTCAACTCAAACCAAACTCAAGCAATTAATAAACTTAAATTAACTAAGCTTGAACTCAATCCATGGTTAATCATGCCATTCACGACCCATTGGGTCCCATCTAGCCATTTTGACCCAATTGATGTAAATTACCCATCCAATCAAACCTGACATTTATAATGTGCTCATATCATCTTAATTTGAGCAATGGACCCCACCATTTCCTTACTTAACATCACAAAATAATTAATTTAACACATCAGGGGCATTTTCGTAATTTATCCACTTCATTGAGAAATTACCCATCCAATCAAACTTGACATTCATAATGTGCTCATATGATCTTAATTTGAGCAATGGGCCCCACTATTTCCTTATTTACAATCACATTTATTAAATTCACCAATCCAGGGGCATTTTCATAATTATTCCAATCATTGAGAATTCTTTGAACCAATTAACCATTTTGACCTAATTTGATGTACATTACCCATCCATTATAATTTGACCCTTATAATATGTTCATAGGATCTTAATTTGAACAATGGGCCCCACTATTTTCTCATTTAACATCATAATTAATAAATTTACCAATCCAGGGGCATTTTCGTAAATATTCATCTTATTGAGAAATCGGGGTGTTATAGGTTGACATTGGGGAGTGATCATACTTTTACTTTGGGAAAATCAAACAAGGCTTTCTTAGCATTTACATTGCATTCCATGTATTCTCAATCATGCTAGCCCAACCCCATTGTAGCACAAGTTAACCCCCTTGGGTTCTAAGATACTTGATCTTAATTCACCCATATCACTTAGTCTAACCTTTTATCAAGGTCATGTTCAAATCATGGGAATTCATTCTACACATGGTAAGGTCGATCCACCACAACCATTATCAACATAGGTACTCACTAGTGATGTACATATTATCACAAAATCCAAGCATGGTATTAAAACACATTCATCATGCTTATTATATGAGTTACCTATCTAAGAATTCCAATCACAATCATGAGGATTCATTTAATATATACATTACTTATAACCATACACAAGTATGGGGAGTTATCAAGGCCCTACATTACACATCTTGGATAATCTTGATTTATCATACATTCTATCGTACTTTAACACATCACAAATCTATGAATTCTCAATTATAGTAAATATCTAATCATAGGGAACTTGGAAAACTCATACATATGTATCTCATACAATATATTCACATCAATTACACATGGGCATAAATAGGTCAAATCATAACATTACCCAACTATGTATTGGAATGCGCACAAGACAATACTTACTCAAACATATTATCACACACCTTGTGAGCATGAAATTTTACAAATATTCCCAATGCTCTAAGTGTATGGCATTCTCCAATTTTACCCAATGTTATCAAACTCGAATCGTATAGAAATTGGTTTAGGGGTGTGAATCGTGAATCGTAAAGTCGTACAATTCATATATTCTCTTATTCCCATAACCATTTTGTTGACTTGGGCCCCCTCCGACACACACACACACACACACAATCTCCCTAAGTACATGTCATGTCTGCTTACAATGGTAGCATGTCCTTTCCCATGGTGTTGGACAGGTCCTGATTGTATGTCATGGCTAGTTGCAAAAATAACACACCAGTTGTTGTGCGTCTGTTTGGCTTGTCTGTCCTACTGTAGGTTGTCTCTTTTTAAAGAATGATCTCTTTTGGGTGAACTTGGCATTCTTATTGGAGGAGGGTTTCTGAAAACCTTTGGTACTCTTGTTGGTGGAGTCTACGGCTTCTACCTTTAAAGCCCACTTGATGATTTCCTCCAATGTATTGAAAGTCAACCCAATCATTGCCGTTGTAAGAATGAACGAAGTCCATTTTCAAAGTGTTGGATCTTCTCTGCTTCATTTGCAGCTATCAAAGGCACATGCTGCATTAGTTCAATGAACTTTATGGCGTATTGTGCCACAGTATCAGATCCTTGTTGTGTGTTGAGAAACTGCCTCTTCTTTGCTTCCTGCGCCGTCTTAAGGTAGTAGCGGGCGGGGAAAGCAGTTGAAAATTCTTCCCAAGTCATAGGATTGTGATTACGAACCAGATTCTTTGTTTCCCACCATTTGTAGGCGTTTCCTTCCAATTGATAGGTTGCGAAAGTTACCTGCAAATCATCTGCAATGGCCAGAGTATTGAGGATCGAGCCAATCTGGTTGATCCAATTTTTTGCCGCACTTGGATCTTCGACTCTTGAAAAGCTCGTCGTGTTCAACCGTTTGAATTCCTTCAGAGCCGTAGTGAGTCTCTCCTCTGGGATCCTAGTGGGAGGATGTCGCATATCCTCGGTAATGCTCTGGAATGCCTCCATTGCTATACGCACAGCCTCATAGGGTACATCTTGATTGGCGCAGGGTTGAAGACTTGTCTTCCTTCCTCAGCCTCTGGTATTTCCGAATGGTCTTTACATTTTCCTGTCATTCACATTCGTAAATATCACAAATACTTCAAAAATTTATGAAGACATACCATATGAGTTGTATAAAAATATAAACATGCATCCAATATACAATAATACATAACTCAAGTTTTATTCATACACATGAGTTGGTAGGGTTTGTAAACCCTTGGTACAACACACACATATATACATATTCATATTTTTACAATAGTCTCTCCTATCCCTTCCCCTACATCCCCTGTCTAATCATCTGTAGAGGACTCCACATCAGCATCATAATTGAGGAAGATGTTGTTAGGACATGCTGCTGACATATGTCCCAACACTCCACATGTCAGGCATGGTACTATCCCTGGACCTCCAATGTAAGGACTGTTGGTCTTGTCCTTTCCATGTCCACTAAATCCACATACTAAGCATATCATGTTGAGGGGGTAAGGACAGTCTGTTTCATAATGCCCCTCTTGATTGCATAGCCCGCAAGCGTATACTACCATGTTGTCAGCACTGGGGTGGATGGTGTATACTTGGGCAAAGCTGATTGCCCTACTGATGATAACACTTCTAAAACTGACAGTACTCTTGAATTCCCATATTGAACGCTGGAGTTGTCGATAGTGGTATCCACTGCTATTAGGCAACTAGGTGTTCCCTTGTCCCAAATTTCAATATATTCCTCGTTACTTGACATATCTGTATAATACAATTCACCAAAATTGTTAGATAATGTCAATAACAAATACAATTCTAATCCAAAAATAGGTTCTAATCATGCATTAGCCATCATAGTCCTAGAGTTTGAGCCAATGCTCTGATACCAACTGTAACGCTCCGACCCAAAGGTGGGCTCGGAATGCTACTTTTTGTTTTATTTATATAATCCTCAATCAAATAAACTCATAACTGGGCTGGATCAATAGTTAGGCCCAGAAATAAATGTTACACATGCTCTTTACATGTGGACTCAAACATGTACCATATGTCTACCCGTTTAGAAGCACATATCATACAAACAAATATTTTCATCACATAAATATATTCTTATTCATATCAGAGTTACTAAAAGTAACATGGTGGTTCGGGGTGTTACATTATTGGATTGGATTGGATCAAAAAATTGACTTGTAATGGAATATAGATCCAAGATCCAAGTTTTTGTGCCTATATTAGTGAAATAGTTTGAATCTTCAAATGGCACAAAATTGTGTGAATGTATTGGCTTACATTGGCATTTAAAGGTTAAGTTGCAAAACTTGTAGTCTTGTGAACTTGCATGCATCACAAGTACAAACCTTTCATCCCTCAAATTTGTAAATCTCATAGAGATGGTTTCAGGTTATTTCTATGTCTTGATATGCAATATCTTGGACTTAAAACCAAGTGGGTTTTGGTAATGAAAGCCAATATGGTTAAGTGGTCCAAGTGTTATTGGCCTTGGTGCATTGTGCACTTAAGAATTTGAGCAATGGAGAGCATGCCTTGGAAAGTTTATGAGAAGAAATAAGCTTCCATGTACTTAATGGATTTCCAAGGATAGGTGTTTGTTCATTCACAAATCATTATTGGTGAATTTTTGTGTGAATGAACATGTTGATTTTTGTTGATGCATTTGTGCTCATATAGGTATATGACTTGGCATCTCCTTGATGAGTTTAAGTACCCCAATTAATTGATGCAAATCATGTATAATTCGGATTTGCAGTTTTGGGGGTAGTTTTAGAGACCCGATTTCCAAAAATCATAACTTGATCTTTGAGTATCAAAACAAAGCAAAATTTATGTCCAAATTAATCAGAACGAGAAGATCTCCAAAAAAATTTCAAAAAAAAATTTAGTAGAATGATGGGTGAAAATCGGATTTCAACCTAAGTTCCTCGGACAGACTGCAATTTGTTTGAGCACGTGCTGTCCGGGTAAAACGATCAAATCTTGGGCTAGGAATATTTTCTCAGGCTAAATGAGAAATCATTGTGATCTTAATTCAAAAACCTATCTGCTGGTAGAAGATGGGAATGAATTGGTAAATGTGTCGCTTCTAGAAAATTCTGTAAGATAATCAAATTCTTCCATATAAGGATTTTCCTTGAAAAGTATGTAAAACTTGGAAAACTTGGATTTCCAAATATTTACTTGTTGGACCAAAATCCCTATGACCTTAAGAGATGGAATATTTTAATTTAAAATAATAGAGAGTAGATTTTCTAACTGGTTTTGGAACCTTCAAAATAATTGCAGAGATTTGAGTGAAAGCTTGTTGATTTAAAGCTTCGATTTTCGATAATCTTGCGTATCAAGGTGAGGGAAAACAAACTCTAACATGTTATTTATTTTATTTTAGATTCCAATAAAAATCTTGGTATGTTTGAATGCATTGAATGAGTTTTTTTAAAAAGGACTGAGAATTTACCTTTTAAACGGGTGAGTCCTATGCTTCTCACGGAATGTAACGGGGTATTTTTGGTTAAATATTTCAAACCAGTGGGTGACTTAGT
Organism: Chimonanthus salicifolius; assembly: GCA_013350335.1. Taxonomy (NCBI): domain Eukaryota; kingdom Viridiplantae; phylum Streptophyta; class Magnoliopsida; order Laurales; family Calycanthaceae; genus Chimonanthus; species Chimonanthus salicifolius. The sequence goes on from CM023533.1 coordinate 67,401,570, forward strand.
CAGCCTGAACTATGTGTTCGACTCGTTCATCTTGTTGAAAAACCCAAGACATGGATTCAAAATTTTACATAAGGACTGCCTATGTTTGTGTTGGAATTTTATTGGGTTCGGATTAACATAATTATTTATGTTATTATATGTCGCCTTTGATAAGCTATTGTTGTTGCACATGTTATTTGAAATAAATGTGTATGGATTTAATTTAGTGTTGAGCATGCTAAATTAGTTGGTGGATTTGTTATGGTTTTATTAGAGCTACAACTTGGGTCGGGTTTTGGCCCAACCTGCATGACCTGACCCAAGAAATCATACTGGTTGGGTCGATAATTTCGGGTCAGTGGGTCGGGTCAGGCTGAGAAGATAAAAACCTAGTATGAAATTTGGGTCGGGTCGGCTGGAGGATTTTATATGTTAACTCGACTCGACCTGGCTAAAATTTGTCTAAAATGGATTCAAAATGTGGGTCAGGTTAGAATTTGGGTCGGTTCGGGTTGTGAGATTCAGGTTAAGAATTCGGGTCGAGTCTGGCCGGGTTCCATATATATCAACTTGGGTCGGGTTGAGTTTTAAGGAACCCGACCCGAGTTGCAGCCCTAGGTTTTATCGGTATATTTACATGTGAAAATCTCCATATTTGTTTCTGGTTATGGCATTCATGCATGAATGGCATTGTTGGTTATCTTGCATGAGCATCCACGACTTGTCACGCCCTGACCAAAAAACATAGGCACGTGACGAGGAATAAGTTTACTTCTTTGAATATCACACGCGGGAAACACACGTGTACTCACAACTCAATCATCGAGATCATAAATGAACTCAAATACCGTTAATATCTTAAAGGGGATATAAATTCTCTACCATAAATGTTATCAAACATTCTAGAATTTATTACAACCAAATCCACAATGAGTAAAATAATATAAACAACATCACCAACTCAAATCAAATAAATAATGCAATCAACTCAATATGTAGGGCGTATAAAGAAGCATGATAAACAAAGCTCTTCCTCGAGGTCCCTCGAACATAGCCAGTGCAACAGTACCTGAAATTGCAAGAACGTGAGTATAAACAATACTCATTGAGGAAATATGCATGCTACACACTCAAGTACCCACATAATTATAATGTATGAAATCAAATATAAATAAAGCAATGCTATCATGTCATGCTATCAATCTCATCAATATAAACACAATGTCCACCCAAAGACACCAATCTCATCAACGTGGACACAATGTCCACCCAAGGATACCTATCTCATCAACGTGAACACAATGTCCACCCTCTATGGAACGAGCTTTCAATTATCATGATCCCTTAAGGGAAATAGGCCACGACTTACAAGTGGAGATCTCCATACAACATATATAATTTACCTCACCATGCGTGCCTTCACCACTCTGGTGATTAAGTTAACTCTAAGGTGACCAATATACGACTTACCAAGTAAGTACCTGTAATGGCCTGGAATTTTTTTAAATCAATGAATATGTGGTTATTATTTATTTTAATGGTGGAAATTGGAAATTTGAGGGAATAAGTGGTGAATGGATTAAGATATGGGCAAAGGCCCAATTATGGCCCAATGGACTACGGAGTGGATTTAAATTCATTTAAAGGTCAATGATGGTCAATTGGACCAAGGACGGTCAAATTGGGCCCAATACCCATTTGGGACCCAATGGATCAAGATGATGTAAGCTTTAAGGTAAATGGGTAAGATGAAAATGTAATTGGGCCATGGGCCCAATGGTAATCCAATTAGAATGAGTGGAATGGGTTTAAATCACCTAAGTTGATTTGAAGTTGACCAAGGTGACATGGTGCAATGGGACCCACCTCCACCTCAACAAGTGAGGTGGCGTGTGGACCAAGGATTGGTGGGGCCGGCCACCGTGGTTGAATTGGTCAACCATGGGTAGAATAATGGAATTAGGTTAAGTGGAGATTAATTAACCTAAGGTAATTATTTAATTAATTAAATGATTAAATTATTCAAATGAAGGTCAAAGGTGGTCAAATGGTCACATGGAAGACCAAAAGCCATCTTATCTCCAAAACATGCAAAACGTTGGATAATGGTGGTTGGATCATAAAGCATGGAAAATATCTTGGGTAGTTGGTAAGAAAGTTAAGTGGCGGAGTGTAGGTCACTCCACCAAAGGAAATTAATCTTATTTCTTTCTCTTTTCATCCAACTATTTTCATTTCCTTTCTCTTTTGCTCTCCACAACCGTCCCCCATGTCTAAGGGAGAAGAAGAAGAAACCATGGAGGAAAGAAGAAAAGAAAGCTAAGAAAGAGAAGAAAAAAATTCAAAGCAAAGGTCCACCACTCCAAGATCAAAGCTTGGGATCTCCTTTCTCATCTCCATCCTCTCTCTCTCTCTCTCAAATCAAACCCTACTATGGCCGAACCCTATGGTGAGGTATTGTAAATTGTAATGGTTTATGGGTGTAAGAATGTGGAAATTGATGGAGAAGGGTGATGGTTTTAAATGGACCATGGGATCGGCCATTGTGTATGGCCGAACCCCATGGGAAAACTTTGATGAATTAAGTATTTTGGAAACCATGAAAAGAATGGGAAGTATGGCATGACTAAGTGAGTCATTAATGGACTCAAGAAAATGTACCAAATTGATGATCAAAATTGATGGTTTGAATTGCATGATGTAAACCTCCTCATGGGAGGGCTTATTATGGATCTAAATGTGGTGAAAAAGACCCAAGGAAAAGTGGGGATTAGGTTGAATTAAAGAGGCTGATTTTAGTAAAACCCATGACCCAATTTGTGAACCATTTGATGGGCTAAACTTTGGTTTATGTATGTGGTTAATTAATGTAGATTAAGTTAAGGAAAATGGTTGTTTTAATAATGTTATGGCATGATTAAATGGGTCACTAATGGACTTGAGTGTATGGATCAATTATGAACAAAAAAAATGTACATGGTTAGGTGAATGTTTAACCATGGAAAAGAGGTAGTGGCAAAATCGTAAATAATGGCCAAATTCAAGAACCTCATGGGAGATGATCATGGGCTTAGGGAATCTAAGTAATAACCTTATGTATGACTAATGAAGCCTAGGGTGGCTAGTTTGTAGACTTGTGTGATTAAAATGTTTAATGGATTAAATGGGACCCACAAAACCTAGTTAGTGAGGTTCGGTCATGATGTATGGCCGAACCCCACTAAGGTATGATTAATGGACTTAATAATGGTTAAAAACATGGACTAATTGATAATGTATAATAAGGTACCGGACATCACAAGCGGTGCGTGATCGGTGACCGGATTATCGGACGGAAGCGAAAAAGGACGCTAGTCGGTATTCGGTAGGAATCCTACCTTTTTGTAAGCCATGGATTAAGTATTATGTGATGTTTTCCTTTAATTTATTTTGGAAATCATGTGAATGTTTTAAGATGGGTTTTGGATTTAGTATTATGTGATATTTTCCTTTAATTTATTTTGGTAATCATGTGGTTGTTTTTAAGATGGGTTTTGGATTTTGGTATTATGTGATGGGTTTCCTTTGATTTATTTTGATAATCATGGGATTGTTTTAAGATGGGTTTATGACTATGATTTATATATATTACATGGCATGTGGCATATACATCTCATGCATGGCATGGGAGGGATATGACAGGGGAAGGATGAAATGAAACCGGAGTCCATGCTCCGTCGGGGCGACCGAGAAGCAAGCATGGGGATATCTTGATGTGTTTCATCCATAAAGAGGGATATTATGAGATATAACTGGAGTCCGTGCTCTGTCGGGGTGACCGAGAAGCAAACATGGGGACACCATGACGAGGCTTTTCCGTCAAGGGGGATGATTTGTGACTGTTTATATCTTGACGAGGTTTTTGCCGTCAAGGGGATGATTTGTGACTGGTTATATCTTGACGAGGTTTTTCCGTCAAGGGGAATATGGCATCATGATAGTAAAGATGATGGGTGGGATTCATAACACAGATACCCATGGCATGACATTCATCTTATAGTTTTCCTTATATGATTTCATATTTGGTTGTTATTACTAATCCATGTGCTAGCCCTATTCGGAGTCCTATTGGGCGCGTTGTCTAACGCCCTACTTCTACCCTAGCTGATGACACAGGAGATGGCGGAAACGGAGGACGAGACGGGAGCCAAGCGTAGGAGCTTGGGAAAGCGAGCTGTTTAGTTTATTTAAGTTTTATTTTGGAAATGTAATTTTGAGTAACTTAGCTCGTCGGAATGTAATAACTTAAATTACTTGTTATGTTTTGGATTTTATTTTGGACAGTACGATTTAGTGGTATTTTAGTAATTAAATGGATGTTTCTTCCCTGCTATCTAAAAATTTATAGGATAGTATCTATGGAAATTTCCGCACTTAGTTAATATTCCACAAGCTTACGTCTACGTGTGAACTGTTCTCCGTGGACTTCGTTCCACGCACATGTAGGGTTGGCCAGTTAAGGGCCGGGCTTTAGAAGCTCGGACTTAACTCGTGTCGTGACGTCCGCGCCCTTTGTCACTCTTTATTTCAAAAAAAAAAAAAAATAGACTCTGATTTTCGGTGAAAATGGGCTGACGTTACAGTTGGTATCAGAGTGAACTCGAAAAAATGAATCTCTCGAAGTAAGATTAAGACGGTTTCACGTCTCACTGACGGATAAGAATCCCAACTGATCGACTCTTCGGAGTCCGCTGCACGGGGACCGGGTTAATTTACTTCGATTGACTCAAACTGGAGCATTCAATTTGAGAACAACATTTAACGAAAAGGGATGATAGCAAGAGAAGAAAAAAAAAATTCACTCTAAGTTAGATCTATCAAACATAGCAAGATAGGGCTTATTTCCCCCGAAAATGAGAACATGATACTTTGATACTTAGGAAATTTCCCCCAAAACAAGGTATAATCACTTAGAAGTCTTTTCCCCGAATTGATGAAACAATGATAGCTTTATCAAACGTAGCAAAAATAGGATGTATTTCCCCAGTATCCCCAAGTTGAACAACAAACAATAGGAGTTTAGAGATTCTCCCCCCCAGAAACAAAGGAAAACCAAGTGTACTTATTTGGCAACTTCCCCCAAATAAAATACATTATACTATGCATAAGAAATTTCCCCAAAATAAATATGATTATTTAGTGATTTCCCCCAAAATGAGAAAGCAAATCTAGTTTTCCCCAATTGATGGAACAATGATGGATTTATCAAACGTAGGAAAGTTTCCCCGATCTTACCAAATGGAACAAACATTGGTACTTAGGAATGTTATTCCCAAAACTGAGTGTGCTAATTTGGAAATCTTCCCCCAAAATACATTGTGTTGTATATAAGAAATTTCCCAAAGTCTAGATTGGTTTTATTGGAAAGTGCTGTCGATGATTTTTGTATTTTATTTATATTCTATGATACGGATATGTCAAGTGACGGGGAGTGTACGGAATTATGGGATAAGGGAACTCCTAGCTGTCCCATAGATTTGGTGTCCGCTTCTACCATAGCAGTTAGCCTGGACTTTCAGGAGGGACCTCCCGAGGAAGATGAAGAGGATTTAGCATCTCTTCCTGAAAAGAATGTGGAAGACTTTCTGATGATAAGATAGTCGATAGGGGAATTGGAACCCAATTATATGTGCGAGTTGTGCAACCAGGTTGGGTACAACTGCACATACTGCCCCTACCCTCTTAAAGTGGTGTGCTCGGTTAGTGGGCTACATGGACACGGGAAAGAAATGACTAACTGTCCTTATATTGGAAGACCAGGGATAATACCTTGTTTGACATGTGGAGTACTGGGTCACATGTCGATATCGTGCCCTGATAGTTCCTTGTGTTTGAGGATGATGCAGGGTCTTCTACGGAAGACTAGGCTGGGGAGTAGTAAAAAAAAAAACAGTTCATTCAAAGAGGATTATTTTGTAAGGGTTGGAGGTACATTTCGTTATTTTGAAGGGTTTGACTTAACCCTACCAATTTTTGTATTAGGATAGAAGTTTAAATGACTTTTAAGGAAGTGTGCAACTTACGAATTTATGAAGGAACTAAGCCAACAAATGTCCACTACACTTACTGTGTTATTCCCTATTGGTAGGCAAAGACGACCATTGGTGGGTATGTAGATTCCTCGATAGATACAGTTTGGTTTCGTAAGTTGACACATGAGTCTTGTAATAGACATTTGATTTCGTAGTCGACGCATGGGTCGTGTGTTAGACCTGTTAGCCCTGTGATAGGCAGAACAGTCCTACGAAGGTATTAGTTATGCCCATGAATGGATTATACCCATAGGAGGGTTATATTCATGGATGGTTACTAACCATGGATGAGGGTTCCCATGGTGGTTTGGATTGATGCCGGGTATTGGTATCGTAGAAGTTATGAACAAAAAGGGTTAGTCACATAGTGACTTATGTGCAAATGAAGAGGTGCTAAGTTTTGGAGAGTTAGTTAATGGGAAAGATAGAAGTCTAGTGAAACTCGAATGGGAAGCTATGGGCGACTGCCGAGTTAGTCTAGCTAGCTGACTCTGTAGTTAGCCAATGGAGTTCCAGGAGAGTGTAGCTAGAAACCTAGTTGAAATGGAATCAGCAAAGGACTTGAGCGTAGACTTGTACTGGTAGGCTACCTCACACAGAGAGTAGACGAAAGAACGTGTTGAATGAGTACGTATGGGAAATGTCTTGGTAGCAGGTAAAGTGGAATAGAATACATTAGTCTACATAAGATCGCAAATGGGTTCATGAGGAAAAAAGGTAACATGAGACAGAATAAATTCTGTAAGAATGAAACTCATAGGTTGGTATGAGTGATGTTGATATAATTAAGAGGTACTTGACACGATTGAACGGGAACAGCGAATAGACCCAGAAATGGAGGAGATATGGGCTAAGATGTCTACCGGTGAGGTGGTACCGGAATAGGAGTTACGACCAGGACAAGGTCTTTTATTCCGAGGTAGGACATATGTGCCTGAGAGCTGCAGAAGAGAGTTGTTGGTTGAGGCACGCCAAACCAAGCTCCCTATCCGTCCGGGCAGCACCAAAATGTATCATGACTTTAAGAGGCACTATTGGTGGCATGGACTCAAGAGAGATGTGGCATAGTTTGTTACTCGCTGCACTAACTTGTCAGCAGGTTAAGGTGGGACATCAGGAGCCACCAGGTTTACTCAAACCCTTACCAGTACTGGAGTGGAAATGGGAGCATATCTCCATGGACTTTGTGACAGGGTTGCCAAGGTCCTCCAAAGGCAACGATGCAATATGGGTTGTGGTGGACCGGTTGACCAAGTCTGCGCATTTCCTTCCTGTCAAGACGACAGACTCATCTGAGGCCTTGGGTCGACGGTACATCCGAGATATTATCAGACTACATGGTGTACCCCAGACTATTGTGTCCGATAGAGATGGCCGGTTCACTAGCAGGGTATGGAAAAGTATGCAGTCGGCTATGGGGACCAACATGTTGACCAGCACAGTATTCCACCCATAGACTGATGGACAGTCGAAAAGGACAATGCAGATATTGGAGGATATGCTGAGAGCATGTATGCTAGATTTCAAGGGTGGATGGAAGGATCACTTGCCATTGGTGGAGTTCTCCTACAATAACAGTTACCAGGCAAGCCTCCAGATGGCTCCGTTTGAGGTCTTATGTGGTAGGCCGTGCAGATCGCCAGTGTGTTGGACAGAGACACCTACTCACTACGCAGAGCCGTCAAAAGAGTTACACCGACAAGAGGAGAGGGTTCCTCGAGTTTGAGGTGGGAGACTTGGTGTTTTTGAAAGTCTCACCCCGGAAGGGACACATGAGATTCGGGAAGAAAGGGAAGCTGTCACCTAGATTTGTGGGACAGTTTCCAATCCTGAAGAGGGTGGGGGAAGTAACTTATCAGTTGGTGCTTCCTCCACAGTTATCCTCTTTGCATAATGTATTCCATGTGTCCATGTTAAGGAAGTATAACCCCGATCCTCCACGTATATTGAATGTGCAAGACATCGATGTACAAAGGCGATGTGACATATGTGGAGAAGCCGGTCAGAGTAATTGGGAGCGAACAAAGGGCGCTATGGAACCGTGCCATTTAGTTTCGTCAAGGTGGTATGGGAACGACATGGCAATGAAGAGATCACCTGGGAACTTGGGTCAGAGATGAGAGCCGCCCATCTGGAGCTCTTTGTGTGAGTTGTTTGAGCCCCTACTTCGCTCGAATTTTCGGGATGAAAATTTTAAAAGAGGATGGTATTGTAATGGCCCGGAATTTTTTTAAATCAATGAATATGTGGTTATTATTTATTTTAATGGTGGAAATTGGAAATTTGAGGGAATAAGTGGTGAATGGATCAAGATATGGGCAAAGGCCCAATTATGGCCCAATGGACCATGGAGTGGATTTAAATTCATTTAAAGGGTCAATGATGGTCAATTGAGCCAAAGATGGTCAAATTGGGCCCAATGCCCATTTGGGACCCAATGGATCAAGATGATGTAAGCTTTAAGGTAAATGGGTAAGATGAAAATGTAATTGGGCCATGGGCCCAATGGTGATCCAATTAGAATGAATGGAATGGGTTTAAATCACCTAAGTTGATTTGAAGTTGACCAAGGTGACATGGTGCAATGGGACCCACCTCCACCTCACCAAGTGAGGTGACGTGTGGACCAAGGATTGGTGGGGCCGGCCACCATGGTTGAATTGGTCAACCATGGGTAGAATAATGGAATTAGGTTAAGTGGAGATTAATTAACCTAAGGTAATTATTTAATTAATTAAATGATTAAATTATTCAAATGAGGGTCAAAGGTGGTCAAATGGTCACATGGAAGACCAAAAGCCATCTTATCTCCAAAACATGCAAAACGTTGGATAATGGTGGTTGGGTCATAAAGCATGGAAAATATCTTGGGTAGTTGGTGAGAAAGTTAAGTGGTTGAGTGTAGGTCACTCCACCAAAGGAAATTAATCTTATCTCTTTCTCTTTTCATCCAACTCTTTTCATTTCCTTTCTCTTTTGCTCTCCACCACCGTCCCTCATGTCTAAGGGAGAAGAAGAAGAAACCATGGAGGAAAGAAGAAAAGAAAGCTAAAAAAGAGAAGAAAAAAATTCAAAGCAAAGGCCCACCACTCCAAGATCAAAGCTTAGGATCTCCTTTCTCATCTCCATCCTCTCTCTCTCAAATCAAACCCTACTATGGCCGAACCCTATGGTGAGGTATTGTAAATTGTAATGGTTTATGGGTGTAAGAATGTAGAAATTGATGGAGAAGGGTGATGGTTTTAAATGGACCATGGGATCGGCCATGGTGTATGGCCGAACGCTATGGGAAAACTTTGATGAATTAAGTATTTTGGAAACCATGAAAAGAATGGGAAGTATGGCATGACTAAGTGAGTCATTAATGGACTCAAGAAAATGTACCAAATTGATGATCAAAATTGATGGTTTGAATTGCATGATGTAAACCTCCTCATTGGAGGACTTATTATGGATCTAAATGTGGTGAAAAAGACCCAAGGAAAAGTGGGGATTAGGTTGAATTAAAGAGGCTGATTTGAGTAAAACCCATGACCCAATTTGTGAGCCATTTGATGGGCTAAACTTGGGTTTATGTATGTGGTTAATTAATGTAGATTAAGTTAATGAAAAGGGTTGTTTTAATAATGTTATGGCATGATTAAATGGGTCACTAATGGACTTGAGTGTATGGATCAATTATGAACAAAAAAAATGTACATGGTTAGGTGAATGTTTAACCATGGAAAAGAGGTAATGGCAAAACCGTAAATAATGGCCAAATTCAAGAACCTCATGGGAGATGATCATGGGCTTAGGGAATCTAAGTAATAACCTTATGTATGACTAATGAAGCCTAGGGTGGCTAGTTTGTAGACTTGTGTGATTAAAATGTTTAATGGATTAAATGGGACCCACAAAACCTAGATAGTGAGGTTCGGTCATGATGTATGGCCGAACCCAACTAAGGTATGATTAATGGACTTAATAATGTTAAAAACATGGACTAATTGATAATGTATAATAAGGTACCGGACATCGCAAGCGGTACGTGATCGGTGACTGGATTATCGGACGGAAGCGAAAAAGGACGCTAGTCGGTATTCGGTAGGAATCCTACCTTTTTGTAAGCCATGGATTAAGTATTATGTGATGTTTTCCTTTAATTTATTTTGGAAATCATGTGAATGTTTTAAGATGGGTTTTGGATTTAGTATTATGTGATGTTTTCCTTTAATTTATTTTGGTAACATGTGGTTGTTTTTAAGATGGGTTTTGGATTTTGGTATTATGTGATGGGTTTCCTTTGATTTATTTTGATAATCATGGGATTGTTTTAAGATGGGTTTATAACTATGATTTATATATATTACATGGCATGTGGCATATACATCTCATGCATGGCATGGGAGGGATATGACAGGGGAAGGATGAAATGAAACCGGAGTCCATGCTCCGTCGGGGCGACCGAGAAGCAAGCATGGGGATATCTTGATGTGTTTCATCCATCAAGAGGGATATTATGAGATATAACCGGAGTCCATGCTCCGTCGGGGCTACCGAGAAGCAAACATGGGGACACCTTGACAAGGCTTTGCCGTCAAGGGGGGTGATTTGTGACTGTTTATATCTTGACGAGGTTTTTGCCGTCAAGGGGATGATTTGTGACTGTTTATATCTTGATGAGGTTTTTGCCGTCAAGGGGATGATTTGTGACTGGTTATATCTTGATGAAGTTTTTCCGTCAAGGGGGATATGGCATCATGATAGTAAAGATGATGGGTGGGATTCATAACACAGACACCCATGGCATGACATTCATCTTATAGTTTTCCTTATATGATTTCATATTTGGTTGTTATTACTAATCCATGTGCTAGCCCTATTCGGAGTCCTATTGGGCGCGTTGTCTAACGCCCTACTTCTACCCTAGCTGATGACACAGGAGATGGCGGAAACGGAGGACGAGACGGGAGCCAAGCGTAGGAGCTTGGGAAAGCGAGCTGTTTAGTTTATTTAAGTTTTATTTTGGAAATGTAATTTTGAGTAACTTAGCTCGTCGGAATGTAATAATTTAAATTACTTGCTATGTTTTGGATTTTATTTTGGACAGTACGATTTAGTGGTATTTTAGTAATTAAATGGATGTTTCTTCCCTGCTAACTAAAAATTTGTAGGATAGTCTGTATGGAAATTTCTGCACTTAGTTAATATTCCACAAGCTTACGTCTACGTGTGAACTGTTCTCTGTGGACTTCGTTCCACGCACATATAGGGTTGGCCAGTTAAGGGCCGGGCTTTAGAAGCACGGACTTAACTCGCGTCGTGACGTCCGCGCCCTTTGTCACTCTTTATTTCAAAAAAAAAAAAACAGACTCTGATTTTTGGTGAAAAGGGGCGGGCGTTACAGTACCGCCCAAGTGTGGCTCACAAGTATCTAACCCTGCGTAACTACACACCAAGTGTACCAAAAAGTCGTGATAGCGACCTACAATGCGAATCATGAGAGGGGCTATGCTCCTTAACGACAGCCACAACAGTCGTGTGAGCGACCTACAGTGCTAAGCATGATAGGAGCTATACTCCTCAACGACAATCACAAACAGCCGTGAGAGCGACTTACAACGCGAAGCATGATAGAAGCTATACTCCTCGACAGCAACCTTAAAGGACCAAGTCACATAGCCCACGCTACTGTTCCAATAGGGTTCCTTAAACAAAACTATTATCCTGTCACACGAGCCTCCTCTAGGGAGTGATGACTCATACTAATGAGGCCCAAACAAGAAAATGTATATCATCAAGTCCTATAAACTCTTTGGGTCTCATCCCAACACTAGTAATTATCAATATCATCATGCCTATTAACACAATATCCCATACATCCTATATAACCTCCTAAGCACATATCAATGAGTAATGCAAAATGGATCATATTCACAATTATATAGGCAACATATATGTCATAATCAAATAATGACCATAATTTCACAATGATAGCAGCATAGTACATTCCATTACTTTTCATACATTCAATATAATTATCACATTGGGTTATTTTAGGGACATGTAGTAGGCGCCTACCTTGAGATACACACATCGGTTTATTTACACATATTCTTTGTCCTTGCAATTTATTCAACCCGTCTCATGGTGGTTTAACATCTTAAGTCCAATAACTCCCCTTTTACAGCACAAACCAAATTAAATTCATCAATAAATCATCTTAGCTCTTCACAAGGGTCTCCAATAATTATCACAAATTTTCTATCATAATAACTGTAACGCCCGCCCCATTTTCACCGAAATCAGAGTCTATTTTTTTTTTTTGAATAAAATAAAAGTGACAACGGGCGCAGACGTCATGACGTGAGTTAAGTCCGAGCTTCTAAAGCCCGGCCCTTAACTGGCCAACCCCACGCGTGCGCGAAACGAAGTCTACGAGCACGGTTCATGCGTAGGAAGTAAGCTCGCGGAATGTAATTACATGCGGAACATTATAATAGATACTATCCTACCAGTTTTAGATAGAAGGGAAGATACATCATTAAACTACTAAGATACCCCAATGTTCATAATTATGTCTCAAAATGATAACGTACAGAGTATAATCCAGACCATAGCAAGAAATCCAAAATTATTACAATTCGACAAGCTAAGCTACTTAAGTTACAACTTTTCCAAAATAAAACTTTGATAAACAAGTAGCCGCTTTCCCAAGCTCCTAAGCTTGACCCCCGTCGCGTCCACCATTTCCTCCGTCTCCTACATCATCAGCTAGGGTAGAAGTAGGGCGTTAGACAACTCGCCCAGTAGGACTCCAGGTAGGGCTAGCACATGGATTAGTGATAACAAGCCTACTGATAGCAATTTAATAAAACCATATGATAAATGCTATGCCATGGGTGTCTGTGTCATTTGTCCCACCCATCATCTATATCATCATAAAATGTCACATCCCCCTTGACGGCAAAACCTCGTCAAGGTGTCCCCATGTTTGCTTCTCGGTCTCCCCGACGGAGCATGGACTCCGGTTATAGCCTATCAGGCTATCCCCATGTCTGTTCTCGGTCGCCCCGACGGAGCATGGACTCCGGTTATAGCCTATCACGCTATCCCATGTCTGTTCTCGGTCGCCCCGACGGAGCATGGACTCCAGTTCCTTTATTTTCCCGCCCATGCCATGCATGAGATGTAAGTGCATTATGCTATGTAGTATATATATATATATATATATATATATATTTCATATCTTTAATACATATAATCCATAGTATTGGAAATATAAGCCATAACATTTAATATACAAATAATAGCCTTTAAAATATCATCCATAGCATTTAAATATAATCCATAGCATTTAAAATATCATCCATGAAATAAGCCATATAAGTACTGAAATAAAATACGGAAAACGTCACATATACATAATCCACGGCTTACAAAAAGGTAGGAATCCTACCGAATACCGATAACGTCCGTTTCCGTTTTCGTTCGATAATTCCGGTCGCCGATCGCGTATCGTTTGCGATGTCTCGATACCTTATTATACATTTTTCCAAGTTAGTCTATATCTTATCCATGATTAAGTCTCTAACTGATCATAAACCTAAGTCCATTAATGATCTTTAACCAGGTTACAAGATTATCATAAATCAGCCCTTAACTTAGCCTCTTTTTCCATTGATTAAAACATATACGAAATTCAATCCATAACTGATCCATACACTTAGGTCCATTAATGACTTACCAATCATATCGTAGGATCATTAAAATTAGTCCCTTTAACATAACCCCCATTTATACTACCGGATTAACAGTGACCTCTGAAAATACTCCAAACTGTACATTTCAATTCAGTCGACTGAATCAGGAGTTCAGTCGACTGAATCACATATTCAGTCGGCTGACTTTGAATCAGATTGTCTGTTTGTCTTGCAAGTTCAGTTTCAGTCAACTGAAATACACATTCAGTCAGCTGAAACATGGTTCGTACCCCTTTCAGTCGACTGAATCACAGATTCAGTCGGCTGACTTTGTATCAGGTTACCTGTTTGTTCTGTCAGTTTACTTTCAGTCGACTGAATCATCGGCTGAACTATCAACCATCCATTTACGTGTTTAATAAGCATCCCTTCAGTCGACTGAATCATATATTCAGTCGGCTGAAACTTCCAGAACCCTTTTCTTATCCGAGACGTTTGTGTTCAGTCGACTGAATCATCGGATTCAGTCGGCTGAAACTCCCAGAAACTCTTTCTATTATTAGCCACCATTAGTTTAGTCGACTGAATCACTTATTCAGTCGGCTGAAACTCCCAGAAACTCCTTCTATTATCTGCCACCATTATTTCAGTCGACTGAAACCCTTATTCAGTTGGCTGAAACTCCCAGAAACTCGTTTCTGATTCGTCCATTATCAGTTCAGTAGATTCAGTCGACTGACTGTTTTGTCAGTCTTCTCCATTGCATATTTTGTACACCCTTCCTTCATGGTTTCCTTAAAAATTACATTTCCATGCTTAACAAATCTCAAATACATAATGTCCTTAATTTGTTATTTTTCTTAATCTATCTCTCCTCTTTCCCTCCATTTCTCATCTCATCACTTGATGGATCTTGGATCTAAGGCCCACAACATTTGTGGCCATCATTCATTCTGAGAAATGGATTCCATTTTTAAACCATTAAAAACTTAATCTCTTGTTTAGAGATACTTACAATCCGTGGTTGTCCCGGTTGTCTCTTGCTCCTCTTGTTCCTTAGCCTTTCTCCTTCTTCTTTCTCCTTGATACTTGGCCAATGGTGAGCTTGATCAAGGTAAGGTCACCAAGGTTTGGGTTCGGCTAATGGTAGGGTTAGATTTTGAGGGAGAGAGAGAGAAGGAGGGGATGGAGAAAATATCTCAAGCTTGGGTCTTGGGTGGTCGGCCAACACTTAGTTTCTTCTTCCCTTTCTTCTAAGTTTCTTCTCCTTCTTTTTTCCTTGGATGGGGTCGGTGGTGAGAGGGAGGAGGAGAGAGAGAGTGAGATGAGTGGTAAGGTGAAAGCCATTCCATTCCTTGATGCCTTAGTCCACACACTTGCATGATGGCCTTCACCCACCCAGCATGGGCTCCTTGTCCTTGGTGGTGGTGGTTGAGACCAAACCACCACCAAGCCAACGGTTTGGGGGTTTAAGGTGGGAGTGGTTTGGTCTACCTCCCATTGACCATTTGACCTTATGATGAGGTATGGGTCTTCAAACCTTGAGTGGTGGTGGTTGAAATGAAACCACCACCCCAAGTCCATGGTTTCCTTGGGTGGTTTCAATGGGATGAAACCACTCTTTGACTTGCCCCTTTGACTTACTAACTTGACTCTACTTTGACCAACCCAATTAATTAAATTAAATCCTCACTTAGGTTAATTAATTCCTATTTAATTTTAATTCCATTAAATTCCTTAATTCTTCTCCATGAATTCACCCATGGTTGACCAAGTCAACCATGGTGGTCGGCCCCACCAATTCTTAGTCAACCCGCCACCTCACTTGATGAGGTGGAGGTGGGTCCCACTCGATCATGTCCCTTGATCTAATCAAGATTAAACTTAGGTGGTTTACATTAATTAAATCAACTTTATTTACTTGGGTCCTCCTTAATTCCCTTTGACCCATCCATGGTTGACCAAGTCAACCATGATGGTCGGCCCCACCTTTTCCTTGGTCCACACACCACCTCACTTGGCGGAGTGGAGGTGGGCCCCACTTGGTTAGGCCATCTTAATCATCTCATCACTAACTTAGGTGGATTTAATTTCAATTCAACCCTTTCCATCAATCGGGTCATCATTGGGCCCATGGCCCAATTAATTTATTTTCTACCTTTTACCTTACAGTTTGAATCATTTTTGACCCATTGGGTCCCATATGGTTATCGGGCCCACTTTGACCATTATTGACCCCTTAAATGGGTTCCATCCAATCCATGGTCCATTGGACCATACTTGGGCCTTTGCCCCAAAATTTGATCCATTTAACATCCCTAATATCAAAATTCCAATTTTTTTCCATTATTAAAATAAATAAATGCCATATATATATATATTGATTTAAAATTTCGGGCTATTACAATAACAAGATAATAGACATGCTACAAATCATATAATAGGGAATTAATAACATCTCAAGCATAGCATAGGGCACATCCATCCTATTTATCATGCATTAAACGCATCAATAACACAATACATTCCCTATGTCAACAAAATAGCATACATGCATTCATACAATATATGTGTGGCAATCCTCACCTCAAAATCACGATGCCTCGGGTTGATCTTCGGGTCATACCTCAATAGGTTTGGGGTTCAAAGGCTCTAATCAATAAAAAAAAACATAATACATCCTTATTAGTTCATCGATTAAGCCAAATCAAAGTTTAGAAGCAAAGCCCCAAATTTAGACCTAAGATTTATCCCTAATCCATATTAATCCCTTCAATCTAAGGATAATCCCCAAATCTCCTCCGATGAATCATCTCCAAAAATAGCATATACCCTTTTCCCTAATTTACTTTCCTTCCCATGGGTTCAAAACTCAATTTCAATTCAGATCTACACCCAACAAGGTTAAATAACAAAAATCCCCAATTACTTCCATGGATTCCTCTCCAAATAAGGGCTAAAAGCCATCACCTACTCCATTCTCAACACATCCCATTAAGATCTCATCAAATAAGAAGAAAGGGAAAGAGAAAGATCATAGATCTTACCTTTTGAGGAGAAGGAACCATGCAAAGGGGCGCTCCAAGCATAGGAAATCCGAATCTAAAGTACTTAGTGGGTGAAAATCAATAGAGGGAAGGTAGAGGAGGCAAGGGTTTTCTATTAGGGAAGAAGGGTTGGCTGTTTGGAAGAGGAAGGAGGTGAAATAAGCCTAATTTCGTCCAAACACAGACTTATGTACGGACTTAATATTTTAATATATATATATATATATATATATATATAGGTTTGGGCCATTACAACTGAGTGGATGTGAGGTTAGATAATGACTATGGACCAAGTGAATGGTTGTACTTAGTCAAGGGAAGGGCCATGGACCGAGCGGAATGTCGTACTTAGCCGAGTGAATGACTATGGATCGAGCGAATGGTCGTACTTAGTCAGGGGCTGAAGGCTATGGACCGAGCGAACGGTCGTGTTTAGACGAAGTTGTTTGAAGGTGTGTGGACCATTATGTGCACACAGTGTTTGGTGGATTAGATGGCTGCATGGGTTGGACAATCATAGACATTTGCATTACATGTATATTTAATTATGTTATTATGGATTTTGTTTATGTTTTATTTAATAATGGTGGAAATCCTATTCGGTTGTACTACATACTTGTTTGTATCTTTCACTGGGCATGGAGCTCACACTCCTTGCATTTCAGCTTCCCGAAAGAATTAGGCGAAGGTGACTTGTCGACGCAGAACTAGGATAATTCTTTGAGCCGTTAGGATGAGGGATTCTTAGTTATTTGATTTATTAGAGTTATAGACATTTTATTTGGTTTAAGATTATTTTGAGACACTTGGAGTGTCAGTTGAGTTTGTAATAGACTTAGACTTTGAGATTCTATATTTATTCTTGGATGTGAGATTAGACAATTAATTCCTTTGAAATAATTTTGTTATTATGGAGATGGATTGATATTCCATGCTTGTTAAATGATATAGTCGATGTGAGAAAAGTTTACGATGAAAACTAAGTCATGATATTTTTCAATGGCTTAGGGAAAAATACCTCCAAAGAGAAGGACCAAGAGAAGGACCTGGCAAAACCCAAATGGGGATGAAGAGGAGGTAGAACAATGTCGAAATGAAGAGGAGGTAGAACAACCTCGAAATGAAGAGGAACAAGAAAATAACGTCTGGTGGTACCACCCGAACTACAAAACTTGGTTCAAGTGGTGGTCACTTCGGTCCTTCAACAGCACTTGAATGGAAATGGAACCACCAGCGAGACCAATGACAGGAGCATGGTCAGGGATTTCCAGTAACAACGCCCTCCTTACTTCAAAGGGAGAGAAGGGGCTGTCGGAACAGAAAATTGGCTGAAGAAGATCACCTAGATCCTGACCCTACTCAAGATTTCGAGTATGCTGACAAGATTTTACTGGCCACGTCACAACTGGTTGATGATGCCGATAAATGGTGGGAGGTGGTAGAGAAGCAGCAAGCACTCCTTCCGGAAGGAGAGAGGACTACAATGACGTGGGAGTAGTTCTCAGCTACCTTTTTGGATCATTATTTTCCCGAGGAGGAGAAAGAGCGCCAGGCTCAAGCTTTTCTATCTTTGGTATAAGGTACCATGATGGTGGCAGAGTACCACCAGGAGTTTCTCAGTTTGTCCTGCTATGCATTTTATATGGTGGATACAGAGTATCGAAGGGCACACAAGTTTGAGTGGGGGCCTATGACCAAGCATAAGGGCCAAAGTAACCATATTCAAAGGAGCTACATTGGCAGAGGTGGTCAGCAGGGCCACTATAGCAGAGCAAGAGATGGTTGAGTTAGTGCGTTTTGACAACTGCCGAGTTCAGAGTGGGAGGGGTACATTTCAGCCCAACAAGAAGTTCCGACCGAACTTTAGCAGACCCTCACCATCCACTGGATCAACAGGGGGTTTTCGTCCCAATCATCCCTCCCCATCTGCATCAGTCACTCAGGCTCCCAGAGGGGTGAACAACTACTTCCATTGTGATCAGCCGGGCCATTTTAAGAGGGAATGACCATAGCTCAGCAGACCCTCTCATCCCAGGGGTTCATTCTGCCCACCAGCTAGACCAGCTAATTCACGAGGAGGCAGGACATTTAACCAGGCAGGGCGGGCGCCTACAGGATATGGACGGTTATTTACCTTAGCTCTTCTAGCAGTGGTGGATCACTCCGTGATTCAAGGTATGGCTGTAGTCAGTAGTTCCTACGCCATTGCACTATTTGATTCTGGAGCATCTCACTCTTTCATATCTGCTACATTCATATCCGTAACTGAAACATTAGTACAAAAACTGTCCACATCACTCACCATTGTATCCCCCGTCGGAGACACGTCATTGGGACTTGTATGCACATTAGTGAATACTAAACTTGCTGGACTCAGATTTGAGTTCAACTATTTGGTACTCGATATGACTGAGTACGATATTATCTTCGGCATGGACTGGTTGGCTAGCTTTCAGGCCAACAGTGATTGTTATCGCCGCAGGGTGACATTTTGGTCACCCAAGGGAAAACAACATGTGGTGCTTACTGACAAACAAAGCATACTGCATGAAGGGTTAAACCACCTGGTATGGAACAGTATCAGAATCAACAAGGAACCAGTGGCTGAACTCCCAGCGATAGTAAAGGACTATGCAGATGTATTCCCAAAGAAACTCCCTAGCTTGCCTCCCATGAGGGAGATTAATTTTGAAATCAAGTTGTACCCGGGCACTGCACCAGTGTCGTTACCACACTACCGGATGGCACCAGCAGAGATGTTCGAGCTAAAGAAACAGATTGATGAACTGCTCAGACTGGGTTGCATCCGGAATAGCACATCATCTTGGGGAGCTCCAGTGTTGTTTGTGAAGAAGAAGGATGGTACACTCCGTATGTGTGTGGATTATCGAAAACTAAACCAACTGACAGTCAGAAACAAGTATCCTCTACCCAGGATCGATGATCTATTTGATCAACTTAGAGGTTCCAGCCATTTCTCTAAGATTGATTTGATGTCTGGATACCACCAAATTCGGGTTAGGGAGGAAGACATAGAGAAGACAGCCTTTAGAATGCGGTATGGACTCTATGAGTTTGTAGTCATGCCGTTTGGACTCACCAATGCACCGGCTGTGTTCATGGATTTAATGAACAGGATCTTCCTGTAACGCCCACCCCTTTTCACCGAAAATCAAAGTCTATTTTTTTTTCTTTTTCATAAAAGTGACAAAGGGCACGGACGCCACGACGCGAGTTACGTTCTGAGCTTCTAAAGCCCGGCCCTTAACTGGCCAACCCTACGCGTGCGTGGAACATAAATCCACGAGTACGGTTCACGCGTAGAAAGTAAGCTCGCAACACATAAAAATCAATACGGATGATAATAGACACTATCTTATCAATTTTCAGATAGCAGAGAAGAAATATTCATTTAATTACTAAAATGCCACTGGACTGCACCGTCCAAAATAAAATATACAACATAGCAAGCCATCTAAGTTATTACATTTCCGACAAGCTAAATTATACAATTACACATTCCCCAAAATAACTTAAACAAAAATAATTTGTCCGCCTCCCCAAGCTCCTAAGCTTGGCTTCCGTCTCGCCCTTCCGGTCTGCCATCTCCTGCATCGTCAGCTAGGGTAGAAGTAGGGCGTTAGAACAACGCGCCCAGTAGGACTCCGAGTAGGGCTAGCACATGGATTAGTAATAACAGCATACTGATAATATTATAGTAAAACCATACACTTTGGGCAATGTCATGCAATGGGTGTTTTATGTCATGAATCCCACCCATCAATCTAATCCTCATTGTACAGTGTCCCTTTTTCATCCATACATAATGTTCAAAATATAATCCATACCATCATCGTGCCATGACCCTCTTGATGGAAAAGCCTCATCAAGATGTGATCCACACTAGGCATCACTCCTTGATGGAAGAACCATCATCAAGATATACCCATAAATACAACATCACCATTGATGAAAACCATCATCAAGGTATCATAATTACAAGAGTCTCCCCCTTGATGGCAAAGCCTCATCAAGGTATAATAATACATATGTGAAATATCACCATGCTTGTTTATCAGTCGCCCCGACGGAGTATGGACTCCGGTTTCATTTCATCCTTCCCCTGTCATATCCCTCCCATGCCATGCATGAGATGTAGATGCCATATGAATATATGTAATTCAATAGTAATAAAACCCATCTTAAAACAATTACTTGATGACCAAATAAATCAAAGGGAAACCATCCCATAATATTTAATCCAAAACCCATCTTAAGACATTCACATGATTTCCAAAATAATTTAAAGGAAAACATCACAAGATGCATAATCCAAAACTCATCTTAAAGACAACCACATGCTTTCCAAAATAAATTAAAGAAAACATCACCCAATCCATGGCTTACAAAAATGTAGGAATCCTACCGAATACCGACTCGCGTCTTTATTTCGTTTTCGTCCGACAATCCGGCTACCGACTCGCGTACCGTTCTCGCTATCCGGTACCTTATTAAATTACCAAATCAATCCAAGTTTTAATCATTTCCAAGCCCATAAATCATAACTTAGTGGGTTTCTTCATTTTAGCCCATATTTACCATTTTTACCACTACCCTTCACATAAACAATTTTTCATTAATTCATGCCTACTTAAGCCCAAAATTTAATCCACAACTTAGGTCCTTAACTTAGGTCCATTATTGACTTACCAAAACATTAAAATTTGTCATGTAATTAATCTAACCATTACTCATTTAAACCCATTCAAACCCCATACTTAATCACATATATACCCATTGACCTTAAACCCAAATTGATTTACAATTTGGGGCATGGGTTCGGCCATACACCATGGCCGAACCCATGATGTTCCTTTCTCCATTTTTTCTTTTTTCTTGGGTCCATTGTTACATTTTACATCCACCAATAATCCTTCCTTGAGTTTTAAATCATGCATCTAAACCATATTCTTAACCCCATTTGGATCATTACACTTGTTCATTTAGAAACCCTAAATTCATCAACACATTATCCTTTAAACCCACCATTTAATCATCATTTCACCACCATAGGGTTCGGCCATATACCATGGCCGAACCCATGGTTCAAGGCTCATTCCTTCCATGCATTTCAAAACCATAAAACTCCATTGCATTTTTATCATAAACTCATTTTAAAACCTTACTCCCATGCATTCATTAAAACCCTAAATTCATTAATCAAAAACCCTAACCAATTAAACTAACGACCAAATCACCCACCATGGGGTTCGGCCATGCTACATGGCCGAACCCTATGGCCAATAATTCTTCTTCCAATCATCCCATTCTATGCTTAAATTTCATAAATTACATAATGCACATAACCCATTTATTTATTTTCTTAACCTAACCCTAATTTTTTCCACTTAGGGTTTCCTCCATCTTCCACCCTCACATTTGAGGGGTTTAACACCCATGACATATATCTATGTAGCCACCATTAATTTTTACAAAACTAAACCCTAAATCTTAAACCCTAAAATCCAAAAATTTATTGTTTAAGAAATACTCACTATCCGACGTCTCCTCCGATTTCCGCTGCTCCCGGCGGTCTCCGTAGCCTCATCTCTCCTTCCTTTTGATCTTTGGTTGTAACACCCCAATTTCTCAATGAAGTGGAAAATTACGAAAATGCCCCTGAGTTGTTAAATTAATTATTTTGTGATGTTAAGTAAGGAAATAGTGGGGCCCATTGCTCAAATTAAAATCATATGAGTACATTATGAATGTTAAGTTTGATTGGATGGGTAATTTTCATCATTTGGGTCAAAAATGGCTAAATGGGTCAAAGGGCCCAAATGGGACCCATCGGGTCTTACTGGAGTATTTGACCATTTTGTGATTTTAAATTAAATGGCGTTAAGCCTATTTGATTGGAAATCAAGTGAAGAAAAAATGGGTAGGCTTGATCCATATGTAAAAACCAATTAGAAATGACCAAAATACCATAATTGGGTCATGGAGTAAAAAACGGGTCAAGGAGCTAAAAGTGGACCCAACGGGTAGTGTTGACTAAGGTTGACCGTGTGGACCCTCAAGGGAGCTAAAACACGAGTTAAATCAGTTGAGTGGGACTGAAATGAGTTGGAATTAAATCAAGTGGTGAGTTAACTCATATGCATTAAATGAAATGCATTAAGTATGGTGAGTTGGACATGTGAGTTGGGTGAGTCAAAATGGAAATCCATGGGACTGCAACTCAGTGAGCTAAGTAGGAATTTCAAGAGATGGGTTGGTCTCCAACCAACCAAAACAAGTCCCACACGTTGGGGACTTGTTTTGGTGAGTTCCATGTTGAATGGTAAATGAGAACACATGGGATTGATATGAGTTACATAGAAATCTGAATGGCTGCATGGGTAGCTGCCAAGGGGTGCCTTGGATGGCACCCAATGCCCATTGGTTTGTGCAAGGTTTGATGAGGAGTAAATGGGTGATATGGGGCTGTTTAACAAAAGCAGCCAACACCCATGCTTGGCCGAATTTACATGCCAAAAGTCTTAGATTTTCCATCTTTCTCTCCCTCTCTCAAGAACACTCTCTTGGCCGAATTGGACTTGGTGTTTCTCACCATTGAATCAAGCATACAACCAGCAAGGAATTAAGGAAGCAAGGATTAAAAGTAAAGAGCAAAAGGCAAAGGAAAGTGGTAAGTTTTTCCATTGATTTATGTTTAATAAAATGAGTAAAATAAGACATGAGTCGGCCATGTGATGGTCAAATCTATCAAAGGGTTAAAGTATGATTCTTTCATGCCCAATTAGATGGAAAACATGGACACAAAGTGGCCGAACCCCATGGAAAAAGTTGGTTAATGGTTATGGTTTTTGAAATTTAAAACCATGCAAGTTTGGACTGTTTTACATGTTTTGATTTAAGATTTAAATACATGTGTTAGAATGGTTAAAAACATGGATCTGAATGACATAGGGACTGAAGTTTATATGGTCTAAAATCAGTGGATTAAAAGATGGAAATGGACCATTGGGTTCGGCCACTTAGCATGGCCAAACCCCATGGAAACAAGTGGTTGTTTTTGATAGTTTTTGGAAATTAAAACCATATGATTTGGGACTGATATTAGATGTTATTGCTGGATATAAAATGCATGTTTTAAGGAGGTTAAAACATGGATTTGGGTGTTGGTTTCAGACCCAAGATAAAGGGTTAAATGTTCAAAACCAAAGGTCATGGTGTTCGGCCAATGAGCATGGCCCAACCCTATGAAATTGGGCTAATTTTTGGATGTTTGTTTGAAAGGTAAAACCTGATTTTAATATACTGTTATTACATGATTATCTGAGATTTAAAAACAGTAAACATAACCATTGGGTTCGGCCACCATGGAGGGCCGAACCCCATGTAAAAGAATGTTGGTTTTCATGTTGAAAAACATGTAAACCATAGACTTTTTATGGACTGTTTTTGTATGGTTTTTGAAAGGTAAAATCCGATAATATTATGCTGATTCTTACATGATTTAATGGACATGAAATGTAAGTGAAAAAGGGTCCAAAACGTGGGTATAGGGTTCGGCCACATTGGATGGCCGAACCCCATAAAATTGGTTGATAAGTTGGTATGGTTTTGGAGAGATAAAACCATACCAAATGGTGGAGATTTTTATGTGTTATGGTTACTGATTTTGGGTTGGCCATAGGATGGCTAAACTATGGGCTTAATATGGCTAAGGGGTAGAGCCATTTAGTATTTAAACAAAGGACATTATTGAGCAAAGAACCATAAGGGTTCGGCCATGAGTATGGCCAAACCCCATGGACTGTTCATGGGTAATTTTATGGATGCGTATGTGATCTAAGATGGAATTATGGTTACTGATTTTGGTCGGCCAAAATATGGCTGAACCATGTTAAGGTTGTAGAGTTTAATCAAGCTATTAGTAGCAATGGCATGTTTGTAAATAAGGTTCACAACCATGAGTTGGTATTTGTGGACTTAGACTCAAAAATGGGAATCAAATAAAGTAAGGGATTAAAGTTGGTCCATGATTTATGTGAATAAGGTGACGGATCACTGTGACGGTGCACGACTGCGAGCGGTGACCGGATAAAGCCTAAGAAAGAACGGACGCTGAAGTGATTCTTCAGTAGGTTTCCTACCTACTTGTAACCACAGTTTTACCCCAGTTTTCTTATGATACTCTTGTTTTATTTTAAGTGTTTCAAATGATATATTATGCATTTACAAATGGCATACATGCATTGGCATCTCATGCATAGACATGGGATTATGAATGAGGTTCTA
The DNA here is from genome assembly GCA_013350335.1 of Chimonanthus salicifolius. Lineage (NCBI taxonomy): Eukaryota > Viridiplantae > Streptophyta > Magnoliopsida > Laurales > Calycanthaceae > Chimonanthus > Chimonanthus salicifolius. The sequence goes on from CM023533.1 coordinate 67,426,659, forward strand.
TAGTGTTGCAATTTATGGGTTACGTCCTGCCTCGGTGGTGCAAGTCACGCCAGGAGGAGTAACATGATGATCATAGTCACATTGGTCTCCTTAGGCGATGAAAGTCCCGCCGGGAGGACTCATACGTGATATGAATCAGTCAATGATGAAGAGATGAAAGTGTGTTGTAATTTACCTTGACGGTGCAAGGCACGTCAAGTGATGCCTATGAATGTACATGATGGGGGATGCTCATTGCATGTGCATACTTCATAGCATTGTTTTATCTGTTTTGATGATCATGTATTATGATATGTATATGCATGTTTTATATGCTAACATGTGGTAGCCCTGATTCGGGAACCTACTGGGCGCGTTGATCTAACGCCCTAATTCTATCCTCAGAGGAGATTGCAGGTACAAGTAAAGGGAAAAAGAAGGTCGATGATCAGGAGGGGAACCAAGCCTAAGCGCTTGAATGATGGATTGGATTACTTTATATTACTGTCATTTGAATACTTTTGTTGGACATGTAATAAAGTAGTTACTTGCTATGGTTTGTTTAGGATATTGACAATGTATGGTTGATTTATGTAATTATTAGTTGAGACTGATACTGGCTATCTTTTCATATTATTCCGCAGTTAACTTATACTATTCCGCAAGTTGATGTTAGTTCCATGTGTGTTCATTATCATGGTCTAGTCCATGTACACATGGGTGGCCAGTTAAGGTTCAGACTTGGGTAGTCTGAACTTAACTCGCGTCGTGACGCCGCCCGCTCTCTTTCGATGTTTTATTATTACTTTAAAAAAAAATTAGACTCTGAAATTCTCAGAGAGGGCGGGGCGTTACATTGGTAGGTTAAGATCTTTGATCAAGGGTGGCAATCCCGAACCCTAGAATCGGCCATGGTAGGTTTTGTGTGAGAGAGGGAGAGGGGAAAATTATGAGAGGAAAGGTGATAACCCTTTACCTTAGAGTGAATTTTTTTTTTTTTTTTAATTTTTCCACTTCTTTCTTCTCTCCTTCTCTTCTCTCCTCCTTAGCTCTCTTTCTCCCTTCACTTGAACATGGGACGGCAATGGAGGAGTGGGAGGGATGGAGTTAACAAAAAAAATGAGAATGAGACACCAACAAAGCTCATCTCCATTTTTTACTTTACATTAATGACACCCACCAACCTTAAGATATTTTCTTAGATATTTAAAATGCTTTTTGGTGGTGGTTATCTAAACCACCACCAAGCCAACGTGTTTCACTTGAGTTTGAGATGAGGTGAGTCTTCACCTCATGGCCCCACTTTGACCACTCTTAAATACCATTTTAAATAATTTAATTATTTAATTAATTACATAATTACCTTAGGTTAATCCATTGGTACTTAGCTTAAGTCCATTACTCCACCCATGGTTGACCAAATCAACCATGGTGGCTGACCCCACCAAACCTTGGCCCACATGCCACCTCACTTGATGAGGTGGAGGTGGGTCCCACTTGGCCACATCACCATTGTTTAATTCCAAATAACTTAGGTGATTTAAAATCATTGAATTCACTCTAAGTGGATTACCATTGGGCCTATGGCCCACTTACATTTCCATCTAGCCCATTTACCTTAGAGCATAACCATCTTGACCCATTGGGTCCCAAATGGGTATTTGACCCAATTTGACCATTCTTGACCCATTTAAATAAATTTAAATCCAAACCATAGTCTATTGGGCCACACTTGGGCCTTTATCCAAATTTTGGCCCATTTACCATTTACTCCACCAATTTTCCAATTTTCATCATTAAAATAAATAATATTCACATATTCCTTGATTTACAAATTCCGAGCCCTTACACTTCCGTCCTTACTTGGACCAATTCGTGATTGTATTTATTGATGACATCCTGATCTATTCCAAAACTTAGGAAGAATATGCTGAGCAACTGAGGATAGTTCTGGACACTTTGAGGAAGAACAAGTTATATGTCAAAGCAAGCAAATGTGAATTTGGCTATCTGAGGTCAACTTTTTGGGGCATGTTATATCAGCAGAAGGTATAGCCATGGATCAGGGTAAGGTGACGGCAGTAAGAGATTGGAAAGCACCGAAAAATGTAACTGAGATCAGTAGCTCTTTGGGATTGGCTGGCTACTATCGGAAGTTTATCATGGACTTCTCAAAAATTACATCTCCACTTACTCGACTCACTTAGAAAGGAGTCAAATATGAGCGGTCAGATCTGTGCAATCAGAGATTTGAAGAATTGAAGAAGAGACTTACAACTGCTCCTATCTTAATTTTGTCGGAAAGAGGCAAGGGTTATGAGGTACAATGCGATGCTTCAGGAGAGGGACTGGGGTGTTCACTCAGTCAAAGTCATCGTGTGGTGGCATACGGATCAAGACAATTGAAAATACATGAACGTCTCTATCCTACGCACAATCTTGAACTAGCCGCAGTGGTCTTCGCTCTCAAAAGGTGGAGACACTATCTATATGGCGAGAAATTTGAAGTGTTTTCAGATCATAAGAGCTTGAAGTACTTGTTTGATCAGAAATAGCTCAACCTGAGGCAGCGCAGATGGATGGAATATCTGCAGGATTATGAGTTCGCACTTCGTTATCACCCTAGCAAGACGAACAAGGTGGCAGATGCCCTCAACCGCATATCACATGCATCAGTGGCATGTTTGATCAGGACAGAATGGGAGATGCTGAATACTATACGAGAGTCCAATTTATATATCAATAACCATGGGAGTATGTACAATCTGATCATACGGTCCAACATGGTTACCAAGATTGAACAGGAACAACAAATAGACCCCGAAAATGGAGGAGACATCGACCAAGATGTCTACTGGTGAAGTCATACCGGAATGGGAGTTACGACAAGGACAGGGTCTTGTATTCCGGGGTAGGATATATGTGCCTAAAAGCTGCAGAAGAGAGTTGTTGATTGAGGCACACCAAACCAAGCTCTCCATACATCAGGGCAGTACCAAGATGTATCACGACATGAAGAGACATTACTGGTGGCACGGACTCAAGAGGGATGTGGCAGAATTTGTGGCTCATTACTTAATTTGTCAGCAGGTTAAGATGGAACATCAGAAGCCACCAGGGTTACTCAAACCTTTACCAGTGCCGGAATGGAAATGGGAGCACATCTCCATGGATTTTGTGATAGGGTTGCCGCGGTCTTCAAAGGGCAATGATGCAATATGGGTCGTGGTAGACCGACTGACCAAGTCTGCACATTTTCCTCCCATTAAGATGCCAAACTCATCTGAGACTTTGGGTCGGCGGTAATTCAAGGATATCATTAGGCTACATGGTATTCAACGGACTATTGTGTCTGACAGAGATGGCCGTTTCACCGGCAGAGTATGGCAGAGTATGCAGTCGGCCATGGGAACATATCTACTGACTAGTACAACATTTCATCCACAGACTGATGGGCAGTCTGAGAGGACAATACAAACATTGGAGGATATGCTGAGAGCATGCATGCCAGATTTCAAGGTGGATGGGAGGATTACTTGCCGTTAGTAAATTCTCATACAACAACAGTTATCAGGCAAGCCTCCAGATGACCCCATTTAAGGCATTATATGGTAGACCATGTAGATCACCCGTGTGCTGGACAGAGGCCGGTGAGCCTGCACTGATTGGACCTGAGTTGGTTGCAGAGACTACAATGCAAATACAGGTGATACGGCAACATCTATTGGCTGCGTAAAGTCGTCAGAAGAGCTATGCTGACAAGAGGAGGAGGTTCCTTGAATTTGAGATGGGGGACATGGTGTTCTTGAAAGCCTCGCCACGAAAGGGACACATGAGATTTGGAAAAAAGGGAAAACTGTTGCCTAGGTATGTGGGACCGTTTTCAATCATAAGGAGGATGGGGGATGTGGCTTATCAATTGGCACTTCCTTCACAATTGGCATCTTTGCACGATGTATTTCATATATCGATGTTGAGGAAGTACAATCCCGATCCTCCATATGTACTGAACATACAAGATATAGAGGTGCAAAGCGACGTGAAATATGTTGAGAAGTTTGTCAGAGTGGTGGAAACAGAGCAAAGGGTATTACGAAACAGAGTGATTCAGTTTGTCAAGGTGGTATGGGATCGACACGGTATTGAGGAAGCCGCTTGGGAACTCGAGTTGGAAATGAGAACAGCTCATCCTGAGCTTTTTATGTAAATGTTTGAAACCCTACTTCGCTCGATTTTCGGGAAGAAAATTTTAAAAAGAGGGTTGTATTGTAACACTTCGGAATTCCATGTTATCAATATTTACGGAATTTGCCATTTTAACATGTGAATTAACAGATATGAACCTTAGATGGATAAGGTGTTGGGCCAATGGGCCACTTGGGACCCAACGGTTATGGTATAAGGTTCAATTAAAAATAAATGGGTAAGGCGCATTTAATTGGGTCAATGTTGTTATTTGGGTCAAAATGCCCAATTGGGACCCAATAGGTCGTGGTTGACTTGGTTGACCACCAAGTGAGTCCAAGCCTATTTTGGTTGCGGCTGATTTGAGTTGGAAATGGAATCAAATAATTGAGTTGATCCAAGTGAATTAAATGAGTTGATTTTAAGATGATGAGTTAAGTGAGTTGAATAGATTTGAATTAAAAATATATGAGAGATAATGGAGGGGTTATGGTTACACTTTTCAAATTCAAACAAATGGGGTGGACTGTTATACATTTGAAATTCAAACAAGGCACACTTTGGAGCCTTGGAGTTTCATCTCATGGATGAAATTCCCACATGGAGAGATAATGAAGGTGGTTTGCTTGTTTCAAATTCAAACAAGGATACACATTTCAAATTCAAACAAATGGGGTGGACGGTTATACATTTGAAATTGAAACACGGCACACGTTGGAGCCTTGGAGTTTCATCTCATGGATGAAACTCCCACATGGAGAGATAATGAAGGTGGTTTGTTGTTTCAAATTCAAACAAGAATACACATTTCAAATTCAAACAAATGGGGTGGACGGTTATACATTTGAAATTCAAACAAGGCACACGTTGGAGCCTTAGAGTTTCATCTCATGGATGAAACTCCCACATGGAGAGATAATGAAGGTGGTTTGTTGTTTCAAATTCAAACAAGGATACACATTTCAAATTCAAACACGGTTACACATTTCAAATTCAAACCCTCTCTTGGCCGACCACTCCTCAAGACAAAAAGCTTAGAAAAGTTTTTGATCTCAAGCTAGCACACAAGGCCGAACACTCTCCCTCTCACTCAAGGCCGAATTTTGTCTCTCTCTCTCAAGCTCTCACACTAGGCCAAAGGATCAAGAAGAAGGAGGAAAAGGCTAAGGAAAGAAAGGATTGAAAGAACAAGCCGAAGCAAAGGAAAACCAGAGGAGTCGCGGAATCGGTAGGTATTTTTATAAATTTTGTTTAAAGAAAGGAACCATAGGGTTCGGCCATGGTGGATGGCCGAACCCCATGGAAGTTAGGGATGAATATTGTTTTTTAGTGGAAAGGATGGACCATAGGGTTCGGCCATGGTGCATGGCCAAACCCCATGGAAGGACATGGGTTATATATTTTTAATGGATTTGAAAGATAGAAATCATAGAAGCATGCTTGTGATTTTAAAAGGAGTTAAAGGGTTTTGGATGGAGGTGTGAATGGGAATCATTAAAAGATTAAACCATATGGTTATGATACAATTTTAAGGAAAATAAGGAACCATAGGGTTTGGCCATGTTGTATGGCCGAACCCCATGGAAGAGTATTTGATGGAACATATTAAAGGAACATTTAGGTTGTTATGCATGTTAAATGAATGGAGGATTGAACAAAGAAATAATGGATTTAATTATATATATCTATGTTCATGGATTATGTTAATGGTTATGAATTTGTATAAATGGCAATGTTGTAATTATAGGCTAAAATGAAAGATCATGGGTTCGACCTTGGTGTATGGCCAAACCCCATGAGAAGTGTTTTTTTTTATGGACTTAGGTGGTTACCAAATTTAGATGATTAAGTTAAAGGATTAAAAGACTCAAAGGAAGGACCAAAACCAAGATGGTGAGGTTCGGCCATGTTGTATGGCCGAACCCCACTAAGGTATATTTGGTGGACATAGGGTTTTTATGAAAGATCAATTTTGGACCTAAGCATGAAGGGATGGGAATAATGGCAAACGTGTAAATATGGGAGGAAATGATAGACCATGGGTTCGACCATGGTGTATGGCCGAACCACATGAGAAGAGTTTTTATGGACTTAAGTGGTCACTAATGTTTCACAATTATTGTATAAGTGATTAGTGTTATGATAAAAAAATGGCAAGATTTTGGATCAAAGGATTACAAAGAGGGACTAAACTCAAGTGAGTGAGGTTCGGCCATGTTGTATGGCCGAACCCCACTAAGGTTGGTTTATGGATTTATGTTAAGAGTTTAAAGGATTAACTTGGTGATGAATGATTGAACTTAAAAGATTAAAGAACTCAATGGAGGGAACTAAAACCAAAGAGGTGAGGTTCGGTCATAGTGTATGGCCGAACTCCACAAAGTTGGGTTTACAGACTTAGACATAGAACATGGTTTGATTGATTGTTGTGTAATGAGGTGACGGGACCTCACAAACAGTGCATGATCGTAAGCGGTTGCCGGATAAAGAAGCAAGGACACTATAGTGGTCTTTGGTAGGATTCTACCTTTTTGAAAACATGGTTTATGTATGATGGTTTTTATCTTATTTTGATGAATTAATGTTGTAAAAGATATGTTTCAAATGTGAGTTTTAATGCTATGTTTATAATATAAAATAGCATGTGTTTCATTAGCATCTCTTGCATGGCATGGGGTGAAGGATATATAACCGGAGGGGCCACACTCCGTCGCGGCGACCAAAAAACCTCTGTGGGGTACCTTGATGTGCATTTTCCATCAAGAATAAACCGGAGGGGCCACACTCTGTCGGGGCGTCCGAAAGACCTATGTGGGGGTACCATGATAATGAGAATCCCATCAAGAGGATATATGTACTTGTGATGGGTGGGAATCATTGCATTTGACATCATGACATAGCATTGTTTTATATGGTTTTGACATTATGTTATTATATATGATTGTACTAACCATGTGTAGACCCTAAATGGAATACCTACTGGGCGCGTTATTCTAACGCCCTACTTCTACCCTAGTGGATGACACAGGAAAGGAAAGGGACGATGAACGTGATCGGAAGCCAAGCATAGGAGCTTGGACATGTGATTGGATTATATTTTATTTATGTTACTCATGGATATGTAATTTGAGTAGCTAGACTTCGGGCATGTAATAATTTAGATATTTGCTATGGTTTGTGAATGGTTACTTTGGTTATTTAAGTTAAGTTAATCATTTATAATTGACGGAGTACTTTGCTATCTAAAAAGGAATAGATCTAGGTTCTATTATAATCCGCAATTTATGATATAATCCGCAGTTTATGATATAATCCACATGTTTATATTATTATGTGTGAACCGTTTTCATGGACTTAGTCCATGCACACATAGGGTTGGCCAGTTAAGGGTTGGACTTTAGAAGTTCGGTCTTAGCTCGTGTCGTGACGTCCCGCTCTTTATCTCACTCTTTATAAAAAAAAAAAAAATAGACTCTGATTTTTGGAAAGCTTAGTGAAAAAAGGTGGGGCATTACAATTAATCAAAGAACATAAACTTAAAATAAATCAAACAATCAGAAGTGAAACTCGAAAATTGGACTTTCCATTAATCTAAAAGTATATCTCAGATCCATTTATTTGAAATTAATACACAAGCTTAGAAAATACATCAGAAACAACCAAAATAAATTTACAAATGATAAGACTCACATGTAAAAGTTGAATTTCTCTCCCTTGTCTTCTATGCATTCCAAAGTTCAAGTGGTGTTTTCTAGCTCCTGACCCAATTCAAAATTTATTGTGCATTAACCAATGTATTCATACGCTTCAGGTGGGGAATGGATGGTTGTGATTAAATCTTGGTTTAAGTTGATAAGTGAAAGGTTGGGATTAGCTTCTCTTAAAAAAGGATGGCTAGGATTAAAAATAAAAAGATTAGGGTTTATCATAGGGTTAGTTGAATGGTGGCTTGGAGAAGGTGTGACTTGATAAGCAAGATAGAATTTTCGAATGATAGGGCTAGGGTTTGGTTGGTCGAATTTAGCACATGTGGTTTAGGGTTTATGCAATGCATGAGATGAATGGATTAGATTTAAAGTTAACATGAATGAATGGATGGTGACATGGAGGGTAGAATTCGAATGGAGTGAATGAAGGATTGGGAAAAATCGTGTGTGAGGTGTGTAGATAGGTGATGGTGTGTACTAAATCTAGGGTTGCTTGGAGTGCATGTTGAACTAAATCTAGGGTTTTTATGGAGGCTTTGGTCGAATGGACTGTGATGGATTTGAAGGGTTAAGATCTAAGGATGGCTTTGATGGATGGTTTGATGGTATATGTAAATGGTTGAGATTGTATATGGAGGGTTGAGATTCAAAGGTTTATCTAGATGAAAGATCAAATAAATGACCTAGATCTTATGTTAAATATGTATGCAATGGATTTCAAATGCAGGCTATAGGGTTCTCCGATATTCCATGCATGCAATGAATGGTTTAGATTATAGGATGACAAGGAGAGGGGGCATGTGGAGGGTTAGGGTTTCACAGTGAATTTCGCATGGGGTATTTGGCCCTCATGGTTTGAGCAGATGGGCCTCCAGTGGATTTGGACTTGAAATCTTGGCCTACTGGACTTTGGCTTGCACACTGGCCTGACCCATATGTGGAATGCGCATGGATTACTGAGCCTGGCCTAGTGAATTCAAATTTCAAACTTTGTTCTTTTCTGGCCTCTTGAATTGCAGCTTCTCTCTCCACACTTAAAATAATTAATTCACCACTTAAAATTTGAAATTATTGAATTAATCTAGACTCTCATAATTGGATCCAGATTAATCAATTTACAATTAAAATCCTAAAAGTGGTCTGAAATTAATTATTAAAACTTCTGGGTCTTCCAATTTAGAACTAATCTTGCAATTTTTCCTCCTTTTTGATTTATTTCTTGTACTTTTCAATTTTATCTACAAAACTGACAAACAATATTAAATGCACCTACTATATATAATTGAGAGCTAACTAGTACCAATAAATAGGGGTAAAATAGTCATTTTTTATGTCTCAAGTTTGACTTTATTTTGAGGCATTTGAAGTGTCAATTGAGGATTTGTAATAATTTAGGTGGTTTGAGACTTAGATATTGTTATTTTCCTAGGGTGTGAGATAGTGAGATTTAATTATAATTCTCAATAGTTCTATTGATTATTTTAGTTGTGGTTAGCTTGATATATCATACTTGTTAATGGGCAAATTTAATGTGGAATGTTGTGTGTTCAATCATGGCTATTTTAAGAGATTGTTCTGCAACTCTGATATTATTGTTCACCATGAGAATTGTTATCATGGTTATGCTTAATTAAGAAAAAAATTGAGCCATGTTGGACGTCCCATATTATTTGATCTTTTTATCGTGTGAGGCCCCGTTTGTTGAGATTAAACAGGCGGATCCTTACATTTTGATGCCTAGAGACCAAATTATGATTTATTTGTTGAATTGCAGCCAAATTGTCTCTGATACGAACTAGAAAATTTGGTTCGACTTGTAGACTTAATTTGGGGCATCAATCCTTACTATTTGGCTTCAAATTTTTGCAGCAACTAGATCTATTTCTAGTTTCTAGAAAATTAAGTTTCGTCATAAAATTCATTCGGGAGCCTCAGTTATGATTTTTCTCGTGTTAGCTAGTAGAAAATGAAATTTTGAATCTAAGAATTAGTTACCCAACGTTTCACCGTTTAAAAACTTGATATCAAAATTCCACAATTAATTTCCAGATATGTAGAATTCATCTATGGAGTGTTTGGATGCAATAGAATTTTAAAAGTCAAATTTCCATCTACAAAAGTAAATTCCAATGTTTGAATCCCTAACATCAAGTTGTTTTAGAACAAGATTTCACAGTACATGGTAGAATTCCACAAATCAAAAAAAAAAATAAAATTTGATAAGTCTTGGTTAAATCCAATCTATTTACCATTGATTAATAAAAAAAACCTCATTAAAATCAGTCTTTTCACACCATGGTTGAATTTTAATAATCTTGACCATGGTCTGATCACCAATTTCCAAGAATTAATGGCCCCTCTGGTTCATTCTCTTTCTCTTTTCTTCTCTTTCATTCTTCCTGTCCTTCCTCCCTCTTTATTCGAATTTCACAAAATTCCTTTATGGTTGGACAAATTAAAGAGAGACATGGAGATGAAAGATAGAAATCAAGAGAAGAGAAATCAAAGAAAATATTAAAAAGAATAGAGAAGAATGGTACAAACCTCTTGGAGAAAATCACCCAAAGCAAGAAAGTGGAAAAGAGAGAGACCCAAAATCGTCCAAAGGGAGAGAGAGCCTTCAATTTTCGTGTAATGCAAGGCCTTACACGTTTTCTCTCTTTATAAAATAAGGTGGGTAACCAAATCCAATTATCTCTAAATTAGGACTTTCCATTCCTTAAATCAAGGGTTTTTAACACAGTATCAGAATTTTGGCCATAACATTTTACTCTTATATCGAATTGACCCGATTCTTTTTGCTTTGGAAAGTAGACTTCAAGAACTACAACTTTATATTTTAAAATTTTCATGAATCCAATGTTTTCGGGTTTAAAATTATGTTGCATGTTGAAGCAGATTTCGAAAAGGGATTTCTTTCTAAGTTAGGGACTTTCTTTACTTAAACAAGGAAACTACCCAATGCACCTAGGCTTCCAATGTGTATAGGCGTTCTCTCTTTTATCTCCAATGTATGGAGAAGAGGAATTAAGGGAAAAGAAAAACAAGGTAGGGTTGGGCATGTGGACTTTCTCTCCCATTTCTATTTTTAAATTAACAAATTGCTAACGATGGACTTAGAAGTACCCATTTTAAAAATTTATTTTATAAATAAGTATTATCTCTCACAATTTAATAATCTTGGTTTTTAGACATAAAATTTCAAATATTTGTTTAAATAATTTAATTTAGAACATTTGGGTCCCATCGGGTGCTAAATTTAGAAAGGTTCCAAATTTGGCCCAACCTGCCACTTTTGGTTTCTAAGTTAAAATCTGGAATGCACTAACCAAATATTTTAAATTTGACAGATGTGGGTCCCATCAATACACTAAATTTAGAAAGTTTCCAAATTTAGACACTTGCTAAATTTGAAACATCAAGTCAAAATTTGGTTTCCATCTCAAATATTCTATTAAGACAAAGGTAAGCACAGATTGCATCTAGAACTCAAAATTTCATCATTTGATACAATTTCAAGCAATAATCAGGAAAATAATTAGAATTTCCCGATATATTCTACCGATTAAATTCTAAGTGAACTATGACCCACTAGTTTGGGTCGAGTCGTTACAATCGTAGGCAATCAATTCACCATTGAGTCACTTCGTGTTCACACTCGTGCCTACTCCATCGCATGGCACGTTGCGGCATGCCCCTCTACGCAAGGAGTTCAATACACATCACTGGACCTAAGACTACATGGCATGATGACCATATGTGTCCCTTTACACTCCACCACACACTGCTGTATATGTGACAATGAGTTAGAGCATGCCCCTCTGCGCATAGCATCCTTCCCCCCACAATGCAGGCCATGGCGATTACTCTTATCTCTCCACGCATTGTCAATGGTGCCCTTTTTCCCATCGCATCCATCCCCCACAACACATGCTATGGAGATTACCAGTGTTTCTCTACACATTGTAGATGGTGCCCTTTTGCGTATCGCATCAATCCCTACAATGTATGCCACAACGATTACCCGTGTCTCATCACACACTGTCGATGGTGCTCTTCTACGCATAAATTCATTTCTCAATTTTTTCATAATAATTACATACATTATACAAACTCATCAAAATCTCATGCACATGGTCACCATTTAATCAGGTTATTCGTCCCTACACATTTTCAATGCTTTTATAATCACGTCATATCATACCATACATAACTACACATTCCCATCTATGACATCAACACATTAGGTTATGGAAGCTATGTTACAACCCGACCCGACCCAACAAGATATTGTCCTCTTTGGGCCCATGGATGTAACACCCCGCCCTTTTCACTCTAAATTTTCAGAGTTTATTTTTTTTTTTTTTTTAAAACAATAATAATCAATAAGTGATCGGGGCGAAATGTCACGACGCGAGTTAAGTTCGGATCTCTAAATCCGAACCTTAACTGGCCAAGCCCATGTGCGTATGAACTAAGTCCATAAAACTGATCCGCACATGGTACATATAAATCTAGCGGAATTAACTTAGTCTAGATCTAACTGAGGTTATAATAGAACCTATGATTAATCCAATTTCCATTTTTAGATAGCAAAGTACCTTATTTATTTTCCAAAATTATTATATAACCTTAATCTACTATTCATTCCAAACCATTCAAATAAATACAACCATAACAACTACTTAACTACTTATTACATGCCAACATCTAATTTAACAAATTACATTGTTCCAAATAAATCAACTAACAAGTCCATAACTAATCCATTCATAGTCCATTGCAATCATTCAAATCGCCCAAGTTTTCGTACTTGGTCCTCTTCTTCAACCACGTTCTTTCCTTTCCCTGCATTATCCACTAAAGATATAGATAGGGCGTTAGATCAACGCGCCCAGTAGTGTTTCCGAATAGGGCTACCACATGGTTAGTCAAAAACATGCAAATAGGATAATAATTATACATGTGTGACAAAATTCTGTAAAACATATGCTATGTATGAAATGAACATGTAATGAGTCCCACCCATCACCATTCAACATAGCCATCACTTGACGGGATTCTCATCGTCAAGGTAACCCACAGTGGTCTTTCGGACGCCCCGACGGAGTGTGGCCTCCGGATTCCTCCTGATGGGATTCTCATCATCAGGGTACCCCACAATGGTCTTTCGGACGCCCCGACGGAGTGTGGCCTCCGGTTACTTCCCCATCATCCCATGCTATGCATGAGATGTCTATGCAAACATGCCATTTGTAAATTTAACATTTGATTCAAATAACTTATTCAAATAAACATAAAACAGCGAATAAGTTGAGTGGTTACAACAAGGTAGGAAACCTACAATAGTTTACTTTGTTTGATCCTTCCTTTGGACCGTCTTCCGATCACGGCTCGCTCACCGTTCTAAAAATCCGAATACCCTATGTACATGGCAGCAAGTTAATCATTTATCCACCTAATTTCCAGCAAAGCCTAGTGTTCCAAGAATCACCTAGTGGGGTTCGGCCAAAGCCATAGCCGAACCTCATCCATTAAAACATTGGTCATTCATTTATTTAATTAAAACCTATCTAATTACCCAAACTTCTAAACGAACCTTAGTAGGGTTCGGCCATACATTATGGCTGAACCTTACCACTTTGGTTTTAGCCCATTTATCCCATCATATGATCATTTTATTTTTGATCATTTCAGCCATAATTACGATTGTGCCATTGAGACCAACCTTTGCTTTAAATTAACTAACTTTCATCACCAAACATAAAACCATCTTTAGTGGGGTTCAGCCATACACATGGCTGAACCTCATCACCTAATTTGATCCTTCTTTAACCCTCCATATCCTCATATAAACCAACAATTATGTCCCACAATCATCATTAGTGGGGTTCGGCCATACACATGGCCGAACCTCACCAATGTGATTTTATACTCAATTTCCATCATTCATATTGGCCAAATACTTACCCATACTAATTCCATAAACAACATATATTATTCTTAAATCAAAGCATATAAATAATACCTAATGTTCATCATAAACTTAACCCAATTATTCCACAAAACAGTCCATGGATTTTCATGGTTTCCATGGTTTCCATGGGGTTCTCAACATGAAAACCCACACCGTTTTACATGGGGTTCGGCCCTCTATCATGGCTGAACCCAATGATTACGTTTACTGTTTTTAAACCTCAATTAACCAGGTAATAATTGTATATCTAAATCAGGTTTTTAACCTTCAAAACAGTCCTCCAAAATTAACCCAATTTCATAGGGTTCGGCCATGTATATTGGCCGAACACCATGAGATTAGTTTGAATATTTAGTCCTTCATCTTAGGTCTGAAACCAGCACCCAAATCCATGTTTTTTAACCATTGTAAAACATGTATTTACATCTTAAAATAATAACCCAAAACAGTCCATCAACTTCATGGTTTATTTGTTCCAAATACATCAAAACAAACCATTATTTGCATGGGGTTCGGCCCTCCATGGTGGCCGAACCCTATGACCTTTGGTTTTGAACTTATTAATCATTCATCTTGTCCAAAACAAACTTCCTTATTTATGTTTTAACCTTTTTAAAACACATACTTAAAATCATCTAAAAACAGTCCCAAATTTGTATGGTTTTAATTTCCAAAAACCATCTAAATAATCCAACATTTCCATGGGGTTTGGCCATCCAATGGGCCGAACCCTATGGTCCATCTTTTGATCTCATTTATGTACTTCTAAACAACATTTAACCCTTGTTAGATTCAGCCATCCAATAGCCGGATCATATTTCTTAATTAAACAACATAGTTTATCGAACACCTACCGTTTCCGCGACTCCTCCACTTGATCTTTACTCCCGATTGTTCCTTCCCTTTTTGCTGATCTTGTCTTGATGAAAAGGAATCAAACCAAGGACTGATTAACAACCAGCTACTGCTCTTAGTTTTTAGAAAGATAGAGGACGTCCAAGAGAGATAGAGAGATAGAGAGAGTGAAAATCCTTTGCTTGACCAAAAAACAGCCCAAGGTTAATTCAGCCCTTGTGTAACTCATTTCTCCATAATTAGAATCCTTTAAGTTCCTTGGGGTTTCATCTATGAAATGAAACACCAAGGGTTCCCAACGGTTTTGCTGTGTGCATTCCTCACACTATCCATTTTTGCATTAATTTTGCATGTGGGAGTTTCACATGTAAATGAAACTCCCATGTGCTTTATCCTCCCTCCATTGGTTGTCTCTTTGAATACTTAAGCATGGAATAAACCCTCATGCCCTTTCCAACGTGTAATCTAACCTTTTTGAATTTGAAAAGTCAAGGACCCCTTTTGTAACTCCATGAAACGGCAACTCCAATTGTCTCCATCTTTGGAGTTTCATGCATAGGCCATAATTTCCATGCAACCAAATAAAACTCCCATGTGCTTCATTCTCCTTCATTCATACATTTGTAACTCTCAAAGCCATCATTCTCATATCTTCATGGTAGCCGTTACATGCATGAAATTGTTCATGCATGCAGCCAACGTCCCTAGCAACCTTTGTGTTTTCAAGAAGTAACTCCCATTCAAAATGTAACTCCCATTTTATTCATCACCTAAATGGGGGTTACATGCATGGTAATGTCTCCCCATGCACCAACGTTTTTCTTGCTCAAAGTTGGAATTTAAAACACTTCTCCTCCCATTCACACACTTCACTCACTTACATTAAAAATACATATTCATTCAACTCATTTATTCAACTCACCCAACCTAAGTCACTCATTTAATTTAACTTAACTAATAAATTCAACTTAACTAAACCCACCATTCATTTCAACTCAAACCACACTCAAGCAATTAATAAACTTAAATTAACTAAGCTTGAACTCCCTCCATGGTTAATCATGCCATTCACACGACCCATTGGGTCCCATCTAGCCATTTTGACCCATTTATCAAAATTTGACCCAAATATGATTCTTGACCCGTTTAAATTTATCTTACCCATTTATTTGTTTTGTAAACCAACTATCATCCTTTGGGTCTTGATTGAGCCATTGACCCATTTAAATTCAAATCAATTTTTATCACAATGGCAATTCCGTAAATATGAATATTTTCATATAAACTGATAACTTTGAAATTCCAGGGTGTTACAATACAATAATCTTTTTATAATTTTCGTCCCGAAAATCGAACGAAGTAGGATTTCAAAGTAAATCATACAAACAATTCAGGGTGAGATGTTCTCATCTCCGATTCTAATTCCCAAGTGGCTTCCTCAACACCATGTCGATCCCATACCACCTTGACGAACTGAATCGCTCGGTTACGCAACACCCTTTGCTCACTCTCCAATATTCCGACCGGCTGCTCGATATAAGTGACGTCGCTTTGCACATCTATATCTTGCACATTCAAAACATGAGACGGATCAGGGTTGTACTTCCTCAGCATCGACACATGGAATACATCATGTAGAGACGCCAATTGCGAAGGAAGTGCCAACTGATAGGCTACATCTCCCATCCTTCTGATAATTGAAAACGGTCCCACATATCTTGGCGACAATTTTCCTTTCTTCCCAAATCTCATGTGCCCTTTTCGTGGCGAGACCTTCAAGAATACCATGTCTCCTACTTCAAATTCGAGAAACCTCCTCCTCTTATCAGCATAGCTCTTTTGCCGACTCTGTGCGGTCAACAAATGTTGACGTATCAACTGAATTTGTGCAGTAGTTTCTGCAACCAACTCAGGTCCTATCAGTGCAGGTTCGCCGACCTCGGTCCAGCACACTGGTGACCTGCATGGTCTACCATACAAAGCTTCGAATGGTGCCATCTGGAGGCTTGCCTGGTAGCTATTGTTATAAGAAAATTCCACCAATGGCAAATGATCCTCCCATCCACCTTTGAAGTCTAGCATGCACGCCCTCAACATGTCCTCCAACGTTTGTATTGTTCTTTCCGATTGCCCATCGGTCTGTGGATGGAATGTTGTGCTAATAAGTAGATCGGTTCCCATGGCCGACTGCATGCTCTGCCATACCCTGCCGGTAAATCGGCCATCTCTATCAGACACTATAGTCTGTGGAATACCATGTAATCTGATGATATCTTTGATATATCTCCGACCCAATGTCTCTGATGAATCTGTCATCTTGATAGGAATAAAATGCGCGGACTTGGTCAATCGGTCTACCACAACCCATATAGCGTCATTGCCTTTCGATGACCTCGGCAACCCCGTCACAAAATCCATGGAAATGTGCTCCCATTTCCATTCCGGCACTGCTAAGGGCTTGAGTAACCCTGGTGGCTTCTGATGTTCCGTCTTAACCTGCTGACAAGTTAAACAATGAGCCACATAGTCTGCAACATCCTTCTTGAGTCCATGCCACCAATAATGTCTTTTTAAATCATGATACATTTTTGTGCTACCCGGATGAATGGACAACTTGCTCTGATGTGCCTCTATCAATAATTCTTTTCTGCAGCTTCTTGGCACATATATTCTACCCCGGAACATAAGACCCTGTCCTGGTCGTAATTCCCAATCCGGTACAACCTCGCCATTAGACATCTTGGCCCATGTCTCTGCCATTTCCGGATCTGTTCGTTGCTCCTGTTCAATCTTTGTAACCATGTTGGATCGTATGATCAAATTGTACATACTCCCATGGTTTGTGATATATAGATTAAACTCACGAATGGAATTCAACATCTCCCATTCAGTCCTGATCAAACATGCCACTGATGCATGAGACATGCGGCTGAGAGCATCCGCCACTTTGTTGGCCTTTCCCGGATGATATCGGAGCGCAAATTCATAATCCGCCAGATATTCCATCCATCTGCGCTGCCTCAGGTTGAGCTCTTTCTGATCAAATAAATACTTCAAGCTCTTGTGATCTGAAAATACTTCAAACTTCTCCCCATATAGATAGTGTCTCCAGCTTTTGAGAGCAAAGACCACCGCAGCTAATTCCAAATCATGTGTGGGGTAGAGGCGTTCATGTATCTTTAGTTGTCTTGAACCATATGCCACCACCCGATTACGTTGCATGAGTGAACATCCCAGTCCCTCTCCTGATGCATCACATTGTACTTCATAACCTTTGCCCCTTTCCGGCAAAACTAGAATAGGAGCAGTTGTAAGTCTCTCTTTCAGCTCCTCAAATCTCTGATTGCACAGCTCTGACCATTCATATTTGACTCCTTTCTGCGTGAGTCGAGTCAATGGGGATGCAATTTTGGAGAAGTCCATGATAAACTTCCTATAATATCCAGCCAAACCCAGAAAACTACGGATTTCAGTGACATTCTTTGGTGCTTTCCACTCACTTACTGCTGCCACCTTAGCCGGATCAACGGCTATACCATCTGCTGTTATAACATGCCCTAAGAATTTGACCTCAGGTAGCCAAAATTCGCATTTGCTTGCTTTGGCATACAGCTGGTTCTGTCTCAAGGTGTTCAATACTATTCGAAGATGCTCAGCATGATCCTCCTGACTCTTGGAATAGATCAGGATATCGTCAATGAACACTATAACAAACCGATCCAAATATGGACGAAATATTCTGTTCATTAAGTCCATAAACACAGCCGGTGCGTTGGTAAGCCCAAATGGCATGACTACAAATTCAAATAGTCCATACCGTGTTCTGAAAGCTGTTTTCTCGATGTCTTCCTCCTTGACCCGGATTTGATGATAACCGGACATCAGATCAATCTTGGAAAAATGACTGGATCCCCTCAACTGATCGAATAAATCATCGATCCTGGGTAGAGGATACTTGTTCCGGACAGTTAGCTGATTTAACTTCCGGTAGTCCACACACATTCTAAGTGAACCATCTTTCTTTTTCACGAACAACACTGGAGCTCCCCATGACGATGTGCTGTTCCGAATGCAACCCAATCTGAGTAATTCATCAAGCTGCTTCTTCAACTCGGACATTTCTGCTGGTGCCATTCGATAATGGGGTAGAGACACTGGTGAGGTACCAGGATATAGCTTGATCTCAAAATTGAGCTCCCTCATAGGCGGTATACCAGGAAGTTCTTTTGGAAAGACATCAACAAATTCTTTCACAATTGCTGGAAGTTCAGTGACTGGTGCTTTGTTGATGACAATATTGTTCAACACAAAGTGATGCAACCCTTCCTGCAATCTGCTTTGCTTGTCGGCACGAACTATATACTGCTTTCCCTCGGGTGACCAAAATGTCACTCTTCGGCGATAACAATCAATATTGGCTTCATAACTAGCCAACCAGTCCATGCCAAATATAATATCGTACTCAGTCATGTCGAGTACCAAATAATTGAACTCAAATCTGAGTCCAGCGAGTTCTGTATTTATGGCCGTGCATATGAGTCCCAAAGACGTGTCTCCGACAGGGGATACTACTGTGAGTGTGGTGGACAGCTTTTGTACTAGTGTTCCAGTAGCAGTTATAAAGGATGCAGATATAAAAGAGTGCGATGCTCCAGAATCAAACAATGCATAAGCATAAGAACTATTGACAACGGCCATACCTTGAATCACAGAATGATCCACATCCTCAGGAGGTTCCAGAGCAAATAGTCGTCCAGATCCGGTAGGAGTAGGCGCCCGTCCCGCCTGATTATATGTCCTGCCTCCTCGGGAGTTAGCTGGCCTAGCTGGTGGACGGAAAGATCCTCTGAAATATGAGAGCCTATTGAGCTTTGGACAGTGTCTCTTGAAGTGACCCGGCTGGTTACAGTGAAAACAGTTGTTCACCCCTTTGAATGACTGGGTGACTGATGCAGATGGGGAGGGCTGGTTAGGACGAAAGCTCCCCGCGGACCCAGTAGATGGTGAGGGTCTACTGAAGTTCGGACGGAGCCTCTTGTTGGGCTGAAACCCACCCCTCCCACTTGGAGCTCGACGATTGTCAAACCGTACTATTGCATTCAACTCCTTTTCTGCTATTGTGGCCTTACTGACCACCTCAGCCAATGTGGTGCACTTAAATATGGTCACTTTGGCCCTGATGTTTGGCCGTAGACCCCTCTCAAACTTTCTTGCCTTGCGAAGTTCTGTGTCCACCATATAGAATGCATAAATGGATAAACTGAGAAATTCACGGTGATACTCTGCCACCGTCATAGAGCCCTGTACCAAGGACAGAAAAAGTTCCGTCTGTCGCTCCTTCTCCTCCTCCGGAAAGTAATGTTCCAGAAAGGTTGCTGAAAACTCATTCCATGTCATGGCCGTCCTCTCCCTAACTGGTATGAGTTCCCTCTGCTTCTCCACCACCTCCCACCATTTACCGGCATCTTCTATCAATTGTGAAGTAGCCAGTAAAATCCTGTCAGCATGACTCGAGATCTTAAGTAATTTTAAGATCTGAGTGATTTTCTTCAGCCAGTGCTCGGCTCCGACAGCCCCTTCTTTCCCTTTGAAGTAGGGAGGACGCTGTTGTTGAAACTCTCGTGCCATACTACGGTCACTGGCATCCTTGGAACTTTCACTCCCATTCATATGTTGCTGGAGTACTGAGGTTACCACTGCTTGGACTAAGCCCTGGAGTTCAGGTGGCACATGTGGTATATGTACACCACTGTTCCCTTTTCCCTCCTTCTGTGATGCATTCTCACTCCCCTTTTCTTCCCTCCATGAGTGCTGTGATTCTTCCGCATTGTGAGACTTTTCATGAACAGATCGCTCCCCATGAGGTTGGGTTACCTCTTTCTCATGTACAGATGGCTCCTTCTCATGCACAGATTTTTCGTGTTGTGATAACACTTTCTCATGTTGCATGATTTGCAACACCTTTTCCTTCCCTTTCTGATTCTGAGGGATCTTTTTCTTTGGAGCCATTTCCCTAAGTCATAAAACATTATTGACTTAGTTTCCTCATATAGTTTGTATTTTTCACAATTTTGGGGAGATTTCCAAATAAGCAAACTTGATTTTTTTTTTCTATTTGTTTTTGAGGGGAGAGTCTCTAAATTCCCTATGTTTGTTTTTCTCAATTGGGGAGTATTGGGGAATGTATATCCTATTTTGCTACGTTTGATAGATGAATTATAATAATGTACTTTTGCTATCTTTCACTGTTGTTCTCAGATTGATTTGTTCAGTCTGAGTCCACGAAGTAAATTAATCCGGCCCCCAGTCAGCGGACTCCGAAGAGTCGGTCAGTTGGGATTCTTATCCGTCAGTGAGACATGAAACCGTCTTAATCTTACTTCGGAAGATTCAACTTCCCGTTTCGCTCTGATACCAACTGTAACACCCCGCCCTTTTCACTCTAAATTTTCAGAGTTTATTTTTTTTATTTTTTTTAAAACAATAATAATCAATAAGTGATCGGGGCGAAATGTCACGACGCGAGTTAAGTTCGGATCTCTAAATCCGAACCTTAACTGGCCAAGCCCATGTGCGTATGAACTAAGTCCATAAAACTGATCCGCACATGGTACATATAAATCTAGCGGAATTAACTTAGTCTAGATCTAACTGAGGTTATAATAGAACCTATGATTAATCCAATTTCCATTTTTAGATAGCAAAGTACCTTATTTATTTTCCAAAATTATTATATAACCTTAATCTACTATTCATTCCAAACCATTCAAATAAATACAACCATAACAACTACTTAACTACTTATTACATGCCAACATCTAATTTAACAAATTACATTGTTCCAAATAAATCAACTAACAAGTCCATAACTAATCCATTCATAGTCCATTGCAATCATTCAAATCGCCCAAGTTTTCGTACTTGGTCCTCTTCTTCAACCACGTTCTTTCCTTTCCCTGCATTATCCACTAAAGATATAGATAGGGCGTTAGATCAACGCGCCCAGTAGTGTTTCCGAATAGGGCTACCACATGGTTAGTCAAAAACATGCAAATAGGATAATAATTATACATGTGTGACAAAATTCTGTAAAACATATGCTATGTATGAAATGAACATGTAATGAGTCCCACCCATCACCATTCAACATAGCCATCACTTGACGGGATTCTCATCGTCAAGGTAACCCACAGTGGTCTTTCGGACGCCCCGACGGAGTGTGGCCTCCGGATTCCTCCTGATGGGATTCTCATCATCAGGGTACCCCACAATGGTCTTTCGGACGCCCCGACGGAGTGTGGCCTCCGGTTACTTCCCCATCATCCCATGCTATGCATGAGATGTCTATGCAAACATGCCATTTGTAAATTTAACATTTGATTCAAATAACTTATTCAAATAAACATAAAACAGCGAATAAGTTGAGTGGTTACAACAAGGTAGGAAACCTACAATAGTTTACTTTGTTTGATCCTTCCTTTGGACCGTCTTCCGATCACGGCTCGCTCACCGTTCTAAAAATCCGAATACCCTATGTACATGGCAGCAAGTTAATCATTTATCCACCTAATTTCCAGCAAAGCCTAGTGTTCCAAGAATCACCTAGTGGGGTTCGGCCAAAGCCATAGCCGAACCTCATCCATTAAAACATTGGTCATTCATTTATTTAATTAAAACCTATCTAATTACCCAAACTTCTAAACGAACCTTAGTAGGGTTCGGCCATACATTATGGCTGAACCTTACCACTTTGGTTTTAGCCCATTTATCCCATCATATGATCATTTTATTTTTGATCATTTCAGCCATAATTACGATTGTGCCATTGAGACCAACCTTTGCTTTAAATTAACTAACTTTCATCACCAAACATAAAACCATCTTTAGTGGGGTTCAGCCATACACATGGCTGAACCTCATCACCTAATTTGATCCTTCTTTAACCCTCCATATCCTCATATAAACCAACAATTATGTCCCACAATCATCATTAGTGGGGTTCGGCCATACACATGGCCGAACCTCACCAATGTGATTTTATACTCAATTTCCATCATTCATATTGGCCAAATACTTACCCATACTAATTCCATAAACAACATATATTATTCTTAAATCAAAGCATATAAATAATACCTAATGTTCATCATAAACTTAACCCAATTATTCCACAAAACAGTCCATGGATTTTCATGGTTTCCATGGTTTCCATGGGGTTCTCAACATGAAAACCCACACCGTTTTACATGGGGTTCGGCCCTCTATCATGGCTGAACCCAATGATTACGTTTACTGTTTTTAAACCTCAATTAACCAGGTAATAATTGTATATCTAAATCAGGTTTTTAACCTTCAAAACAGTCCTCCAAAATTAACCCAATTTCATAGGGTTCGGCCATGTATATTGGCCGAACACCATGAGATTAGTTTGAATATTTAGTCCTTCATCTTAGGTCTGAAACCAGCACCCAAATCCATGTTTTTTAACCATTGTAAAACATGTATTTACATCTTAAAATAATAACCCAAAACAGTCCATCAACTTCATGGTTTATTTGTTCCAAATACATCAAAACAAACCATTATTTGCATGGGGTTCGGCCCTCCATGGTGGCCGAACCCTATGACCTTTGGTTTTGAACTTATTAATCATTCATCTTGTCCAAAACAAACTTCCTTATTTATGTTTTAACCTTTTTAAAACACATACTTAAAATCATCTAAAAACAGTCCCAAATTTGTATGGTTTTAATTTCCAAAAACCATCTAAATAATCCAACATTTCCATGGGGTTTGGCCATCCAATGGGCCGAACCCTATGGTCCATCTTTTGATCTCATTTATGTACTTCTAAACAACATTTAACCCTTGTTAGATTCAGCCATCCAATAGCCGGATCATATTTCTTAATTAAACAACATAGTTTATCGAACACCTACCGTTTCCGCGACTCCTCCACTTGATCTTTACTCCCGATTGTTCCTTCCCTTTTTGCTGATCTTGTCTTGATGAAAAGGAATCAAACCAAGGACTGATTAACAACCAGCTACTGCTCTTAGTTTTTAGAAAGATAGAGGACGTCCAAGAGAGATAGAGAGATAGAGAGAGTGAAAATCCTTTGCTTGACCAAAAAACAGCCCAAGGTTAATTCAGCCCTTGTGTAACTCATTTCTCCATAATTAGAATCCTTTAAGTTCCTTGGGGTTTCATCTATGAAATGAAACACCAAGGGTTCCCAACGGTTTTGCTGTGTGCATTCCTCACACTATCCATTTTTGCATTAATTTTGCATGTGGGAGTTTCACATGTAAATGAAACTCCCATGTGCTTTATCCTCCCTCCATTGGTTGTCTCTTTGAATACTTAAGCATGGAATAAACCCTCATGCCCTTTCCAACGTGTAATCTAACCTTTTTGAATTTGAAAAGTCAAGGACCCCTTTTGTAACTCCATGAAACGGCAACTCCAATTGTCTCCATCTTTGGAGTTTCATGCATAGGCCATAATTTCCATGCAACCAAATAAAACTCCCATGTGCTTCATTCTCCTTCATTCATACATTTGTAACTCTCAAAGCCATCATTCTCATATCTTCATGGTAGCCGTTACATGCATGAAATTGTTCATGCATGCAGCCAACGTCCCTAGCAACCTTTGTGTTTTCAAGAAGTAACTCCCATTCAAAATGTAACTCCCATTTTATTCATCACCTAAATGGGGGTTACATGCATGGTAATGTCTCCCCATGCACCAACGTTTTTCTTGCTCAAAGTTGGAATTTAAAACACTTCTCCTCCCATTCACACACTTCACTCACTTACATTAAAAATACATATTCATTCAACTCATTTATTCAACTCACCCAACCTAAGTCACTCATTTAATTTAACTTAACTAATAAATTCAACTTAACTAAACCCACCATTCATTTCAACTCAAACCACACTCAAGCAATTAATAAACTTAAATTAACTAAGCTTGAACTCCCTCCATGGTTAATCATGCCATTCACACGACCCATTGGGTCCCATCTAGCCATTTTGACCCATTTATCAAAATTTGACCCAAATATGATTCTTGACCCGTTTAAATTTATCTTACCCATTTATTTGTTTTGTAAACCAACTATCATCCTTTGGGTCTTGATTGAGCCTTTGACCCATTTAAATTCAAATCAATTTTTATCACAATGGCAATTCCGTAAATATGAATATTTTCATATAAACTGATAACTTTGAAATTCCAGGGTGTTACAATGGACCCTCAAGGTTTTTCTTTGGGCCAGGCTTAAAAGGCCTCTTGTTGAAATTCATTCCCATGTAGGGTTGAGATCACTCATCAAGCCAACCCATTATAATTTAATCGTTGCTCCACATTAACTCCAAGTTCGTTATTAAAAGTTCATCCTTCCCTTTTTATCTGAAGCTATCCCTTTCTTCACCCTTTCCTAACAAGAAGGCGAAACCTGAAAGGAAGGGACGGGAGCTACCTTAATGAGGGAAGATCCAAAGGAGAAAAAGAGCTAGACAACATCCTTGGTGCCTTCCAAACACATGCAAGTAGAAAAGGAAAGGTAGAAAGAAAAAAAGGATGAGGGATCACTCGAGAGAGACCAGTAGGATATGGAGAAAAAGGCCTCTCAAAATGCGGACTAGTTATTTATATTAGTCAATCCTCTATGCTCTTAGTCAATTGAGGGACCCTTTGATCCTCTGAGCTCGACCAGTCGAGCCTCTACTCTATCCTTCGGATCCGAGATCATTTTTACTGCAAATTTCTCTGCTCTCTAGTAGATTTCTCGGTCCATCGAGCTTGGTCCACCAAACCTCAGATTCAAAATTTCTACAAACTGAAATTCTTTGAAACTCCTACTCAAATCTCTTCCCTGAGTTATTCATCGTTACTTCGAACAGTTCTAGGTTAAAAAGGGGAGTCTACTCACTCACACCCACCCACACTGCTCACATGTGTACAACACCCCAAAATTTTTAAAATCAACTTTATTTAAGGGTCGGGTCACTACACGTAGGGCACGAATACAAATGGAAGGTCCCCCGACCACTTACATACATTGTTAGTGCCTCGGTAGGCCAAGACCCTATGTTTGTCAATTCCATGACTCGGAAAGAAGCACTTACTGGAAGCTTGAAGACCCAAGATGATCAAGAGTTGTAACGCCCCGCCCTTTTTCACTCGTTAAGCTTTCCGAAAATCAGAGTCTATTTTTTTTAAAAAAAAATCATTCATCCAATAAAAATTCCTTAATAACTTAAATCCATAAAAGACCTCATGGGGTTCGGCCATACATCATGGCCGAACCCATGATCCTCCACTTTAGCATGTATTTACAACCTTTCCATCATCTCCATGATCTCCATTCGATCAATCACCAAATTAAATCCATTTATATTTTTCCATGGGGTTCGGCCATACATCATGGCCGAACCCATGGTCCATGATTTTTATCCTCCAAACTTCCATTTAAACTCTTTTAAAACATATATAATTTCCCATGGTTTTCATCATTCAAATCCATTAAAATATAACCAATCTTCTTTCATTCATTAACAAATGCCTAAGTCCATGTTTTGATCCACAAACCCATCTCATGGGGTTCGGCCATGATGTATGGCCGAACCCATGATCTTTCATCTCCTTATTTCTAGGTCCAACAACATAAACAAAAACCCATAGTCCAATAATATAATCCATAACCATCTATTTGCATTCTCCAATTAGTCCACCATTCATTTAAAATATTCATAAACATAACATCTATAAAAATTGTTTCATGGGGTTCGGCCATGTGATGTCTAAATTCCAATTTTAGCAATTACCATCCTTGTGTCTATAAATCAAGGTTCCTTCCTTTTTTATCCAAAAGTCCATAATTATAAACTTTTTAATTTAATAACCATCTTCCATTGAATTACCATAATCATCTCCTATTTTTCTTCCATGCGATTCGGCCATGGTATGATTCCTTATCTTAAACAAAAATATCAAACACTAACTGGTTCCGTAACTCCTTCGGTTTTCTTCGCTTGTTCTTGCTCTTCCAATCCGTTCCTTCCTTAGCCTTTTCCTTCTTGATCTTTCACACTTGCTGGCTACCTTCTTTTCCTTTGAATAATGCCGAGAATGAGACCTGATGAAAACCCCTTGAATGTGTAATGCCGTGCGCCCTTGTGTTTCCTCTCTTATAAAACCTCTTCTTGTTCCCAACTTAGAAGGTGCTGAGATAGCAATTATCTGGTGTCGTGCGCCCCTTCTTGTGTCTTAATTAGAAGTTTCCGACCTTCCAATTTGGCACTTGCCTAAATGCCGCTCTCAACAAGGAAAGGACCCCTTTTTAGATACTCCAACTTATCTTGCACATAACCCTATACACGGCCTAAACAATCTTTTAATTTAGCAATCCTGTTTTTTTTAAAATATTCTAGCACATCAATGTGGATATGAAAATCCCACATATACGGCCAATGCAATCTATCTCATTTCAAAAATCTCCTTATGCGCATAATCATGGATATGCAATTCCCATATTTGGCCAATCAATCTTCCAAGTTCTTTATGCGCATAAATAATTAATTATAGACATAATGCATTACTAATTTAATTAAGCCCCATTTAATTTTATTGAAACCATTTCCACAATCCGTTGGGTCTTAATTGGGCAATGACCCTACACTTTACCCATATTTAATAATTCACAAATTAAATGAGTAATTTTCATATATATTAATAACTTGTAAATCCGGGGTGTTACAATACAACCCTCTTTTTAAAATTTTCGTCCCGAAAATCGAGTGAAGTAGGGTTTCAAACATTTACATAAATAGCTCAGGATGAGCTGTTTTCATTTCCGACTCGAGTTCCCATGTGGCTTCCTCAATGCCATGTCGATCCCATACCACCTTAACAAATTGGATCGCTCAGTTCCGTAATACCCTTTGTTCTGTGCCCACCACTCGGACATGCTTTTCGACGTATGTCACGTCGCTTTGGACCTCTACGTCTTGTATGTTCAGTACGTGAGAGGGATCAGGATTGTACTTCCTCAACATCGAATATGGAACACATCATGCAAAGATGCCAACTATGAAGGGAGTGCCAATTGATAAGCCACGTCCCCCATCCTTCTTATGATTGAAAATGGTCCCACATATCTTGGCGACAATTTCCCTTTTTTTCCAAATCTCATGTGTCCCTTTCGTGGCGAGACTTTGAAGAACACCATGTCTCCCTCTTCAAATTCAAGGAACCTCTTCCTCTTGTCAGCATAGCTCTTCTGATGACTTTGCGCAGTCAATAAATGTTGCCGTATGAACTGTATCTGCGCTGTAGTCTCTGCAACCAACTCAGGTCCAATCAGTGCAGGCTCACCGGCCTCTGTCCAGCACACAGGTGATCTACATGGTCTACCATATAATGCCTCAAATGGAGCCATCTGGAGGCTTGCCTGGTAACTGTTGTTGTATGAGAATTCTACCAACGGCAAGTGATCCTCCCATCGACCTTTGAAATCTAGCATACATGCTCTCAGTATATCCTCCAATGTTTGTATTGTCCTCTCAAACTGACCATCAGTCTGTGGATGGAATGCTGTATTGGTCAATAGATCTGTTCCCATGGCCGATTGCATACTCTGCCATACTCTGCCGGTGAATCTACCATCTCTGTCGGACACCATACTCCGAGGAATACCATGCAATCTGATGATATCCCTGATATACCGCCGACCCAAAGTCTCAGATGAGTCTGTCATCTTAGTAGGAAGAAAATGTGTAGACTTGGTCAGTCGGTCTACCACGACCCATATTGCATCATTGCCCTTTGAAGACCTTGGTAACCTTGTCACAAAATCCATGGAGATGTGCTCCCATTTCCATTCCGGCACTGGTAAGGGTTTGAGTAACCCTGATGGCTTCCGATGTTCCGTCTTAACCTGCTGACAAGTTAAGCAATGAGCCACAAATTCTGCCACATCCTTCTTGAGTCCATGCCACCAGTAATGTCTCTTGAGGTCGTGATACATCTTGGTGCTGCCTGGATGAATAGAGAGTTTGGTCTGATGTGCCTCAATCAGTAACTCTTTTATGCAGCTCTTAGGCACATATATCCTTCCTCGGAATACAAGACCCTGTCCTCGTCGTAACTCCCATTTCGGTATGACTTCACCAGTATACATCTTAGCCCATATCTCCTTGACTTCCGAGACTATCCGTTGCTCCTGTTCAATCTTGGTAACCATGTTGGACCGTATGATCAAATTGTACATACTCCCATGGTTATTAATATACAAGTTGATCTCTCATATGGTATTCAATATCTCCCATTCTGTCCTGATCAAACATGCCACTGATGCATGTGATATGCGGCTGAGGGCATCTGCCACCTTGTTCGCCTTGCCAGGGTGATAACAAAGTGCGAGCTCATTATCCGCCAAATATTCCATCCATCTGCGCTGCCTCAGGTTGAGCTTTTTCTGATCAAACAAGTATTTCAAGCTCTTATGATATGAAAACACTTCAAATTTCTCGCCATATAGATAATGTCTCCAGTTTTTGAGAGCGAAGACCACTGCGGTTAGTTCAAGATCGTGCGTAGGATAGAGGCATTCATGTATTTTCAATTGTTTTGAACCATAACCCACCACACGATGACTTTAACTGAGGACACACCCGAGTCCTTCTCCTGAAGCGTCGCAATCTACTTCATAACCCATGCCTTTTTCCGGCAAAATTAAAATAGATGCAGTTGTAAGTCTATTCTTCAGCTCTTCAAATCTCTGGTTGCACAAATTTGACCACTCAAATTTGACTCCTTTCTGAGTGAGTCGGGTCAGTGGAGATACAATCTTGGAGAAATCCATAATAAACTTTCTATAATAACCAGCCAATCCTAAGAAGCTACGAATCTCGGTCACATTCTTTGATGCTTTCCATTCTCCCACTGTCGCCACTTTAGCTGGGTCCACAGCTATACCTTCTGCTGATATGACATGTCCCAAAAGGTTAACCTTAGGTAGCCAAAATTCACATTTGCTGGCTTTGGCATATAACATGTTCTTCCTCAAAGTGTCCATAACTATCCTCAGGTGCTCAGCATGTTCTTCCTGAGTTTTGGAATAAATCAAAATGTGATCAATAAATACAATGACAAATTGGTCCAAGTAAGGATGGAAAATCCTGTTCATAAGATCCATGAACACAGCTGGTGCATTGGTGAGTCCAAACGGCATGACTACAAACTCAAATAGTCCATACCGCGTTCTGAAAGCTGTCTTTTCTATGTCCTCCTCCCTAACCCGGATTTGATGGTATCCGGACATTAGATCAATCTTAGAGAAATGACTGGAACCTCTAAGTTGATCAAATAAATCATCGATCCTGGGTAGAGGATACTTGTTTCTGACCATTAGCTGGTTCAGTTTTCGGTAATCCACACACATACGAAGTGAACCATCCTTCTTTTTCACAAATAAAACAGGAGCTCCCCAAGACGATGTACTGTTCCGAATGCACCTAGTCTAAGCAGTCCATCAACCTGCTTCTTTAACTCGGACATCTCCGCTGGTGCCATCCGATAGTGTGGTAATGACATTGGTGCAGTGCCAGGGTACAACTTGATTTCAAAATTAATCTCCCTCATGGGAGGCAAGCTAGGGAGTTCTGTTGGGAATACATCAGCATAGTCCTTTACTATTGCCGGAAGTTCAGCCACCGGTGCCTTGTTGATTCTGATACTGTTCAATACCAGGTGACTCAACCCTTCATGCAGTCTGCTTTGTTTGTTAGTACGCACCACATGTTGTTTTCCCTCGGGTGACCAAAATGTCACCCTCCGGCGATAGCAATCAATGTTGGCGTGAAAACTAGCCAACCAGTCCATGCCGAAGATAATATCATACTCTGTCATGTCGAGTACCAAATAGTTGAACTCAAATCTGAGTCCAGCAAGTTCAGTATTCACTGCTGTACACATAAGCCCCAATGATGTGTCTCCGACGGAGGATACAATACTGAGTGATGTGGACAGTTTTTGTATTAAAGTTCTAGTTGCAGATATGAATGCAGCAGATATGAAAGAGTGGGATGCTCCAGAATCAAATAAAGCAAAGGCGTAGCAACTACTGACTACTGCCATACCTTGAATCACAGAGTGATCCTCTGCTGCTGGAGGTGCTAAGGTAAATAACCGTCCAGAT
This sequence comes from Chimonanthus salicifolius, assembly GCA_013350335.1. NCBI lineage: Eukaryota > Viridiplantae > Streptophyta > Magnoliopsida > Laurales > Calycanthaceae > Chimonanthus > Chimonanthus salicifolius. The sequence continues at coordinate 67,457,572 of CM023533.1, forward strand.
TCTGTAGGCGCCCGTCCTGCCTGGTTAAAAGTCCTGTTTCCTCGTGAGTTAGCTGGTCTAGCTGGTGGGAGAGATGAACCTCTGGAATAAGAGGGTTTGTTCAGTTGTGGAAATTCCCTCTTAAAATGGCCCTGCTAATCACAATGAAAGCAGTTGTTCACCCCTCTGGGAGCCTGAGTGACTGATGCAGGTGGGGAGGGATAATTGGGACGAAAGCCCCCTGTTGACCCAGTAGATGGTGAGGGTCTGCTGAAGTTCGGTCGGAATCTCTTGTTGGGCTGAAATGTACCCCTCCCACTCTGAGCTCGGCGATTGTCAAAACGCGTTAACTCAGCCATCTCTTGCTCTGCTATAGTGGCCCTGCTGACTACCTCTGCCAATGTAGCTGCTTTAAATATGGTTACCTTGGCCCTTATGCTAGGCCGAAGGGCCCGCTCAAACTTGCATGCCCTTCGATACTCTATATCACCATATAGAATGCATAGCAAGACAAACTGAGAAACTCCTGGTGGTACTCTACCACCGTCATGGTACCTTGTACCAAAGATAGAAACGCCTGAGTCTGGCGCTCCTTCTCCTCCTCAGGGAAATAATGATCCAGGAAGGTAGATGAGAACTGATCCCAAGTCATTGCAGTCCTTTCTCCTTCCGGAAGGAGTGCTCGTTGCTTCTCTATCACCTCCCACCATTTACTGGCATCATCGATCAGTTGTGTGGCCAGTAAGATCTTGTCAACATGGCTCGTGATCTTGAGTAGGGTCAGGATCTGAGTGATCTTCTTTAACCAATTTTCTGCTCCGATAGCCCCTTCTCTCCCTTTGAAGTAAGGAAGGCGCTGTTGCTGAAAGTCCCTGACCATGCTCCTGTCATTGGTCTCATTGGTGATTCCATTCCCGTTCAAGTGTTGTTGAAGCACCGAAGTGACCACCGCTTGAACCAAGTTTTGTAGTTCAGGAGGCACCACCGGTATATTCACGCTGTTTTTTTCCTCCTCCTCTTGGTGGGATGGTTGTTCTTCCTTTTCTTGATGAGATTGTCGTTCCTCCTCATTTCGAGGTTGTTCTACCTCATCTTCACCCCCATTTTGGTTTTGTCGGGTTCTTATCTTTGGAGGCATTTTTCCCTAAGCCATTGAAAAATATCAAGGCTTAGTTTTCATCGTAAAGTTTGTACTTTCCAGCTTTGGGGAAATTTCCAAATAAGCACTCTTGATTTTTCTTTGTTTTTGGGGAAATATATCCTATTTTTGCTATGTGGGATAAATCCAATTATTTTGACTGTACTTCCTTTGTTATCATCCATTGAGTCTAACGAAATAAATTAATGCACGAGGGCAGGATTAATTTACTCCGAAATATTCAATCTTTCTGGTTCGCTCTGATACCAACTATAATGCCCCGCCCTTTTTCACTCGCTAAGCTTTCCGAAAATTAGAGTCTATTTTTTTTTAAAAAAAAATCATTCATCCAATAAAAATTCCTTAATAACTTAAATCCATAAAAGACCTCATGGGGTTCGGCCATACATCATGGCCGAACCCATGATCCTCCATTTTAGCATGTATTTACAACCTTTTCGTCATCTCCATGATCTCCATTCGATCAATCACCAAATTAAATCCATTTATATTTTTCCATGGGGTTCGGCCATACATCATGGCCAAACCCATGGTCCATGATTTTTATCCTCCAAACTTCCATTTAAACTCTTTTAAAACATATATAATTTCCCATGGTTTTCATCATTCAAATCCATTAAAATATAACCAATCTTCTTTCATTCATTAATAAATGCCTAAGTCCATGTTTTGATCCACAAACCCATCTCATGGGGTTCGGCCATGATGTATGGCCGAACCCATGATCTTTCATCTCCTTATTTCTAGGTCCAACAATATAAACAAAAACCCATAATCCAATAATATAATCCATAACCATCTATTTGCATTCTCCAATTAGTCCACCATTCATTTAAAATATTCATAAACATAACATCTATAAAAATTGTTTCATGGGGTTCAGCCATACACATGGCCGAACCCATGATGTCTAAATTCCAATTTTAACAATTACCATCCTTGAATCTATAAATCAAGGTTCCTTCCTTTTTTATCCAAAAGTCCATAATTATAAACTTTTTAATTAAAATAACCATCTTCCGTTGAATTACCATAATCATCTCCTATTTTTCTTCCATGGGGTTCGGCCATACACCATGGCCGAACCCTATGGTTCCTTATCTTAAACAAAAATATCAAATACTAACCGGTTCCGCGACTCCTTCGGTTTTCCTTCTCTTGTTCTTGCTTTTCCAATCCATTCCTTCCTTAGCCCTTTCCTTCTTGATCTTTCACACTTGCTGGCTGCCTTATCTTCCTTTGAATAATGCTGAGAATGAGACTTGATGAAAACCCCTTGAATGTGTAATGCCGTGCGCCCTTGTGTTGCCTCTCTTATAAAACCTCCTCTTGTTCCCAACTTAGAAGGTGTTGAGATAGCAATTGTCTAGTGCCGTGCGCCCCTTCCTTGTGTCTTAATTAGAAGTTGCCGACCTTCCAATTTGGCACTTGCCTAAATGCCGCCGCTCTCAATAAGGAAAGGACCCTTTTTTAAATACTCCAACTTATCATGCGCATAACCCTATACACGGTCTAAACAATCTTTTAATTTAGCAATCCCCTTTTTTTTAAAATATTCTAGCACATCAATGTGGATATGAAAATCCCACATACACGGCCAATGCAATCTATCTCATTCCTAAAATCTCTTTATGCACATAATCATGGATATGCAATTCTCATATTCGGCCAATCAATCTTCCAAGTTCCTTTATGCGCATAAATAATTAATTATAGACATAATGCATTACTAATTTAATTAAGCCCCATTTAATTTTATTGAAACCATTTCCACAATTCGTTGGGTCCTAATTGGGCAATGACCCAACACTTTACCCATATAAGGTCCATATCTAATAATTCACAAATTAAATGGGTAATTTTCATATATATTAATAACTTGTAAATCCGGGGTGGTACAAGAGTAAAGATCATGCTCCATCGGATTGAAGCTCATCGTTATAGCAATCACAAAATAGGTATTATTGGCCATAGATGACTTTAGGTGGTACCCACAACTTAGAGAGGACTATCCCTAGGTTTAGAAGAATAAATGGTTAAATCATAAAAAAACCTAGTGATGAAGCTTGACAGTGAATTGGAAGCAAACTTAGAAATATGAATTAAGTTCACTGTGAGCTTGATCATTCTTATCTCACTGACTCCTCGGTGAAGTAAGGTTCGACCCATCGTGGTCAAGGACTGGTCGACCAGATTAATATAAGTTTTGGACTGTTGAACTGTCATTTAGGGTATGCCTCTGATCAAGAGTCTCGTATGCACCAACCCCTCGGTGAAAGGCTAAAATAACCCCTCATGGTCAATGACACCTTGATCAAGATCTTGAGTTCTGAAAACTTGAACTCATGTGTACTCTCGAAGAAACAGATCTATCGGCAATCAAAGATTGATCGAGAGTACCAGGACCAACCTCTCGTAAAGGCCGACAGGTCGTTCTGGATAACAAGTTTCAAGAGTTGAAACTAATGTCAAGCATGGTTTGCACCAGAACGAGCCTCTCGTATGGACCAACCTCTCGGTACCATAAATGTCGACCCATCGGCCACAACGACATATCGACCGTGAAAGAATATTACCGTTGGGAGTGCACTTAATGCACAACGGTCAAAATTATAACCGTAACATTTCTAGTCACCGTCCCCTCTGTGTAACCGGCCTGTCGGTACATTACCATTACTAAAACTGGTTGCCTTTGCTATATAAACAAATCTTTATGTAACCAGTTGGTATCCTTCGGTAGGATCAGTTGGATCCTCATCTTCACTAGTGAGCTTAAACAAAGGCCAACAAAAGGATCACTCTTTCTCTTGTTCTTACACTAGGGGAATCAAATACAACCAATCAGAGGTATTGAGTTGTGAGAGAGAGAGGAGGGATAAAAAAGTCATAAACAACCAATCTGAGGATTGAGTTAGAAAGTGAGAATGAGAGAACTCTAAACTAGGAAACCATTGGTAGAACTAGTTTTCTTGACACCCTAGATTGTGATTGCTCAACGGCAGCTACAAGGAGGAGCGTCGGCACACATTCGGTGGGATCTTGAAGAAGCACACATTAGGAGAAAGAACTTTAAAGGCAAGTGCTTCTTGGTTTTAACTTTTCTTTTAAAACCTTTGTTCCGAAAGTAGATTAAGGGGAGGTACCCCAGAACCATTATAAAAAACTCTAAAGCGATGTCCCTGGTACAGAGGGGGTGGAATTCCCAGCCAAATGGATATGTCGAATTCCTATTCGACAGTGGTGGGTGAAATTCCCAACCGATTGAGTGAGGTGGAATTCATACTCTAATTGTGAAGGTGTAAGTCCCTACCTAATGGATTTTGGGGATAGCTCAAGGTTGAGCGAGTCCTAACAGTGGATGTAGGTTGGCTAATCGAACCAATTTAAATTGGTCTTATGGTGTTTGATCTTTATGTGTTTGTATTTAGTATTTAAGTACTCTAACACACATCGCTTTGCCTATTGATTATCTTATTCTATACATTGTGTATTAGCATCGATAATCAAGTTTTATGTAAAAGGGTCAAAATCTTAGTGTGAATGTTTAAAGAATTAAATAAACAATTCATCACACTTAACAAATCTCTTGATTAAATATTCCACTACACTTAATATAATCAAGAAATTTGTAAACACTATTAAAAATGGGATTGAACTACACCCCCCCCCCCCCCCCTCTCTCTCGAGTCAATCATGATGTTCTAGCACATTGACGTTTGGGAACTTTCAATTAGTATCAGAGCGAGGTGCTCTTGTAATGAACCCGACCCGATTTTTCTGGATTTTAGGATTTTGGTAGCATTGGGAGGAGTGTAGGCCCCGCGGTGGGCCTTGGTTTGCCCGATCCCGAGTTCGGAGACTCGGGGCATTTTGGTAATTTCAAATTATTGTGTACTTTGTCAAAGAAAAATATTTTAAAATCACTGTTTTCTCTCCAATGTTTGTCGCTTGATTTATATTGGGTTTTAAATTGTTTTCAAAAGCTTGAGATTTTATTTTTTTGAAATAATAATAATAATAATAAAAATATTTAAATAGTTAAACCTAAACCCTAGAACCCCTAAACCCTAGCCTAAGTATTTTTCCCCCCTTTCGTGCAGCACTGTAGCACATTTGTTACAGTGCTGCCGCCCCCAAATCCCTCCCGCCTCTCTCTCTCTCTCTCTCTCTCTCCATCCCTTTTCTCTCATCTCCTGCCCTTATTCTAACCCTAACCCTAAACTCGCTCTCCCATTTGGGTGCCGCCGCCGCTGCCACTCCCTTCCCTCCCCTCTCTCCTTCTTCTCTCTTCCTTCCCTTCCTCTGTCTGCCGTTTAGATTTACAATTTCAGCCCGGATTCGCCGACGCTAGTTTGCAGCCACCGTCCCTACCTTCAGTCGCCGGATTTGACGCTGCCCGAACCCGGATCCCCCAATCGTGACCGATCTTAGGTACATTCCTTCGATCTTCTCTCATTTTCTTCTCCCTTTCCCTTCACTTTCCCCTCTCTCTTTCCCCTCCATCTCTCTGGCTTTCCTCTTTTTCTTCTCTTTCTCTCCTCTTCCCTGTTTTCTAGCTGGTTACTGGGCCAACTCGGTTGAGTCACCGAGTTGACTCAGCAGGGTTCAGTTCTGGGCCCAGCAAACCAGACCCAGTCCCCAGTGTTGGGCCCGAGTTCCAACAGCCCAAGCCCAGCAGCTTGTGGCCCAGTTTGTCTCTCAGCCCAACCTTCAGCCCGGCCCAAGCCCTTCCTAGGCCCGTTTCAGGCTTGTTTTAGGTTCGCTCTTGGTCCATTTCAAAGATCGTTTCTGGACCGTATGCAAGACCGTTTCCAGCCGGATCTGTGGGATCTTCTCGGCCTTGCAGACTCGTCTCGGTTTCTTCGGCCCTATAGCCCATGCATCGCTTCCCCCAACCTTGCAGCCTGTTTTATATCTTGGATTTCGAAAGACACACACACAGGTGAGGGAACTCATCACCGTTTTTAGCCTGCATCTATGCATCTTACCTCTCTATCAAATGTGCGGGTACGAAATGCGGTGAATGGGGGTCCTCGGTATTATGAGCCACTCAGCAAGGGAACTATTGATACCATTATGTGGCGGGCCTCCATCCGGATGTATTTGTACCCGATGCCCGCAGAGGCATAAACAAGTTGATTATCTGATGTCGCGATTGATTGGTTGTGTGGTGCCATGATTAGGGTTTATTTTTATTGATAGTATGTTAAGATGCCAACATGCATGTGGTGATATATGCCTGATTATGGTGTGATATGTTTTACTGATAATATGCTATATGATTATGTAATAGTTATTTTGAATTGTTAGACATTATAACATGTTTGGATGTTAACATGCCAGCCTGTGATAGATAGTGATGTATACACTTGATGGTTATGTGATGAACTATGTTGATAGCATGTGTAGACATAGAGGTAATTGTGCATACATATAACTAACATATGTGGGATGCCGGTGGGGACATCGGTACTAGGCAACATCAGGATCTAAAAACTCCCCCTAGCTTGTCGGGTAGTAGGGTGGGGATGTTGTGTGGGACCACGCAGTGGAAGGGTAGTTGGATTATGGGCTACCCGGTGGTTGGACATGAGTTGAAGTTTTTCTTGGCATGGGTTAGATTGTCAGGAGTGATCTTTAAACATGCCTGCGAGGGAGGTGTGGTCCGGTTCGGAGGACGAGGTGCCCGAGAGTCCTAAGAGGGACATGTTGTGAGGTGGTCATGGAAACCTCCAAGAAGTTTTGGGGTTGAGTGTTAACTTGCCCAAGGCTGACTTCATGGTCATTACAGACACGCTAACTAAGTGCGTGGCGGATGAGGCGTCCCCAGTGGTCTAATGGGCTAAGTGGTTCGCCCGCGTGGAGACCAGAGGGTGGGATGCCGGATTGTGATCCCCGAATGACCGAGTAGGCTGAGGAGGTGCTCGCTTGGTCATTGGTCGAGGGACAATGCGGTGAGGGATAGCTCCCGCTAGTATGACTTGTGATCCCCGGATGACCGAGTAGGCTGAGGAGGTGCTCTCCTGGTCATTGGTCGAGGGACGATGCGGTGAGGGATAGCTCCCGCTAGTATGACTTGTGATCCCCAGATGACCGAGTAGGCTGAGGAGGTGCTCACCTGGTCATTGGTGAGGGACAAGGCGGTGAGGGATAGCTCCCTCTAGTATGACTTGTGATCCCCGGATGATCGAGTAGGTTGAGGAGGTGCTCGCCTGGTCATTGGTCGAGGGATGATGCAGTGAGGGACAACTCTCGCTAGTATGATTTGTGATCCCCAGATGACCGAGTAGGCTGAGGAGGTGCTCGCCTGGTGATTGGTTGAGGGATGATGCGGTGATGGACAGCTCCCGCTAGTATGACTTGTGATCCCCGAATGACCGAGTAGGCTGAGGATGTGCTCGCCCGCTCATTGGTCGAGGGATAGTGCGGTGAGATATTCAAGGCTAGGACACCGGTATAGTGGGGATAGGCTGTGGTGTGATGTGATAGTGTGTTTACCTGCGGTTGACTTTGGGGTTCATTGTTGAGAATGTGTTGTGGCTGTTGACTCACAAGGAATTTATGGGTGCCTAACGAGTGAGTTCGGCCGGCTCACTCGGTAGAAGACCTATAGAATTCTGTGAGGGGTGGATACGCCAGTGGTGTGGAGACCAATAGATGGGGTCCAAGGTTATAGGTTTGACTATTGAGACTCTAGTACTTGGTTGAGGAGATCATAGACGAGTCTGGTTGGCAGTCCGTTGAGGACCTGTGAGGTGGTTACTCCCGCGTGATAGTCGGTTTGGGACTCTAGTGAGTTTGACTCTTGAATTGGTCATGGTATGTGTGCGGGTTGTCGTGAGTGAGTCATAGGTCTGGTCGAGGAGTATGGATCCTGATCTGGTTGGAGATCAGTCTGTATACCCGCGGGTGGGTGGACCGCAGCGGATGGGCACATGAGGGAGTTGCCATAGAGTTGTACTGAGTTGGTTAGAAAATGTTCTAGAGGCCCGACATATGTGGGCCCGTGTGTTAGGGGTAGGGTACCCGCTTGCATAGTCATGCATGTAGACATCATAGACATTGATGTGCTCATATGATCATATATTGTGTATGCTGGGTGACATTTGGTGCGTGTGTTACCCTCACTGGGCATGTAGAGCTCACCCCTTGCCTCACAGGTACTCCATAGAGGAAGGGTCGACGGGACCCTCAATCGGACATTGGGCGTAGAGCTGCAGCTTTGTACTTGTCATGGTTTTGTTTTGTAATTGGAGATTTGCTAATGTATTTGAGATATGTGTATATTTCATTAAGTTGGATGAATGTAATAATGAGATGATGCTATAACTTGTAATCATGATTGATGCTTACGGTTTTTGGCTTCTTGGTGGATTGCTATGGTTAGTGTGGGTTGCGGGAGCGGTGTCTCCCATTAAAAAAGAAAAAAGTATCCAAAATTGTATTGGATTGTTTTTAGGAGTTTGTATCTGTTTTAACATGCCCGTAGCGGGATGGGTCGTTACAGCTCTTGAGAAAGGACCTAACCATTCTAGTTGATCCGTGCTAAAACAATGGCTATAAAAGAAAGCCATGATATTTCCAATACTCTGTTTTCGATGAAAAATGGAATGGAGAACTGTGAAATGTTTTTATCATAAAACATAGTTGGAAATAGGTGAATAAAAAGTGGTCTATGCCTATGGAAAAAGTATTGGATAAACCCTCAACTTCCGTGACCACTAAGCCTAAAGATCAAAACTGTTTGGACTAGTGATGGATTGGTTATGCACATAAACCAAACATATGTAGCATTCATCAATACTCTTTCATGATATGCTATCAAATATTTAAAAGACATGAAATAGAAAAAGAAGCTGAAAGAATCCACTGAAAAATCACCTCTTCTAGCCCAATGGATAACATCACCTATCAATCAATTCGTGTGCTAAAAATATAGGTGATTGGTTGAAATTTATCCTTTGAAAAAGTCCAAGCAATATCCTCTAAGAGAAGAAGATGATGGAGGGAAGGAACTTGATAAAGGTAGTAACCTCCAAGTATCCTATGAGGCCATGTACCGAGATGTTTTGAGACCAATATCATGGTGCAAAATTTGGAATTTGGAACCATGATATCAAAAGGGAAGGCACCCAAGATTAAAACCAAATTTAAGTAAAGGCTAACACTGGATTGTGAACTTAGATTCCAAGTCTCACAATGATCGTGTTCAAATGTGCAAAGGAATTCACATTTAGACATGTTTTTGGAATTACCTTGTATCTTGCCTTCAATCCATGTTCTTGTTTGATTGTTGGATTGATCTTATGCAAGATACTTGTTTGTACCTGTAGACTTGCACTCTAATATTGGATTATACTTTCTCATTTCACTTCATATGCCATGTGATTTGTGCATCTTTAGGAAATGAATGTAGTATGTGCATTACCTCATGTATAGGTTGTGTATGGTATTCATACACAGTGTCGTTTCATTCCAAGTTCATAAACTTGTGAATCCCATGTGAAATGAAATATGCTCTACGCCCTTAAATGGTTAATCTTTCGTGTGACCTATCAAAAGTGCTTGTCAAAATCCATTTATGTACCAACTCTTTCAAAGAATTGGAGTATACTTGAAAGAATGGTAAATGATTTATCATGTGATTGGGTAATAACATGATAATTGGCATAAGAGATGTGTGTGTAGGGTCATACTTTATTTTTGTATGCTTGATCAGTACTCAAATTAGGAAATGAATTTATGAATAGTATGCTTTGAGTTTTATTCCAATGTACATAAATTTATACATTATGTGGAATGAATTGTGTTCAAATATGCCTTGCTTTGTTAAAGCCTGGAAATGCCTCATCTCATGACATCACACACGTGGACAATATACTTAAAATGATGAATTAAATGTGTTCAAGAATCTTGGATTGATTTGGATCCAGAAAAGAGATCTATAATCCATGGTCTGTGATTATTTTCAGAAGGGTGAATTGAATCTTCAAATGGCACATATGTAGTGTGAATGTATGTATCATCACTGGCATTAAAAGGTGTATAAGCAAATCTTGATAAACTATGAACATCACAAGCGCACACACACACACACACACATACCTAGTCTTCCTTCAATAAAACACAGGTCGAAGGATAGACTAGTCTGAGGAACAGACAGGTCAGTACTGTTGGATTTTAGAACACTGTCTAAAAGGGGGGAAAATCGTAAAGGGAGATGGGTCAATACATATCGACTTGTCGACACAGATAAGTCGTTGGTCACGACCGGTTGGTGAATCAGAAAGAGTAAGTTAAAAGGTCTCTTTTTGCGAAAAACAACAGAACATTTTGAAAGTGTCGTTTCTCTTCTCGCTGAGCACTGGCGATTTCCTCCTCTCCTCCCATGCCCTAGGATAGCAATTAGGACCTCCTGAAGAGAAATCTTGCAGGAAAAACAGAGAGTTTCTACTATTTCTGTCTCCAGTAGTTGAAAATGACAAGGGACAAGCCCACAGTCATTATCGTGTCCTCCGATTCTGAGAATGATCGTGCCTCCCAGTCCAAAAAACCAAAATTCAAGTGGCTTCAAGGAGAATCATCATCTCTCCTAAATACTATAGGACGTTGGGTCAAGATCCTCATAAGGAAATCTCAAAAGAAGAAATCACCTCCACCCTAACCAGAAAGCCCAGGGGAATGATTATTAAGGAATCTACACTTCCGGCTAGAACCAATGTAGAAGAAGTGAGTGAGAAAGGAAAAGCTCGAAAGAATCTCACTCCTCCAGAAGAAGCAAGCAGTGAAGAGGATACACCTATCAAGAAACCTGCTACTGGTAAAGAAAGAAAGGAGAAAAAAAAAAAGGAAATGGAAGATGCTAAAGTTGAATTGGATAAAGCTCTTATAAAGAAAACCTTCCACTTCCTCGAAAAACGTCAGGAGTTGGAAAGAAAGATTGGAGACTTTGCAACCTCCATGAATGAATCAATTCAAATCCTCTCCACATTCATGGAAGGACTCAAAAAGAGTCCCCGTCGAAAATCCTCTTCCCCTCCAGCATCTCCTCTTCCAGATGGATCAACTCAGAATAGTTTTCATAAATTATGGTTTATGTTTTGGAAAATCTATATTGATATTTTGTCTAAGCCTCCATTTGCCTCCTCTCTTAACCATATGTACCATGTTTCGTGAATGAAATGTTATGGTTTAGTTTGATGTATGTATTGTTGTCTACTTTCTATCTATTGTCTATTGTTTACATGGATTTTGTACAATAAGACTAACATGCAGGTTGTTAAGGAGATAGAGATCTGGCTGTGAAATTGCAGATACCTTGGAGAATGGGGGAGGAAAACTCCAACGAGGGAAGCTTGGAAAAATGGTTTCATCCCACGGGAAGGAAAGAGAATAACAGTTATGCATAAGATATGAAGTGGACCGTCGGGAAAAACAAAATGAGTTGGAAGAAAAACTCATGAAGCATTAAAAATGCAAGACGCATGAGGGAGGGTTTAAAACTCGATGTCAGCCTACTAATCCTTGTCAATTGGATGGCAAAATGGGAGAGAAATTAGTATAAGCTAAAAGACATCAAAGCCAATGTATATAGGGAAAATGTCTAGGCTTGGAGTTTGGGAGATCAAACTCAAGAAGATTGGGGGAGAAATCTTCTCAACACTGATAGCTTGGATAAGCTATGGGGAGGTGCTGGTCACTAGGAAATCAGGGAGTATGGAGGAATTTTCTTGTTTAGTCCATGAACGAATATTTATGTTTTGCGACTAACCCCTCTAATGATTTTCCAGTATTGCTTGCTTATGTACTTGAACAAGAATAATGAAATGAAGCAAGATGAACAAGAAAATGCGAAGACCATAGTCTTGTCTTCCATTTGAATATGTACATGTAATCAATGTAATATTTTTATATTCAAATGTGTTGTAAAAGGGTTAACTTTTAGGATTTTTTCATGAAATTGACAAAGGGAGGGATTGTTAGTGCCTTGGCTTTGCCAAGACCCTATGTTTGTCAATTCCATGACTCGGAAAGAAGCACTTGCTGAAAGCTTGAAGACCTAAGATGATCAAGAGTAAAGATCATGATCCACCGGATTGAAACTCATCGTTATGGCAATCACAAAACAGGTATTATGGCCATAGATGACTTTAGGAAATATTCACACCTTAGAGAGATCCCTAGGCTTAGAAGAATAAATGGTTAAATCATAAAAAGCCTAGTAAGGAAGCCTGACAGTGAATTGGAAGCAAACTTGGAAATATGAATTAAGTTCACTGTCAGCTCGACCAATATTATCTCATCGACTCCTCGATGAAGTCAGGATCGACCCATTGTAGTCAAGGACTGGTTGACCAGATTGACAGAAGTTCTGGACCGTTGAATTGTCATTCTGGGTATGCCTCTGATCGAGAGTCTCGTATGTACCGACCCCTCTGTGAAAGGCTAAAACGACCCCTCGTGGTCAACGACTCCTCGATCAAGATCTTGAGTTTTGAAAACTTGAACTCATGTGGACTCTCAAAGAAATAGACATATCGGCAATCAAAGACCGATCAAGAGTACCAGGACTGACCACTCGATAAAGGGCAGCAGGTCGTTTTGGGTAACAGGTTTCAAGAGTTGAAACTACTGTCAAGCATGGTTTGCACCAGAATGACCCTCTCGTATGGACCGACCTCTCGGTACCATAAGTGTCGACCCATCGGCGACAACGACATGACAACGACATGGGAGTGCACTTAATGCACAACGGTCGAAATTGTAACGATAACATTTCTAATCACCAACCCCTCGATGTGACCAACCTATCGGTATATTACCATTACTGCAAATGGTTGCCTTTGCTATATAATACAATCTTTATGTTACCAGTTGGTATCCTTTGGCATGATCAGTTGGACCTTCATCTTCACCAGTGAGCTTAAACAAGGCCAACATGTAAGGTCTCGGAATTTGGGAATTAATATCAATGTGAATATTAATTATTTTAATGATGGAAATTAGAAAATTGGTGGAGTAAATGGTAAATGAGCCAAAATTGGATAAAGGCCCAAGTGTGGCCCAATAGACTATGGTTTGGATTTAAATTTATTTAAATGGGTCAAGAATGGTCAAATTGGGTCAAATACCCATTTGGGACCCAATGGGTCAAGATGGTTAACCTCTAAGGTAAATGCGCTAGTGGGAAATGTAATTGGGCCATGGGCCCAATGGTGATCCATTTAGAGTGGGCTTAATGAAATTTAATCACCCTAAGTAATTTGGAATTAAACAATGGTGGTGTGGCCAAGCGGGACCCACCTCCACCTCATCAAGTGAGGTGGCGAGTGGGCCAATGATTGGTGGGGCCGGCCACCATGGTTGACTTGGTCAACCATGGGTGGAGTAATGAACTTAGGCTAAGTATCAATGAATTAGCCTAAGGTAATTATCTAATTAAATTATTTAAATATGGTAGTTAAGTGTGGTCAAGGTGGGGCCATGAGGTGAAGATTCACCTCATCTCAAACTCAAAAAAAAACTTCACACACGTTGGGCTTGGTGGTGGTTTAGATAACCACCACCATAAAGCAAATAAAAGATCTAAAAAATATCTAAGGGTTGGTGGAGGTAGTTAATGTAAAGAAAAAAAATGGGAATGAGTCTTATCTTTTCCTTTCTCTCTCTTTTCATTCTCATTTCAATTCTTCACTCCTCCATTGCCGTCCCATGTCCAAGTGAAGGAGAAAAAAAAAAAAAAGAGAAGGAGCTCAAGGAGAGAAGAAAAAAAAATGGAATTTGGAGGGAGTTCACTCTAAGATTAAGGTCATCATCTTCCTCTCATCATCTTTTCCTCTTTTCATCTCTCAAATTCAAACCTAACATGGCTGATTTTAAGGTTGGGAGTTACCACCCTTGATCAAAGATCTTGACCTATCAAAGATCAAGAGGAAGGAGAGAGGAGGCTAAGGAGACCGACGGGAGCGACGGAAATCGAAGGAGACGTCGGATAGTGAGTATTTCTTAAATAAAAGAATTTTGGATTTTAGGGTTTAAAAAATGGAATTTATTTTTGTGAAATTAATGGTGGATAGGTGATTTTATACTATGGAATTTAGATACATTAAATGGAAGGGTGGAAGATGGAGAAAACCCTAAATGGGTGAATTAGGGTTAGGGTAAGAAATTGGAGAAATATATTGTGTGCATTATGTGATTGATTAAATTGAGCATGGAATTGGGTACTTGGAATAAGAATCATGGGCCATAGGGTTCGGCCATGTAGCATGGCCGAACCCCATGGTGGGTGATTAGAGTTTGATGAAATTGGTTAGGGTTTAAAGGATGGAAGGCAATGAAGGTTTTTGATTAATGCATTTAGGGTTTTAATGAATGCATGGGAGTAATGTTTAAAATGATTGTATGATGAAAAATGCAATGGAATGGTATGATTTTAAAATGCATGGATGGTAGGAAATTTGAACCATGGGTTCGGCCATGGCATAGGGCCGAACCCTATGGTGATGAAATGGTGATTAAATGAAGGGTTTAAAGGGTAATGTGTTGATGAATTTTGGATTTCAAGTGAACAAAAGTGATGATCCAAAGGGGCCTAAGAATATGGTTTAGTTGCATGATTTAAACCCCTCAAGGAGGGATTATTGGTGGATCTAAAATGTAACAATGGACCCAAGAAAAAATGGAGAAAGGAACATCATGGGTTCGGCCATGGTGTATGGCCGAACCCATGCCCCAAATTGTAAATCAATTTGGGTTTAAGGTCAATGGGTATATATGTGATTAAGTATGGGGTTTGAATGGGTTTAAATGAGTAATGGTTAGATTAATTACATGACAAATTTTAATGTTTTGGTAAGTCAATAATGGACCTAAGTTAAGGACCTAGGTTGTGGATCAATTTTAGGCTTAAATAGGCATGAAGGAATGAGTAATTGGTTATGTAAAGGGGTAGTGGCACAAATGGTAATTATTGGCTAAAATGAAGAAACTCACTAAGTTATGATTTATGGGCTTGGAAATGATTAAAACTTGGATTGATTTGGTAATTTAATAAGGTACCGGATAGCGCGAGCGGTATGCGAGTCGGTAGCTGGATTGTCGGACGAAAACGAAATAAAGACGCGAGTCGGTATTCGGTAGGATTCCTACCTATTTGTAAGCCATGGATGTGTGATGGTATTTTTGTCATATTTTATTGATTAGTATTTATCTTATGATGGGTTTTTACAATTATGGATGCTATGTTTAAGATGGATTTTATTTAATGGCTATGAACTATGATTAAGGTTATGCATTATAAATTAAGGCTATGTATGATATCTTAAGGTTATGAGTTATAAATAGTACATAGCATAATGCATTACATCTCATGCATGGCATGGGCGAAAAAAAAAAAACAAACCGGAGTCCATGCTCCGTCGGGGCGACCGAGAACAGGCATGGGGACACCTTGACGAGGCTTTGCCGTCAAGGGGGATATTTTGCGGTTGGACATATCTTGACGAGGTTTTTCCGTCAAGAGGGATATGACAGTATATGGCAGGAATGATGGGTGGGATTCATAACATTGACACCCATGGCATATCATTTACTTATATTTTAGTATGTGGTGGTTTATAGTTTTCACTGTGTTATTATCTGTATGTGGTTATTACTAACCCATGTGCTAGCCCTACTCGGAATCCTACTGGGCGCGTTGTTCTAACGCCCTACTTCTACCCTAGCTGACGATGCAGGAGATGGCAGACCGGAAGGGCGAGACGGAAGCCAAGCTTAGGAGCTTGGGGAGGCAGATTAATTATTTTGTTTTACTTCATTTTGGAAAAGATGTATTTGTATAGTTAGCTTGTCGGAAATGTAATAATTTAGGTAGTTTGCTATGTTTAGGTATTATTTTGGATAATACAGTATAATGGCATTTTCGTAATTAATTGGGTATTTCTTCACTGCTATCTGAAGAACTGGTAGGATAGTTCTATGATCATCCGCACTTATTTTTATGTTCCGTGAGCTTACTTGCTACGCGTGAACCGTACTCGTGGACTTATGTTCCACGCACGCGTAGGGTTGGCCAGTTAAGGGCCGGGCTTTAGAAGCTCGGAACTTAACTCGCGTCGTGACGTCCGCGCCCTTTGTCACTTTTATTTACAAAAAAAAAAAAGTACTCTGATTTTACGATGAAAAGGGGCGGGCGTTACACAACAGAAGGATCACACACTCTCTCGTGCTTACCCTAGGGGAATCAAATACAACCAATCAGAGGTATTGAGTTGAGAGAGAGAGAGAGGAGGGATAAAAATGTCATAAACGACCAATCTGAGGATTGAGTTAGAAAGTGAGAAGGAGAGAACCCTAAACTAGGAAACCATTGGTAGAACTAGTTTCCTTGACACCCTGGATTGTGATTACTCAATGGCGGCTACAAGGAGGAACGTTGACACAGATTGGGTGGGATCTTGAAGAAGCACACATCAGAAGAAAAAGCTTTAAAGGCAAGTGCTTCTTGGTTTTAATTTTCTTTTAAAACCTTTGTTCTGAAAGTGGATTAAGGGGAGGTACCTTGGAACCACTATAAAAAACTCTAGAGTAATGTCTCTGGCATAGAGAGGGGTGGAATTCCCAGCCAAATGGATAGGTGGAACTCCTATTCGACAGTGGTGGGTGAAATTCCCAGCCGATTGAGTAATGTGGAATTCCTACTCTAATTGTGAGGGTGTAAGTCCCCACTTAGTAGATTTTAGATATAGATAAAGGTTGAATGAGTCCTAACAGTGGATGTAGGTTGGCTAACCAAACCACTTTAAATTGGTCTTAAGATGTTTGAGCTTTGTGTGTTTGTATTTATTATTTAAGTACTCTTTTTAACACACATCGATTTGCCTATCGATTATCTTATTCTATACATTTTGTATTAGCATCGATAATCAAGTTTTATGTAAAGGGGTCAAAATCTTAGTGTGAATGTTTAAATAATTAAATAAACAATTCATCACACTAAACAAATCTCTTGATTAAATATTCCGCTGCACTTAATATAATCAAGAAATTTGTAAACACCATTAAAAATGGGATCGACCTGTAACACCCCGCCCTTTTCACTCGAAATCAGAGTCTATTTTTTTTTAAAGTGATAAGGAGCGGGATGCCACGACACGAGCTAAGTCCGAGCTTCCAAAGCCCGACCCTTAACTAGCCAACCATACGTGTGCGTGGACCAAGTCCACTAAAATGGTTCACACGTACTCAAGTTAACTTGCGGAATAAATCATATGTGAAATAACAATAGGATAACAATCCTATTCCAATTTAGATAGCAAAGTAGTCCAACACTTATTAATAATTATCATAACTTAAATATCCAAACATTAACCATCCAATCCATAGCAAATAAAACTACGTTATTACAATTCCGAATAACATAAACAACATATAGCTTAATTATCCAAGCTCATAAGCTTGGCTCCAATCACGTCCTCGTTCCGTTCCCTTCCTGTGTCATCAACTAGGGTAAAAGTAGGGCGTTAGACAACGCGCCCAGTAGGTATTCCAATTAGGGCTAACACATGGGTTAGTATATAAAATCCAGATATAATATACTATATCGTACTTGTAAAGCATCATATTCAAAACAGAGTATGATAATAGAGATCTAATCATACAGATAAAAATCAGAAACCTTGCATGATAATAAAGATCATAATCATGCCGATTCAATGCCATGCCATGCTATCATATGCAATGAGTCCCACCCATCACAAACTCATAGTATCCTCTTGATGGAATTCTCCTCATCAAGGTATCCCCTAATGGAATGCTCATCACCAGGGTCTTCATATATGGTATCCTCTTGATGGGATTTTCATCATCAAGGTATCATACATAGTATCCTCTTGATGGAATTCTCCTCATCAAGGTATCTCCTGATGGAATGCTCATCACCAGGGTCTTCATAGATAGTATCCTCTTGATGGGATTCTCATCATCAAGGTATTATACATAGTATCCTCTTGATGGAATTCTCCTCATCAAGGTATCCCCCACTAGTGCTTTACGGACGCCCCGATGGAGTGTGGGTCCCCGGTTAAAATACCCCTCACGACTTATGGACGCCTCGACGGAGCGTGGGTCTCCGGTTACATTCCATCCCTCCCATGCCATGCATGAGATGCAAATGCCAACATGCTTTAGAATATTACAAAACAAAGCATGAAAATCCCATAATTGCAACATATTGTTTAATACCAAAATATCTTATCAAACATGAATTAAAATCATCATAAGTACATAATACATATCCATGGTTTCAATGATGTAGGAATCCTACCCAAGACAACTAAGGTGTCCTTGAGCTTTAAACCGGCAACCGTTCAAGATCGCGTACCGTTTGTGTGGTCCTGTCACCTTGTTACATATCAATAAGCCAATACATATTCCATTTGATTTACCATTTGGTCTAAGTCCATAAACACACCCTTGTGGGGTTCGGCCATACACCATGGCCGAACCTCACTTACTTTAATTTTAGCCCTTCTTTTATTTATTTACTCAATCATCACTTAACTAATCACTTAACCCTTAGTCCACCACAATCCACCTTAGTGGGGTTTGGCCATACCACATGGCCGAACCTCACTCACTTGAATTTGGTCTTTGATCTTTATAAATTAAATAAGTCCAAGATCATTCATCCTTGATTCACACATCTAATCACTTATACAACAAATATTTAACCTTGCTAATAACCTAAGTCCATAAAAATATTCCCCATGGGGTTCGGCCATACATCATGGCCGAACCCATGATTCATCAATTTCTCATTTTTACATTCTAGTTTGTATTTACGGTTTTGCCATTGGTCTAACCCTTGTTTAACCTTTCACTCACTTTAATCCGCATACATTGGCCCTATGTCCAGCAAATGACTCCTATGGGGTTCGGCCATACACCATGGCCAAACCCATGGTTCCTTATTTTCACCTCTTTACAATTTTGCCATTCTTTCCCTTAGATAATCATTTGTACAACAATTGTTTAACCTTGCTAACAACCTATGTCCACAAAAATTACTCTATTTAATCCCTTCAAAGTCCTTCAAATCTTTAACATGCATCCACCAATTTCATGTTTTGAAACCCTTAAAAAAAATTATTAAAAACAGTCCACTTAAATATCCAAAAACTCTAAGTCCATACATATTCTTTGGTGGGGTTCGGCCATACAACATGGCCAAACCTCACCCTTTTTATTCTTGATTTTCCACCCATTCCATTCATGGTTCATGATTAGCATCTTAGCCATAATAACATTAGGGTTCGGCCATGCAATGGCCGAACCATGTCTTTAACCATATATCCATTTTAAACCCTTTTAAACATTCATAACATTCCATGGTTTTCATCTCTTAAAAAATCCATAAGATAACCAATGATTTTTCATGGGGTTTCGGCCATACATAAGGCTGAACCCTATGGTCCAACTCTTCTCTTAAAAACAATCATTCATTTATATCTATAATCCTTTGGTGGAATACCCATACAAGCATCAATTTGAACCCTTTACAAATAAAATCCATATATAGCACTTTGTGGGGTTCGGCCATACACCATGGCCGAACCTCACTCTTTGGTTTTGGTGCTCCTCTTTCCATTCTTTTTGATAATCCAAATGCATTCAAGTCCATCAATTTTTCATTCATTTTAAACCTTAAAAACATCCACCACCTTCCATGGTTACCATCTTTCACAACTTATTAATCACTAATATTTCTTCATGGGGCTCGGCCGTGTACTATGGCCGGACCCTATGGTTCCTTCTAAGATCATGTTCCTATTTTTCCATAATAACCTTTTAGGGTTCAGCCATACAATGGCCGAACCATACTCTTAATCTTGGTCCCCTTTTCTAATTATAAACTCTGTCGAGCACTTACCGTTTCCGCGACTCCTCCAATTGTCCTTTGCTCCGGCTTGTTCCTTTCCTTCCTTAGCCTCTCCTTCTTCTTTCTTGCTCCTTTGGCTGAGACTAACCTTGCTGTAAACCCCTTGGAATAATTCAGTTAGGTGATATGGATTGAGAGAGAAGCTTAGAATAATGCTCCAAATCCTTCTTGGTCTTTGAGAGGAGAACCGGCCTTGAGAGGGGGGGAAAAGATGAGATAGATTTCTCAAAGTGTTTGGTCTTCTCTCCTTAGATTGCTGGTCGGCTAAGAGAGGGAGAGAGGGAGAGATTGAATGGAAATTAAACTCCTCCCTTGGTTAATCAAATTCAGCCCCAAGGTGGTGTCTCTTAGTGGCACCACTTGTAACTCCCATTTTCATTAACAATTCTCCTTAATGCTTCCCCTGGGGGTTTCATCCTTGAGATGAAACTCCCAAGGCTCCAACGACTACAATGCAATGTCTTGTGCAACCTCCACCAGTCCCATTCATCTTCCATCTTGGGGGTTTCATCCTTGAGATGAAACTCCCATGTGCCGTTGGATGAAACCCCCAAGACTCCAACGACTGCAATGCAATGTCTTGTGCAACCTCCACCAGTCCCATTCATCTTCCATCTTGGGGGTTTCATCCTTGAGATGAAACTCCCATGTGCCCAATGGCATGTGTGAGCTTGAACTATGTAACCGCCATTCCTCATTATTTGCCCATGTGGGGGTTTCATCCATGAGATGAAACTCCTACAAGCCAACGGTTTTGTCTTGTCTTAGACCACCAAACCGTCCAGCTCCCCTTTTGGTTCTTATTTGGATTTGAATTTGAAATAAGAAACTCCTCCACTCTTTAAAGCTTCATGTGGGTGTTTCATCTTTGAGATGAAACTTCCCCCACCCTTTCTTTCCAACGTGTGAATGGTGTTTGAGTTTGAAACCATCAGCCCTTCAACTTCACTCTCCATTCTTTTGAATTTGAAACAACTTCCCAACTCTTGTGTAACTCCATAAAACTTCCAACTCCATTCATTATCTATCTTGGAGTTTCATGCAGGAGATAACCTCCCATTCATTATTTATCTTGGAGTTTCATGCATGAGATAACCTCCCATGCATCCAACGTGTTCATAGTTTGAATTGTGTAATAACCACAAAACAGTCCACCTCCCATTAGTGATACAATTTGGAGTTTCATTCTATGAAATGAACCTCCCATCTTTCCAACATGTGCTAAGGTTAAGCCTTGTGTAACATCCAAAACCCTTTCATCTCCACATTAATGATTCATTTGGAGTTTCATGCATGAGATAAATCTCTCATGCAACCAACGTGTTCCATTGCTTGCATTTTGAAACAACCAACAACTTTCATCCACACTTTACTCACTTAACATTTATTTAACTCCCTCAACTCAACCCATTCATTTAACTCAACTTAACCATTTAATTCCACTCAACCATTTAATTCAACTCCACCATTAAACTAAACTCATCCATTTAATTCACTTGAATCAACTCAAACACTTGTTTGCATTCCCATTTAATTCAGCCTAAACCAAATTAGGCTTGAGCTCACCTAATGGTCAATCAAGTCAACTAAGACCCATTGGGTCCCAATTGGGTCTTTTGACCCAAAGAATCACCTTGACCCAATTAAATGCACCTTGCCCATTTTCTTTGAATTGATCCTTATAACATGTACATTGGGTCTTAATTGAACAATGGACCCCACCACTTACCCATCTAGGGTCATATCCTTTTAATTCACCATTTCAATGGCAATTTCCATAAATATTGATAAACTTGAAAATTTGGGGTATTACATGACCTATTCACCCCCCCCCCCCCCCCCCCCCCCCCCCCCCCCCTTCCCTTTCTAGGGTCAGTCATGATGTTCTAGCACATTGAAGTTTGGGAACTTTCATACATCAATTACAGACAGATATACCCCGTACGAGTAATGGCCAAATGATCACCCATTGCGGTCCCACCATTGCATTTCATGCACTCATGCTCTACAATTATAATGGCCCAACCCTTAGAATTATTGATATATGACGTAATAATAGAGGTTATAAGTGTGAGAGTTTGTGTAACACCCCATATTTTCCTTATTTTATAATTTATTGGATTGGCCCACTTGGATTGCATTTTAATTGAATTTGAAATTAAAAAGTCGAAATGGACATGAGATGGGCAAGGAAATGGGTCAATTACAAAATTAAGACCCAATGGGTCATGGGTGACCTTGATTCTAAAATAATTGGGTAAATTTAGTTAAGTTAGTTGAGTTGGATAAATTAGTGAAATTAATGCATTAAACTCCACCTCATCAGGTGAGATGGCATGTGAGTGATGTGGCATTGCCATGTGGCATACATGTCATCACATGCAAACCAACTAAGCAAGGATGCCACATCATCAAGTGACATGGCCAAAGTGGGACCCAAGTGCCATGTGGTGACCAAGTCACCACATGCATGGTCGACCATGACATGGGTTGACTTGGTCAACCACTTTTGGAGTTTAAGTCTTGAATTAAGGGTCTTGTTTAAGTTCAGAAGTTGAAGGGATGAGATGGGTGGCTAGGATCTCATCCATCTCATCTATGGAAAGACAAAGGGTAGACATTAAAAGATGGGGCAACTTGTCTAAGTACATTGTACTTAGACACTTGGGAACCCAAGGGTCTTCATCTTAAGAAACAAGAAGCCACCCTTGGGAAGCCAAGGGACTCTTTCGTTAAACCAAGGGTCTTCTTGGTTACACCAAGCCATAATGAGTGGGAGGGAAGAGTTTAAGTCTTTAGCATAAAACTCCAAACCAAAGGGCAATCCAAACCCCTTGGCCAACTCCTCCTCTCTTGAACAAGAGTTCCTCTCTACTCCTCTCCTCTCTTCCCACCTTTACCTCCATACAGTTGAAAACTTTGAAGAACAAAGAAAGGAGAAGAAGAATTAAGGAAGGAGAGAAATATCAAAATAAAAGAAGAAGATTGAAGGAAGGTATGTCTAAGACTTAATAATATGGGAATAAATCTAAGGAAACTATAGGTTAGGCCATGATGTGGCCGAACCCATGGGTTCCATGATTGGTTGGAATGAATGGCCAAAATTGTTATAAGGCCATGGAGTTGGAAATCCATCCAAAGGATGATTATGGGTTGAAACAAAACAACCATAAGATTAAATTCAAACCCATGCTATGATACTATGATTGGATGGATTATGAAAAACCATAACCTTGGCTAGTGGGTAGGATATATTTATTAAGTGAGGTATTGAAGATGAATGTTTAAATATGATAAAGGATGGATTTCAAGTAGAAAGGCCTTACAATGCATTAAAACACAAGGACCTAACACAAAGTCAGTCGATTGAATCAAAAGATTCAGTCGACTGAAAGTGTGCTAGCGAGCACACAAAGGATATTGTTGTATTTCAGCTGACTGAATCTTGTGATTCAGTCGACTGAAAGTGTGCTGGCCGAGCACGCAAAGGATCTAGTTGTATTTCAACCGACTGAATCTTTGATTCAATCGACTGAAAGTGTGCTGGCCGAGCACACAAAGGATTTGTTTGTATTTCAGCCGACTCAATCTTGTGATTCAGCTGACTGAAAGAATACTGGTCAAGCACACAAAGGATTTGACCCAAAGTCAGCCGACTGAATCTGTGATTCAGTCGACTGAAAGTATACTTGCCTAGCATGTATGAGAACTGGTTGTGTTTCAGCCGACTGAATCTTATGATTCAGCGGACTGAAAGTTTGCTGGCCAAACATGTAAGGGAGCTGGTTGTATTTCAGCTGACTGAATCTTATGATTCAGTCGACTGAAAGTATACTGGCCAAGCTTGTAAAGGATCTGGTTGTGTTTCAGCCGACTGAATCTTATGATTCAGTCGACTGAAAGTGTACAGGTAAAGCACATATGGGATCTGGTTGTGTTTCAGTTGACTGAATTAGAAGGTTTTATTTTGGATTATCCTCTAGATGCCTCTGCCTATCTGGTAGGATGGAAGGGGTGATGAAAGTAAAATGGAAAATCAAACTAATATATATGGTTGAATTTGATATGGTAAAGAGGTTCGCAAAGGGATTACGATTCATCTCACACGACCGTTAGCGTTATCCTTGCAAGACATAAAGGATAGTATATCGGACATTGGTAGTATTCCTACCTCATTGAGAATACTATGGAGTATAATATGACATTTGTTTTATTTCAAATATAATGAATGCATTGATTACATAAATTGTATATGATTATGAGTTGATTTTCAACAATATTATGTATTTTAAATGAAATGACATTCTTGCATACATTACCTCATGCTTGGCATGGGAGGGAACACAAATGACTAGCAAGCCAAGTTCTGAGCGGTCCAGACATAACTTGGGCTTGAGATTAGCTTATATGAAGCTATATGAACTGTTGAGATTTGGCCGCAGCTAGTTGATAGAAAAGGTACGGCATAATTGGGCCAAAGAGCTCCTGGATAGTCAGTCCCGAAATCCTACGCAGAGGGAGGAGATCACATTCCATCAGGAATCCGATTAATTTGTGAATGGGTATACAGTGCCCTGGTGGTTGCCGCCTCAAACACTGTGGACATAATTGGCCAAGGAAACCATTGATTGATTTATGATGTGATTGGGTATGGACATTGGGTGGGACATTGGGTGGGATTTCATCTGGCATTGACACCCATGACATGACACTTATGTTACCATGATTATGATATGGAGATCATGCATTGTTTTAATACTTACAAGATGTTTTACAAATATGACGTTAATGATGTATATACCCTTGATTTATGTTAAACTAATATTACTCCTATATGTACCATAACCCTAATTGGAATACCTACTGGGCATATTGACTAATGCCCTACTTCTACCCTATAGATGATGGAACAGGAAATGATAAGGAAAAGGACGTGGGACCAGAAGGGAGCCAAGCGTAGGAGCTTGGGAAGATTTAAGTTTTAAAATTACTTAGTTTTGATTTCGATGATGCATTCAGAGCACTTATATTTTGGATTATAACAACTTAGAACTTATTTGCTATGGTTTGATAATCTTTAAGTTTTATTGGAATATTATGGTGATTGGCTTTCCTTGCCTAATGATGACAAGAGAATGAATAGCATCTTATTCATATAGATTATTCCGCAAGTATTAAGAAAAGCGTGTGAAAATGTTTTAGTGGACTTAGTCCATGCACACGTAATGGTGGCCAGTTAAGGGTCGGGTTTTGGAAACTCTGACTTGACTCCTGTCGTGACGACCCGTCCTCTCTCACTTATTTTAAAAAAAAATATACTATGATTTTTGCAAGTGAAAAAGGGCGGGACGTTACAGTTTGAGGGTTCCACGTAGGTCCCACCTATGTACACGTGGCATGAGAGAATTTGGAAGGTAACACTGACGTCAGAGTTGATGCATTGGTGATGTCGATGTGTCGGCGGTGATGATATGTCAACAAGGACGATAGTATTGATCATAAAGCAATCCTGTGGACAAAATGAATTTCTGGTCGTTGAGCGGCCGATGTGTCGATGACGCTGTAAGTCAGCTTATCTATTTAAGCCTCGTTTTTACATGAAATTAGGTTTATTTCATATCATTCCTCTTCCAAGCACCAAACCCTTCTCCCCAACCTGCAAATCCTAGCCTCCTCTACCTTCCCTCCACTTATTTTCACCCCCCAAAGACTTTGGATTTGAATTTCCTGCGCTTGGAGCACCCCTTTACTCGGTTCTCTATCCTCCAAAAGGTAAGATTTGTGATCCTTCTCTTTCCTTCTTTTTATTTGATGAGATCTGAACGGGATGTGTTGAGAGTGGAATCTATGATGTATAATAAACCTTAATGGGAAATGAATCCATTAAAGTAATTGGGGATCTTGATTTGAAACTTTGATTGGGTGTAGATCTGAATTGAAACTGGACTTGGAACCTTAGGCAAGGAAGTAACTTTGGCAAAAAGGGTATATGCTTAATCTTGGAGATGATTCTTGGGAAGAGATTTGGGATTTCCCTTATATTGAAGGGACTAATCTGTTTTAGGGATAAATCTTAAGTCTAAATTGGGGATTTTTCTTCTAAGCTTTAAATTGGCCTAATCTATAAACTAATAGGGGTGTATTATGTTCTTTTTAGTTGATTAGAGCCTTCGAATCCTGAACCTGTCGAGGTACGACGTGAAGACCAACCCAGAATATCGTAAATTTTGAGGTTAGGATTGCTACATACATTATATGAAGTTTGTATGCTATTACTTTGAATTAGGGATTTATTGTACTGTTGTTGTGTTTAATGCATGATAAATAGGATGGATGTGCCCTTTGCTATGCATGAAATGTTATAAATTCATTATTATGTGATTTGTAGCATGTCTATTATCTTGTTATGATGATAGAAAAATTTGTATAATTGTTGGAGACCCTTGTGAAGGGTTAAGATGGTTATTGATGAATTTAATTGGGTTTATGCTTTGAAAATTGAGTGATTGGAAGATTTAAAATTGAAGTGCTATCCGACCACAAAAGTCTTAAATATTTATTCACTCAGAAAGATTTGAAATTGAGACAACGGTGACGGATGGAATTTCTGGAGGATTATGTTTCCAAATCTCATTTCACGATGGCAAAGCCAATGTTTTGGCTGATGCATGAGCTGAAAGTCCCGGGGCATAGTGGCTATTATAGAGATTGGTCAATGGTAGATGCTTGAGACAACCGCAAATTATGATCTTAAATTAGTAGAACACAGTGGTGCAATTTGGGTACAGAACTTGGTTGTGCAACCCATGGTTGTGGATAAAGTGATAAAAACACAGTAAGTAGACCCGTTGTCTTCTGAGTTCAAACAAAAAGTACTTCAATGGCATGGCCCTGAAGGATGGTTAGTTAGATCAAACAGTGGATTGGTTCTTCAAGGAAGATTTTTTGTACCTACCACGGATCAGTGTAAAGATGAGGTACTTAACCAGTTTCATCATTCACGTTTTGCAGTCGTACTAAGATGTACCAGGATATTCAACGGCAATTTTGGTGGAAAGGCTTGAAATGAGATGTAGCTAAGTGTGTACATTGTCTTACATGTCAACAAGTTAAGGTTGAGCAACAAAGGCCAGGCGGAGAAATGTAGAACCTTCCAGTGTCTCAGTGGAAATGGGAACACATTACAGTGGACTTTGTGACAAGTTTATCGAGGTCACCTAAAGGCAGAGATTCTATTTTGGTGATTGTGGATCGTCTTACCAAATCAGCCCATTTCATTCCTATGAAGGTGATAGCTCGATGGAGACTTTGAGTAAGTTGTACATTAAAGAGATAATGGCATGTCATGGAGTACCAGTTTCGATTGTTTCGGACAGAGACCCCAGATTTTTATCAAGATTTTGGCAGAGCTTACAGAGAGAGTTGGGGACCCAGTTGTGTTATAGTACAACATACCACTCGCAGACCGATGGTCAGTCAAAGAGGACCATCCAGATTCTTGAGGATATGGTTTGAGCTAGTGTAATGGACTTAGCCGGATATTGGAAAGAGCCCTTACCCCTGGTAGAGTTTTTATACAATAATAGCTACTAGTCCAGCACACAGATGGCTCCATATGAGGCTTTGTATGGGAGACAGTGTCGTTTTTCCCTATGTAGGTCAGAGGTGGGAGATAAGGATTCATCGGGCCCTCACATGATACAACAGAATTCAGAGCAGGTGGCAATTATTAGAAAACGCATGTTAGCAATGCAGAGCCGCCAGAAGAGTTACGTGAACCGTAGGCGACTACCCTTGGATTTTGCTGTAGGTGATCATGTTTTCTTCCGGGCGTCCTCACGGCATGGAGTTAGACGTTTTGGATGCAAAGGGAAGTTGTCCCTTTAATATATTAGTCATTTTCGATTTTGGAGTGGATAAGTAAGGTGGCTTATCGGCTGGCTTTGCCGCCACAACTGGCCCGAATCCACAACGTGTTTCACATGTCAATGCTCCGAAAGTATTAGCATGATTCTTCTCATATGGTCAATTGGGAAGATGTAGAGCTCGACGAAGAGGTGACATTCGAGGAAGGTCCCATCAAGATTTCAGGGACTGGTTTCAAGAAATTTCATAGGTGCACTATTCCATTGGTCACAGTTGAATGGAAGCATTGCTGAGCAAAGAATACCACTTGGGTGCTCGAGTCAGTGACCCGGGAGTTGTACCCGCATCTGTTTCATCTTCTAGGTATGCTTTTTTTGATGATTCAAATTTCGAGGACGAAATTTCTTTTAAGGGGGGTAGAATGTAATGACCCGACTTTTAGAATTATTGATATATGACGTCATAATAGAGGTTACACGTGTGAGAGTTTGAGGGTTCCATGTAGGTCTCACATGTGTACATGTGGCAGGAGAGAATTTGGAAGGTAAGACTAACGTTAGAGTCGATGTATTAGTGATGTCGATGTGTCGTCGGTGACGATATGTCGACAAGGGCGATAATATCGATCAGAGAGCAGTCCTGTGGACAAAATGAATTTTTAGTCGTTGAGTTGTCGATGTGTCAACACTGTCGATGTGTCGGTGATGCTGTAAGTCAGCTTATCTATTTAAGCCTCATTTTTACACAAAATTAGGTCCATTTCATCTCCTTCCTATTCCAAGCAGTCAACCCTTCTCCCCAACCTGCAAACCCTAGCCTCATCTACTTTTCCTCCACTGATTTTCACCCCCAAAGGCTTTGGATTCGGATTTTCTGTGCTTGGATCACCCCTTTACTTGGTTTTCTCTCCTCCAATAGGTAAGATTTGTGATCCTTTTCTCTCCCTTCTTCTTCACTGATGAGATCTGAATGGGATGGGTTGAGAATGGAATCTATGATGAATAATAAACTTTAATGGGAGATGAATCCATAAAAGTAATTGGGGATCTTAATATGAAACTTTGATTGGGTGTAGATCTGAATTGAAATTGGACTTGGAACCTTAGGAAGGGAAGAAAATTTGGGGAAAAGGGTATATGTTTAATCTTGGAGATGATTCTTGGGTGGAGATTTGGGGATTTCCCTTAGATTAAAGAGATTAATATGCTTTCAGGGTAAAGCTTGGGCCTAAATTGGTGATTTTGCTTCTAAGCTTTAAATTGGTCTAATCTATGAACTAATAGGGGTGTATTATATTCTTTTTGGTTGATTAGAGCTATTGAATCCCGAACCTGTTGAGATACGACCAGACGACCAATCCGGAACATCGTAACTTTTGAGGTGAGGATTGCTACACACATTGTATGAATGTTTGTATGCTATTACTTTGAATTAGGGATTGATTGTACTATTGATGTGTTTAATGCATGATAAATAGGATGAATGTGCCCTTTGCTATGCATGAAATGTTATAAATTCCCTATTATGTGATTTGTAGCATGTCTATTATCTTGTTATGATGATAGAAAAATTTGTATAATTGTTGGAGACCCTTGTGAAGGGCTAAGATGGTTATTGATTAATTTAATTGGGTTTATGCTATGAAAATGGAGTGATTTAACTTAGGATGTTAAACCACCATAAGACGGGTTGAATAAATTGCAAGGACTAAGAATACGTGTAAATAAACCTGACGTGTATATCTCAGGGTTGGTGTGTAGTCAATGTCCCCTAAAGTAACCCAATGTGATAATTTTATTAAATGTATGAAACGTAACGGAATGTGCTATGCTTGCTATCATTAGTTATGGTCATGATGTGATTATGACATATATGTTGCCCATGTAATTGTGAATATGATCCATTTTGTATTACTCACTGATGTGTTCCTAGAAGGTTATCTAGGATGTGAGTATGGGATGTTGAATTAATGGGCCTGATGAGATTGATAATCACTAGTGTTGGGATTAGACAGAAAGGGTATATAGGACTTGGTGATGTGTCTTTTCCCTTCTTTGGGCTCCACTAGTAGTAGTCCCCACCCACCAGGGGAGATTGGTGTGACAGGATGATGATCAGATCAAGGAACCTTATTGGAACAGTGGCGGTGGCTATAGGACTTGGTCCTGTAGGGTTGCCGTAAGGAGTATAGCCCCTCACATGCTTCGCGATGTAGGTCGCTCTCACGACTATTTTTGTACACTTGGTGTGTAGTGTTGCGTAGGGTTAGATAATTGTAAGCCCTACTATGGGGTACTAACTTGGTAAGTCATATATCAATCACTTTATAGCTGATTTAATCACCAGAGTGGTGAAGGAACGCAGGGTGAGGTAGATTTTGTATGTTTTATGGAGATCTCCCACTTGTAAGTCGTGGCCTATATCCCTCAAGGGATCGTGATGTTATTTGACATCCCATTCCATAGAGGTGTCCTTGAGTGGACATTGTGTTCACATTGATGAGATTGATAACAGGGTAGTGTCGCATGGCATGATTTATATTCCATTCATACATTATTATTATGTGGGTGCGTGAGTGTGTACCATGCATATTTCCTCACTGAGTATTGTTTGTACTCACATCCTTACAATTTCAGTAATGTTGCACCGGATGGGTCCGAGGGACCTCAAAAAAGCTTAGTTATTATGCTGCTTTAGACACCCTACATATTTGAGTTGATTATCTTATTTATTTTATTTGATTGATAATGTTGTTTTTACCAATTTACTCATTGAGGATTTGTTTGTAATAAATTCTGGAATGTTTGATAATATTTATGTTGAGGAGATATTATCCCCTTTGAGATTGGAACGACCAGTCCTTTTCAACTCTTAAAATCAGAGAATATATATATATATATATATATATATAT
Source organism: Chimonanthus salicifolius (assembly GCA_013350335.1). Classification (NCBI taxonomy): domain Eukaryota; kingdom Viridiplantae; phylum Streptophyta; class Magnoliopsida; order Laurales; family Calycanthaceae; genus Chimonanthus; species Chimonanthus salicifolius. The sequence continues at coordinate 67,488,428 of CM023533.1, forward strand.
ATATATTAAATGAATATGAAGGAAAATGATGGATGCGTCACGACGCAAGCCAAGTCTGAGTCCGAAGACCCGACCCTCAACTGGCTTAGCCTAGTACATGCATGGTACGAACCACAAAACATTTTCGCATGTGCTAGCAACTTGCGGAAACACTTAAAGCATTCATATATGGTACAAGACATTCAATAGCAAAGATAAGGACTACCTCAAAATATATAACCCAAATACAATACTGGAATCCAAAATTAGGAGCTATATCTAAGTTATTACATTTCCAATAGTTACTCCTATGCCTATGAATTACATCTGTTCTACCAAAATATCAAAATAAAACTAAGCACTCCAAGCATCTCTTGCTCCATTCTTGATTAGGCTTGGCTACCACTAGGTCTAGCCTCCTCTCCTTTGCCATTATCTGCATTAACATCTAAAGGGGAAGAGGGGGAGGGGGGGGGGTTGTGATGTACGGACTTAGTCAACTTATCCAGTAGGAATTCCGATCAAAGATAATGCACTAGATAGTGTGAAGGGAAAATAACATATAATTCTAAATCAATATTTGGGAATTCACATGTTACAACATAATACATATTTCTCAACAGCTATCATAGCATAATAAAATTTCATGATTCAAAAATCATACTTGTTACTTAGAATATAATGATATGCCATGCATCAATGAATGCTATCCCATAGCATTTGAGGCGGCAACTACCAGGGTGTTGTTACCCATTCACAAATTAACCGAGACTATCGGAGGAGTATGGACTACTCCCTCTACGCAAGGTTTCGAGACCTTCACATGAGCTCTTTGGCCAAATTAACGCAATAACATACACAATCAATGGATGGGGCCAAAGTATAACATTTGTAATATCTCATCAATATTTTTGTACACGAGAGCAAGCAATGTCCGGACAATTCATTCTTGGCTCGGTAATGCAAATCCCTCCCATTGAAATACTTCAAAACAACATAGTTTAAATGCAATCATATTGAAATATTAATACTATTCCCATAATTCAAGACATGTGATTTTTAAAAGATCTAAGCATAAAAAAAATAAGTATTTCACACTTATGTGTTTCAACAAAGTAGGAAAAACCTACCTAATCTAGGATGATTAGCAAAAAAGGTAATTCACAAAGTCGCTGGAATGATGTCCTGACTACCCTTGGTTCCTTTGTCCATATACATGTTTCAAATCATAATTTTCATGTCATTATAATATAAAACCCTTTCATCTAATCTATGTAGGCCTAATCAAGACCTAAGGATCAACTGTAAAGGTCAAAGTCTAAGAGACTCCATGTATTTGCTGTTATCCTTAGATACATTAGCCTTATTAAACTGTCCATGTCTCAGGTCGATACATCAACACTGTTGACATGTCGTCCCTAGACACAGTCTATACATCGATTGTCTCAACATGTCGACTGAGATTGTCTATACATGTCCGTGTTTTCCAGTTGTTCTCAGATCAAATGTATCATTCCAATCGATACATTTCGGGGTGCATAGACTCGAGATGTCGACTTCGTCAACATGTCCTCCTGAATTTAGTCTATCAGTATTCATATCCCTTTTCCGTCCCAGGCCGATACATCTACAAGAGATCCGTGGGCACATCGACACAGTCGATGTGTCTACAGATCCGTTCTTCCTTTGTCACCTTCATTTTCATTTCTTTGTCATTTCCACGCCGAAACATCGACATGGTCAACATGTTGTCCTAGGTTCAATTCTTACAGTTCGATACTCGAGATTTCTGGTTCATTGAACTTATGTTTCAGACGACACATCGACGATTGTCGACGTGCCAACTGGGTTGAGTACAAAAGCCATGGATTCATCTTCCATGTTTTCCTTCTACTTGCATGTCCCTTATTCTTGATAATTTATCTTTTAAATCTGTATATACTTGTTTTCTAAACACTCTAGTAAGTTTATCTTACGTGAAATCATAGTAAAATCTACCTACCTCGAGGGATTAGGGGCCCTCTCAGATGGGTGAAGGATGAGATCCTTGCTTCTTTCCCTCCTTTTTGCTTGGTCTCTCCTCCCTCTTTGCTTTGTTTTTCATCCCTGCCCCGAAGTAGATGAAGCTAGTGGAGAGGGAAAGAGCTCACTGCAGAGCTGAGGGTTGAGGTGTGAGTGAGAGGAGATGGCGTCCTCTCCTCTTTTTTCTTTCTTCTCTCTTTTTTTCTTTCTCTTCCTCTCTTTCTTTCTCTCTTCTTTTCTTTCACTTTCCCTTTCTTTCTCTCTTTTCCCTCCCTTTTTACCTTCTCCTTTGGTTGCCCTAGGCCCTTAAATGGGTGGTTGGCAGGTGGAAGTTGGCGCAAGAGGCAGCCTGCATGGAAAGAGGTGCATGGGCGGCGGTAAGCAGGCGTGTCTGATTTAAGACGCTGGACATGATCGACACATGGCTGGGTCGATATGTCCAGACATTAGATTCTGAGACGTATCGATCTGGTCGATATGTCCCTCAGGGTGGCTTTGTACTTACCTTATTCTATCCTTGGGATTTTTACCAATAGAATGACCATCTCGATGCATCGTTCTGGAAATTTCAGTTTCGGGTTAGGAAAACATTGTCATACTTGTCTGCTCTCAGATGTGTGGTATCGATTTGGTCGATACATCTTGTTCGAACTTTTGGCTTTCACCGACACATCGACCCAGTCGATGCATTGGTTTGGGAAGTTCGCTTTCCATTCTTATTTGTTTTTATCATTTCTTTCAATATACATTCAAATCTCATTCATTCAATACCACATTTTTCATTCATTTCATTCTTGAACCAAAATCTCATTCATTTCATTCATTAAAAAGAAATTACACATAAATTAGGGACTTAAAATCACGGGCCCTTACAATACTACCACCTTTTTGGAATTTTCCTCCCGAAAATTAGACGAATGTTGGGTTCCAAAACCAAATTAAACAAATAGTTCGTGATGAGATGTCCTCACTTTCAATTCCATTTCTCAAGTGGGTTCTTCATTTCCATGTCATTCCCAAACCACTTTGACGAAAGGGATCACTATGTTCCTTAGTACCTTTTGTTCTGAATCTATGATCCGGATGGGCCTCTCACGTAGGACACGTCACTCTGAACATCTAGGTCTTGAACATCCAAGACATGCAATGGATCGGGGTTGTACTTTCGCATCATTGAGACGTGAAATACATCATGCATGCTTGACAACTGCGCGGGAAGTATTATGCGATACACAACCTCGCTGATCTTCTCAACTATCAGGAATGGTCCAACAAATCTGGGAGATAGCTTTCCCTTTTTCCCAAACCGCATATGACCCTTACGTGGCAAGACCTTTAAGAATACTTGGTCTCCCACTTCAAATGCCAAAGGTCTTCTCCTCTTATCTACATAGCTCTTCTGTCGACTCTGAGGGGTTAACAGGTGTTGTCAAATGACATTGATCTGTTATGTTGTCTCCGCAACCAAATCTGGTCCAATAAGTGCAGCCTCTCCTGCCTCAGTAAAACAAACTGGGGACCTACAGGGTCTACCATACAATGCTTCAAATGGAGGCATCTAGAGGCTCGCCTGATAACTGTTGTTGTAGGAAAACTCCACTAGTGGGAGGTGATCTTCCCAACCCCTAAAAGTCTAGCGTACATGCTCTCAACATATCTTCCAATGTTTGTATGGTTCTTTCTGATTGTCCGTCTATCTAAGGATGGAATGTTGTGCTATACAGTAAATCTGTCCCCATGGTTGTTTACAAACTCTGTCATACTCTGCCTGTGAATCTGCCGTCACGACCAAATACAATGGTCCTAGGTATCCCATGCAATATGTTAATGTCCTTAATGTACCGCTTCCCTAATGTCTCAGATGAATCTGTCATCTTGATAGGCATGAAGTGTGCTTAATTTGTGAGACAGTCAATTATGACCCATGTGGCATCATTGCCTTTAGGATATCTAGGCAATCCGATCACGAAATCCATCGCGATGTGCTCCTATTTCCATTCAGGTATAGAAAGAGGCTTGAGTAAACAAGGTGGCTTTTGATGTTCCATTTTAACTCTCTGACACGTCAAACACTTGGAGACATAATCTGCCACATCTCTCTTGAGTCCAGACCACCAGTATTGTCTCCTGAGATCTCAGTACATCTTCATACTTCTAGGGTGTATCAAGAATTTTGATTGGTGTGCCTCCTTCAACACCTCTAATCTATAGTCCACGGGTACATACACTTTTCCTTTGTACGTGAGGCCCTGTACCGGTTACAGTTTCCAATCTTGGATTGTTTCTTCTCTGCTAGCTTGGTCCATATTTCTGCCAGTTCCGGAGCTGATCTTTGTGCTTGTTCAATTCTTGATGTCATGGTAGAGTGTGCCACTAAGTTGTACATGTGTCCTCTACCACTTATATGCAAATTCAAATCCTCAATTACTAACAGCATCTCCCATTCTTGCATAATTAGGCTCGCTACAGTCCCATGAGGTCTGCGGCTAAGTGCATCTGCAACCTTGTTTGCCTTGTCCGGATGATACTGGAGAGTATAGTCATAATCCTAGAGGGTAATCCATCCATCTCCTCTGTCTTAGTTGAGGTCTTTCTGCACGAACAAGTACCTCAAACTCTTATGATCGGAGAAGACTTCAAACTTTTCCCCAAAAATGTAATGCCTCCAACTCTTGACACAAAAACTACGGCAGCTAACTTCAGGTCATGAGTGGGATAGTTTCGTTCATGGATATTCAGTTGTCGGGAGCCATACGCCACTACTTGGGTGTTCTAAATGAGAGAGCATCCAAGTCACTCGCCTGAGGCATCACAATACACTTCATAACCTTTGCCTTGCTCTAGAAGGATTAGAATATCAGCGGTTATGAGTCTTTCTTTCAGCTCTTCAAACCTTTTGTTGCACTTTTCTGACCATTCAAATTTGATTCCCTTTTGAGTCAACCGGGTGAGTGGTGTTGCAATCTTAGAGAAGTCCATAATAAACTTTCGGTAATACCTTGCCAATCCCAGAAAACTTTGGATCTCGGTAACATTCCGAGTAGGTTTCCAATACTTTACCGCTGCTACATTTGCTGGGTCCACTGTTATTCCATCTGCCATCACAACATGTCCTAAGAAGTTCACTTCAGACAACCAAAACTCACACTTGGTAGCCTTGGCAAGCAGTTTGTTACTCTCAAGGTGTCCAGGACGATTCACAAGTGTTCGGCATGTTCTTCCTTGCTTGTAGAGTAGATGAGGATATCATCGATGAAGTCAATTACAAACTTATCTAGGTACGGACGGAAGATCTGATTCATCAAATCCATGAAAATTGCTGGTGCATTTGTAAGTCCAAAAACATCACCACATACTCATACAGTCCATATCTAGTTCTGAAGGCTATCTTCTCTGTATCCTCATTATTGACTTTGATCTAATGATAGCTAGACATGAGATCTATCTTAGAGAAATGGTTGGATCCTCTAAGTTGATCAAACAAATCCTCAATTCGGGGTAGAGGATACTTGGTTTTTATGGTGACTTGATTTAAACTCCGATAATCCACACACATTCGTATAGGGCTATCTTTCTTCTTAACGAACAGTGCGGGCTCTTCCCACGATGTAGTAATGTGTCGGAGGAATCCCAATCGAAGTAAATCATCAATTTGTTACTTCAACTCTGACATCTCTACAGGTGTCATCCGATAATGTGGGAGTGACACGGGTGTAGTATCGGGAAGCAACTTAATGTCAATGTCAATCTCCCGTCTTGGAGGTAGGCCAGGGAGTTCTGTTGGAAAGACATCCGCAAAGTCTTCCACTACTGCAGGTAAGGTGGGGATAGGTGACTTTTCCAATATGATGTTATTCAGTAAAATATGTTTAGTCTCGTCATGAGGTCTATCACACAATGACATTTTCTATTTGTCCCCATATACTACATATCATTGTCCATCCGGTGACCAAAAGGTTACTCTCCTGTAGTAGCAGTCAATACATGCCTAAAATGTGGTCAACCAGTCCATTCCAATGATCACATCGAACTCTGCCATGTCTATCACCAAATACTAGAACTGAAATTTGAATTCGGCTATTTAGGTGTCCATTGACGTGTATACTAATCCAAGTGGTGTGTCTCCAACAGGTGAGACTACAGTGAATGTGGATGACAATGTTTGTACTAATAAACCTGTAATTGTTACCATAGATGTAGACAGGAAAGAATGCGATGCTCCAAAATCAAATAAAGTTACTACATAGGAACCACCAATAATGGCCATACCTTGGATCACAGAATGATCTGTTGTCTCTGGAGTGGGGACAAGGGAGTACAATCGCCCCGATGCTGCTAGAATAGGTGGTCGTCCTGACCGAGTCTGTGACTGAGACATCTATGACTATGTTGGCCTGCCCGGAGGATGAAAAGAGTTCCGCACTTGAGGAAGTTTGTGGAGTTGTGGACAGTCTCTCTTTATATGTCTTGCATGTCTTCACTGAAAACATGTGATACCACCCCTGGACATCTGTCCTATGGGTGCTGAGGCCGAAGGATGACTGGGGCCATGTCCACCAGTAGATGCTATACAAATTGAAGGGTTCCTAGAGTTGGGATGGAACTTCTTGTGAGGTCAATAAGAATTTCTCCTGCTTTGGTTCCTTCTCCTCTCTATGTACTTAGCCGATTCCATCAAGTCTTTCTCAGCAACACTATCCCCGCTAACCACTTCCCCATAAGTTGCAGACTGAAGAATTTCCACCTTGAACCTGATGATAGGACGAAGACCCCGCTCAAATTTCTGAGCCTTCTTATACTCGATGTCCACCATGTATAGAGCATAACGAGAGAGTCGGGTGAACTCTCATTGATACTCTACGACAGTCATGCTCCCACGTGTCAAATTGATGAATTCTTGGGCCTTGGTTTCCTTCTCTTCGTCTAGAAAATAGTTTACTAAGAAGGATTCTGTGAAATTCTCCCAAGTTATCTCTGCTACTATCCGATTTTCTTCCACTGTCTACCACCATTAGCCCACATCATTAATGAGTAGTGATGTGGCCAACAAAATCCTATCTTGATCGTCCGTAATCCTCAACAGTTTTAGGATCTTAGTGATGTTCTCAGTCCAATTCTCGACTCCAATGGGTCCCTCGGTTTCCTGAAAGTGAGGGGGACACTGCTGTTGAAAGTCCAGCCCTGTCTCGAGAGTCAGTCATAGTATTTGTACCACCGCTTGTCTGATTATTCTGTATCACTGAATTTACCATGGTCTGTAGAAAGCTTTGGAGCTCGGGGGGTATAGTTGGAACATTGCCACTTGCCTCTTCAACGCATTCTACATTGCATCGGGTGCATCTTCCTCGTGGCAACATTTTTCCTATGAGAAGAAATGACAGTTAGAGTTTCATTCATTCTAATAAGGTGCTCCCCTAATAATCATGATACATCAATGATCAAATCAGTCCTTGTCATCAACTTTTGATTGAGGAAAATTCCTAAATTTTCTTTGGTGTCTTTTGTTTGGGGGTTTTCCAAAGCTTGTTATATGAATTTGACTTAGGGTATTTCCTTACTTTTCTTTTCATTCTGCTTTATACCAACTGTGACGACCCGCCCTTTTCCAACATTTAAAATCAGAGTATGTATATATATATATATATATATATATATATATATATTAAAAAAATGATATGAAAGAAAATAATGGATGCGTGACGACACGAGCCGAGTTCAAGTCCAAAGACTGGACTCTCGACTGGCCCAACCTAGCACACGTGTGGTATGAACCACAAAACATTTTTGCATGTGCTAGCACAACTTGCAGAAACACTTAAAGCATTCATATATGGTATAAGACATTCAATAGCAAAGATAAGGATTACCCCAAAATATATAAGTCAAATACTGCAACACCCCAATTTCTCAATGAAGTGGAAAATTACCAAAATGCCTCTGAGTTGTTAAATTAATTATTTTGATGTTAAGTAAGGAAATAGTGGGGCCCATTGCTCAAAATAAAATCATATGAGCACATTATGAATGTTAAGTTTGATTGGTTGGGTAATTTTCATCATTTGGGTCAAAAATGGCTAAATGGGTCAAAGGGCCCAAATGGGACCCATCGGGTCAAAATGGATGATTTGACCGTTTTGTGAATTTAAATTAAATGGGGTTAAGCCTATTTGATTGGGAATCAAGTGTAGAAGAAATGGGTAGGCTTGATCCATATGCAAAAACCGACTACAAATGACCAAAATACCATAATTGGGTCATGGAGTCAAAAAAACGGGTCAAGGAGCTAAAGGTGGACCCAACGGGTCGGGTTGACTAGTTTGACCACGGATGACCGTGTGGGCCCTCAATGGAACTCAAGTGTGAGATAATTCAGCTTGAGTTGGACTGATTTGGAGTGAGTCTAAGTTAAGAAAAGAGTTGACTCAAATATGGAGCATTAAATGTGATGAGTTGGGTTGGAATAAAAAATATCTTGAGTTGGGTGAGTCAAAAATGGAAATCCAAGGGACTGTAAATCAGTGAGTTTAATGGCAATTTGAAGAGGTTGGCTGGTCTCAAACCAACCAAAACAAGTCCCACACGTTGGGACTTGTTTTGGTGAGTTCAATGGTGTATGATTAATGGAAAAACATGGGTTTTGAGATGAGTTGCTTGGGGATCTGAATGGCTGCATGGGTAGCTGCCAAGGGGTGCCTTGGAGGGCACCCAATGCCCATCGTTTTGTGCATGGATTGATGAGGAAGTGGAGGGGTTATGGTGGCTGAAATACAAAACCAATGAACACCATCACTTGGCCGATTTATCATTGCAAAGCCTAAGATTTTCCTCATCTCTCTCTCCCTCTCTCCTCTCTCCAATTCGTTGTTCTTCCTAGCTGGAACATCATAGGATTTTACACTAGTAGATCAAGCACAAAACAGCAAAAGAAAAGAAGAAATAAAAGGGAGTAAACAAGGATCAAAGACAAGGAGGAAGTTTGGAAAATTTGGTAAGTATCTTTATGATATTTTGGTTTAAAAACATAAAACAAGTAGGGTATGTATTGGGCCATGGTCATGGCCGAATACACCAATGTTTAACCTTGATTATGGAGGATTTAAAATGGTGAAAATAACCATTGGGTTCGGCCACCATGGAGGGCCGAACCCCATGTAAAAGATTGCATGGTTTTCATGTTTTGGAAACATGAAAACCATGGGTTTTATGGACTGATTTTTGGGTCATTTTGTGGCCGAAATAAGTAAGGTTTTAAAGTGTGATGATAAAGATTGAAAGCATGGATTTGAATGTCATAATTTGGCCATGCTATGGCCGAATTTGACAAGGGTCTAAACCATGTAAAAGAGGGTTGGTTTTCATGTTGGGAAACATGGAAACCATGGACCTTTGTGGATTGTTTTTGGTATGGTTTTTGGGAGAGATAAGACCATACCAATGGTGGAGATTTTTATGTGATAAGGATACTGATTTTGGGTTGGCCATAGGATGGCTAAACTATGTGTTTAATATGGCTAAGGGGTAGAGCCAATTGGTATTTAAATAATGGGGCCGTTTTTGGGATAAATGGACTAAAGTTTATGGGTTTCTTATGAGATTTAAATGTGATAAGCTTACTGATTTGGCTCAGCCTATGGATGGCTGAACCATGTAATAACCTTGGAAAAAGGGTATAGCCTAAGTTAAATACCTAGGTTAAAGTTATTGGAACCAATGGCATGTTTGTAAATAAGGGTCACAATCATGAGATGAAAGATGGACCTAAGTGAAATAAGTGTGGTTCGGCCAAGGTGTATGGCCGAACCCCACCTATAAACATTTGTTTCGGGTAATATTTCTATGGTTATAAATTATTATAAAAGATGAGCCAATGGCAAAAATTGTAAATATGGGCAATAATGGAAGGACTTGAAAGAAGGACCAAATCAAGATGTTTTGGGTCTTATATGTGAATGGATATTTAAGTGACAATATGATTTACTTATTATTGTATCACAAGGTGACGAGAGTTGAACGACGAGCCAGTCGTGACTGGATAAAGCCTAAGAAAGAACGGACGCTGAAGTGATTCTTCAATAGGTTTCCTACCTACTTGTAACCACGGTTTTTACCCAGTTTTTCTTATGATACTCTTGTTTTAATATATGTGTTTCAAATGATATATTATGCATTAACAAATGGCATACAGGCATTGGCATCTCATGCATAGACATGGGATTATGAATGAGGTTCTGCAGTGTTTCAATTTATAGGTTACGTCCTGCTCGGTGGTGCAAGTCACGCCAGGAGGAGTAACATGATGATCATAGTCACATTGGTCTCCTTAGGCGATGAGAGTCCCGCCAGGAGGACTAATACGTGATATGAATAAGTCAATGATGAAGAGATGGAAGTTGTATTGTAATTTACCTTGACGGTGCAAGGCACGTCAAGTGATGGCTATGAAGGTACATGATGGGGGATGCTCATTGCATGTGCATACTTCATAGCATGGTTTTACTTGTTTTTAATGATCATTTATATGATATATATGCATGTTTTATATGCTAACATGTGGTAGCCCTGATTCGGGAACCTACTGGGCGCGTTGATCTAACGCCCTAATTCTATCCTCAGAGGAGATTGCAAGTACAAGTAAAGGAAAAGAAAAGGTCATTGACCGGGAGGGGAGCTGAGCCTAAGTGTTTGAATGCTGGAATGAATTTATAATTGTTGTTTATTTGATATTTTATTATGGACATGTAATAAAGTAGTTACTTGCTATGGTTTGCTTAGGATATTGACAATGTATGGTTGATTTATGTAATTATTGTTTGAGATTGGTACTGGCTATCTTTTCATATTATTCCGCAGTTAATTTATACTATTCCGCATGCTGATTTTAGTTCCATGTGTGTTTCATAATCATGGTCTATTCCATGTACACATGGGTGGCCAATTAAGGTTCAAACTTGGGTAGTCTGAACTTAACTCGCGTCGTGACGCCGCCTGCTCTATTCCGATGTTTTATTATTACTTTTCAAAAAAATTAGACTCTGAAATTCTTGGAGAGGGCGGAGCGTTACAAATACAATACCGAAATCCAAAATTAGGAGTTTTATCTAAGTTATTACATTCCCAACAGTTGCTCCTATGAATTACATCTATTCTACCAAAATATCAAAATAAAACTAAGCACTCCAAGCATCTCTTCCTCCATTCTTGATTAGGCATGGCTACCACTAGGTTCAGCCTCATTTCCTTTGCCATGATCTGAATTAACATCTAAAAGGGGGAAAATGTACGGGCTTAGTCAACTTGCCGAGCTGGAATTCAGATCAAAGATAATGCACTAGATAGTGTGAATGGAAAATAACATATAATTCTAAATCAATATTTGGGAATTCACATGTTACAACATAATACATATTTCACAACGGCTATCATAACATAATAAAATCTCATGATTCAAAAATCATACTTATTTGGGTTTAGTCTATTAGTATTCATATCCCTTTTTTCGTTCCCAGGCCGATACGTTGGCCTGGTCAATACATCTACCAGAGATCCGTGGGCACATCGACATAGTCAATGTGTCCACAGATCCGTTCTTCCTTTGTCACCTTCATTTTCATTTCTTTGTCATTTCCAGGCCGAGACATCGACATGGTCGACATGTCATCCTGGGTTCGATTCTTACAGTTCGATACTCGAGACTTCCGGTTCATTGAACTTATGCTTCGGACTACACATCGACGGTTGTCGACGTGTCGACTAGGTTGAGTCCGAAAGCCATGGATTCATCTCCATGTTTTCCTTCTACTTGCATGTCCCTTATTCTTGGTCCTTTATCTATTAAATTTGTATATACCTGTTTTCTAAACACTCTAGTGTGCTTATCTTACTTGAAAGCATAGTAAAATCTACCTACCTCGAGGGATTCGAGGTTCTCTCGGATGGGTGAAGGATGAGATCCTTGCTTCCTTCCCTCCTCTTTGCTTGGTCTCTCCTCCCTCTTTACTTTGCTTCTCCTCCCTTCCTCGAAGTAGATGAAGCTAGTGGAGAGGGAAAGAGCTCACTTCCGAGCTGAGGGTTGAGGTGTGAGTGAGAGGAGATGGTGTTCTCTCCTCCTCATTCCTTTCTCCTCTCTTATTTTCTTTCTCTTCCTCTCTTTCTTTCTCTCTTCTTTCTATTTTCCTTTATTTCTCTCTTTTCCCTCCTTTTTTACCTTCTCCTTCGGTTGCCCTAGGCCCTTAAATGGGTGGTTGGTAGGTGGGAGTTGGCGTGGAGGTAGCCTGCATGGAAAGAGGTGCATAGGCGGAGGTAGGCAGGCGTGTCTGATTTAAGATGCTAGACATGATCGACACATTGCCTGGGTCGATATGTCCAGACGTTAGATTCTGAGACGTATCGATCTGGTCAATATGTTCCTCCGGATAGCTTTGTACTTACCTTATTCTATCATTGGGCTTTTTACCAATACATCAACCATCTCAATGCATCGGTCTGGAAATTTCAGTTTCGGGTTGGGAAAACATTGTCAAACTTGTCTTCTTTCAAATGAGTGGTTTTGATTTGGTCGATACATCTTGTTTGGACTTTTGGCTTTCACCGACACATCGACCCAGTCGATGCATTGGTCTGCGAAATTTGATTTCCATTCTCATTTGTTTCAATATACATTCAAATCTCATTCATTTCATTCTTGAACCAAAATCTAACAATTCATTTCATTCATTAAAAAGAAATTACACATAAATTAGGGAGTTAAAATCCCGAGCCCTTACAGAGATATTAATGGTTATTTAAGATTATTTATGATCTCGATGTTTGAGCTATGAGCACACGTTTGTTTCCCACGTGTGATATTTGAAAAAGAAAAATTTATTCGCGTCGCGTGCCTATATTTTGGATTAGGGCATGACAATAATTATAAGCAAGATATATGCAAATGCATGCCTCCAAGTAAAACATGTTCAAGTAAGTCCGTTCACCTAGATGGATCTGAAGTAGGGGGTCCAATATGTCCATGAAGATCTCAACAAGGAGGAAAAACTGGAAATTTGACAAAAAGAAGCACGTTAAAAAAACCACAAAACCCTTAGAGACATCGACCGTAACAAGAGAGCGGTCGCCCGCTAGAACCAACTAGTCGCCTGATAGAAAGATTGATCGCTCGGTTAAGGAAGATCGGTCGCCCGGTATAAGGAGATCGGTCGCCCGATCTTAATTGAGACCAACTCTGTACAGTTCTATAGAGACCGCCAACATGGACAAGAAACTCATCAAAACAATAAAATATTTGAGTGGTAGGACTGCACATGGATTCCCTATTATGATCCAAACCTTTTGTTTAATCAAAACACCAAAGAATCCAATGTGTTCTTTTTTCCAACCAAAACCCAATACAAATAAGTTTCTTTTGGTGAGGTTTGGTTTTCAATGCTCTTGGATTCTAATTGATTTAAGTATTTGATAACTTAAGCTTCAATTATTTATTATTTTAGTTAATTCGATTTGAAGTTTTTAGGAATTTACAAGGCCCTTGTATTAATCCTTGGACAACAACCTGTACCAATCAAATTAATTTTTATAAAACCTGAATTGATTTTAAATCCAAGTTTCATAGAAATCCATGTGTTGTTTTGCTAGCTCTGTTACTGATTGAGTCAACTGATCTTTGTGCACAATACCTCTTTGTTTTGAATATTTTTAGGTGGGCCCACTGTATCCAATTAAATTCACTATTCAAATCATTGGTTACTCATGTTGTTGCGAAGCTTCCCATCCTTATTTATCCTAATTACCAAGTTGTTTAATTTATTTGCTTAAACTACTTATGTTATTTAATTTAATTTTATCAATTCAGAAGGGCTCAAATATAAATGTTTAATACCTACTTTGGAATGATTTATTATTTTCACAAGCGAGTCCTTTTTATTTATTTCGACTTCAAAATTATTTAAAGGAATTTATTTAGTCGATTTTTTAGTGAATCAAGTTTTTCAAACTGATTTAAATAGTTATAATTTAATTGCCGAATACTAAGTCAGTCTCAATAAAAACCAGCCCAAACCTTAGAGACTTTCCACAAGTACATGTAGATTAGATCAATTGGAAAAAGTGAATAATCATGATGTTAATATTATTAAAAATTACAACTTAATGGTATGCAAATTATGTTTTTGACATATGTATATGAACGAAGAACCGAGAGTAACCTCGAAAAAGTTCGTGCTATCCCGCGATTATCTCTCTTCGCTGATCATCTTCGGTTAGGTAGGTTTTCCTACAGCACTAAAGTTGTGTCTTAAATATATTATTTTACTATTATGGATGAGATGATTGATTTTCCCCAAAATCATGTGTTCAATTACGAAAAGAAGGATGCTTATTTTATTTCTGAAATACTTGAGATGTTTTCAAATATTATTGCATAAAATCTAATGTCATCATACATTCATATACCTCATATACATTGCATGGGATGGGAATTACATACGGTCCAGCCAAAGATAAGCAGTCCGGACATGCTTTGGACTCGTGTATATATTTATATGGATATGGAATTGAATGAAATGTTGAGCCGTAACCGCATCCATGTTTTTTAATATATGGGATAATGAATTGGGCGAAAGAGCCCCAAGGTCAGATAGAAGTCCCAGAAACCTGCTTAGGATGGGAGGGCAACACTCCCCCGGTAGTTCCAGTTAAGTTGTTGGTATTGGATAGCAACACCCAGCCGGTTACCCAAGAATGCTGCAGACATAATTGGCCAATGATAGAGATAACCATCGAGATGAATTATGTGGTTGATACATGGGGCATGAAAGGGCATTCATTCTTCATGGCATCCATGGCATGACATTGCATGATGAGTAACAAATATGATTTTGAAATATGAGAAACATATTATGTCATAATATGTGAATTTCCTAACGTTGATTTTGAATTATATGTTATTTTACTAAAACACTTCTTGGTACATTTCCTTTGATCGGAATTCCTACTGGCGCATTGACTAAGCCCATAATTTTCCCTTTTAGATGCCAATGCAGACCAGGGAAAAGAAAGTGAGGTCAAACAAAGTGGCAGTCAGGCTTGAGCGAGATTTACGCAAGGAGAAAGCATGAATAGATTAGTTTATGTTGATTTAGTTTGAGAATAATGTAATTTGACAGGAGAGCTTATTTTGGGAATGTAATAACTTTAATTCTTAGTGCGTTTGGATATTTACATTTGACTTATGGAGAATTCTTTACTTTTTCTTTGAGATGCGAGTTCTTTATGATCATAAATGTATGCTTTTAATTTTTTGTTGTTTATTCTAGCATGTGAAAATGTTATTATGGATTTAAATCCATGCACGTGCTAGATTGGGCCAGTCGAGGGTCATGCCTTCGGACTCGAACTCGACTCGTGTCGTGACAGTCGCCTCCCCTCTGTGGAAATCCTTATCTATTTCACTCTGATATCACTCTTGGGAGGTAAGGGTGTTACACAAGGCCTCCTCTTGCAATAGCTCGAAGATGAAGAAGGGAGGAGGAAGAAGAAGAAGAAAGGACGGTGGCCAAAAGTGGCTGACGGCTAGGGAAGGGAAGGGAGTGACTGCTCTCTCTCCCTTTCCCAAAAACAACAATGAAATTAGAGTATTTCTAAAAACCTAAGGCAAGGGTGCTCTTTTATAGCAAGGTCTAGGCTAAATGGTCGAGTTTAAACAAGGCAAATTAGATCTTTTTTAAATCAAGGTCTAAAGCACCCCAAAAGTGGTTTTTGATAATTTTCATGAATTCCTCATTGAAAACTAAACTTGAAGATAAATTCTCATTAAAAAAAATTGTTGAGAAATAATTTTAATAATTCATTTTCAAATTCGAATAAATCCCAAAAATACTTGAAAATACAAATTGTTGATCTCCGGGTTGGACTTGTACGAGTTTCTATTTTTCTCATGTGTAGCTAATCGAGATGATTGTGTGTGCCAAATTTGGGGGGGGGTCTAAGGATTCAAATCTATTTTTTTTGAATTTTTTAAGATTTTTTCACATTATAATTGAAATAATAGCAAAATCACCAAAATACCTCTCAAAATCCAAGCTCAAACTTGGGCTCGTTACGGAGCCCACACTCAGAACTCGACTAAAAACCCTCCAAACTCAAGTCAGAGATCCTTAGATCTCCTCAAAACTTTAAAATTTCGATTCGAGTTGTTATAGTAACATGGCTGTTATGCACTATTGCGCCCAACGGAGGTTACGGCCACTATACCGAATTTATGACCCCAAGTTAGGGTCTAGAAACCTATACGTCTATAACTGACATAGATGTTATAGCTATTATAATTCATTTTAAAAAATAATGCAATATATAAAAGTGAAAATAAAAATCTGATAATACATATTTCTTTATATATCTAAGCAAAAAATCTTATTGGTAACAGACTAAATCAACATGCAAACTAAAAGTACCCTTTACATGGGTGCTAATACAACCTAATTGACCCTAGGGGGGGTGAATAGGTCAACCCATTTTTAATGGTGTTTACAAATTTCTTGATTGTTTTGAGTGCAGCGGAATAATTAATCAAGAGATTTGTTTAGTGTGATGTATAATTTGTTTACTTCTTAGAACATTCACACTAAGATTTTGACTTCTTTACATAGAACTTCATTATCGATGATAATGAACAAAGTATAGAGTAAGATAATCAATATGTAAAGCAATGTGTGTTAAGAAGAGTACATAAATACTAAATACAAAAACACAAAGATCAAACACCATAACACCATTTTAAAGTGGTTCGATTAGCCAACCTACATCCATTGTTAGGACTCGCTCAACCTTGAGCTATCCCCAAAATCCACTAAGTGGGGACTTACACCCTCACAAATAGAGTAGGAATTTTCACCTCACTCAATCGGCTGGGACTTCCACCCACCACTGTGCCAGAGACGACGCTCTAGAATTTTTTATAGTAGTTCCGGGGTATCTCCCCTTAATCCACTTCGGAACAAAGGTTTTAAAGAAAATTAAAACCAAGAAGCACTTGCCTTTGAAGTTATCTCTTCTGTAGTGTGCTTCTTCGAGATCCCACCCATGTATGCCTACGCTCTGCCCTGTAGCTGTCGTTTACCAGGCACATCCAGGGTGTCAAGGAAACTGGTTCTACCAAAGGTTTTCTAGTTTATGGTTCTCTCCTCCTCACTATCAAACTCAATCTTCAGATTGGTTGTTTATGAGTTTTATCATTCTTCCTCTCTCTCTCTCACAACTCAATCCATTTGATTGGTTGTATTTGATTCTCCTAGTGTAAGCACGAGAGAGAGAGAGAGTGATCCTTCTGTTGGCCTTTGTTTAAGCTCACTGATGAGGATGAGGGTCCAACTGATCCAACCGAAGGATACCAACTGGTTGCATAAAGGTTGGTTTATATAGCGAAGGCAACCAGTTGAAGTAACGGTAATGTACCGACAGGTGGGTCGCACCGAGGGGTCGGTGACTAGAAATGTTACTGTTACAATTCCGACCGTTGTGCATTAAGTGCACTCCCAACGATAATATTCTTTCCCGGTCGACATGTCGTTGTCATCGATGGGTCGACACTTATGGTACCAAGAGGTTGGTCCATATAAGAGGCTCGTTCTGATGTAAAACATGCTTGACAGTAGTTTCCACTTTGGAAACCTATTACCCAGAACAACTTGTCGCCCATTATTGAGGGGTCGGTCATGTATCTCTCAATCAGTCTTTGATTGCCGATATGTCTGTTTTATCGAGAGCCCTTATAAGTTCCCAGTCCAGAACTTATAAGTTTTATACCGATGAATCGTTGACCACGAGGGGTCGTTCTAGTTCATCACCAATGGGTTAGTGCATACGAGACTCTCAGTTAGAGGCATGTCCAGAATGACAGTTCATTTTTCAGAACCAATGGCTGTCTGGCCGACTAGTGTTTGACCACGATGGGTCGATCCTGACTACACTGAGAGGTCAGTGAGATAGACTGGTCGAGTTGATAGTGAATCATAATTCATATTTCAAAGTTTGTTTCCAATTCAATGTCAAGCTTCCTCACTAGGCTTCATATGATTTTAACCATTTGTTTTTCTAAGCCTAGGGATAGTCCTCTCTAGGGTGTGGGTACCACCTAAGGTCATTTATGACCAACATACTATTTTGTAATTGCCATAACGATGAGCTTTAATCCGGTGGAGCATGATCTTTACTCTTGATCATCTTGGGTCTTCAAGCTTCCGGCAAGTGCTTCTTTCCGAGTCATGGAATTGACAAAAATAGGACCTTGGCCAAGTCGAGGCACTAAAAATCTCCCCCTTTGTCAATTTCATGACAAAACTTAGAAGCTAACCAATTTACAATCCCACCCTTATTACAACACATTTGAATACAAAAAATATTACATTGTTTACATGTACATATTCAAATGGAAAACAAGACTTTGGGTCTTTGCATATTCTTGTTCAGCTTACTTCATTTCATTTTCATGTTCAAGTATATAAGCAAGCAACACTAGAAAATCATTAGAGGGGTTAGTCCCAAAATATAAATATTAATTCATGGACTAAATAAGATTTGTAATTAAGCTCCCCCATACTCCCTGATTTCCTAGTGACCAACACTCCCCATATAGCTTATCCAAACTATCTGTGTTGAGAAGATTTCTCCCCCAATCTTCTTTGAGTTTGATCTCCCAAACTCCAAGCATAGACATTCTCCCTATGTCTATTGGCTTTGATATCTTCTAGCTTCTACTAATTTCTCCCCCATTTTGTCATTCAATTGACAAATATTAGTAGGCTGACATCGATTTTTAAGCACTTCCCCATGCATCTTACATTTTTAGTGCTTCATGAGTTTTTCTTCCAACTCATTTTAATCTTCCAGACAGTCCAATGCATATCTCATGCATTACTGTTTTTCTCCTTCAAGTGGGGTCAAGCTACTTTTCAAGCTTCCTACTTTGGGTTTTTCTCCCCCATTCTCCAAGGAAGTGTGTTACATCTTATTGAGATCCCCATCATCCTTAACATGCCAATACAAAACTAACTCATCCAAACCTACATGTTAGTCTAAACCATAGTATTTCATTCATGAGAAATTGTATATATGGTTGAGAAGGGAAGCAATTGGATGCTTCGACAAAATATCAACATAGTTTTCCCACAACATAGAATTTATGAAAAATTATTCTAAGCTGATCCATCTGGAGGAGGAGATGCTTGAGGAGAAAAGGAGTTTCATCAGGCACTCTCTTTGAGTCCTTCCATGAATGTGGAGAGATTTTGAATTGATTCATTCATGGAAGTCGCAAAATCTTCAATATTTCTTTCCAACTCTCGACGTTTTTCAAGGAAGCGGTAGGTTCTCATTATATGAGCTCTATCCGGTTTGGCTTTAGCATCTCCCATCTCCTCTTTTCTTTTCTCCTCTCTTTCCTTACCAGTAGCAGGTTTCCTGATAGGTGTGTCCTTATCACTACTTGTTTCTTCTGGAGAAGTGAGATCCTTTCGTGTTTTTCTTTTTCCACTCACTTCTTTTACTCTGGTCTCAATTGGAAAGGTATGCCCTTAATAATCACTCCTCTGGTCTTTCTGGTTAAGGGTGGAGGAGATTTCTTCTTGAGAATCTTGACTCAACGGCCTATAGTATTCAGGAGAGACGATGATTCTCCTTGAAGCCACTTAGATTTTGGTTTCTTAGACTGGGTGGCACTATCATTCTCAGAATCAGATGAGACGATAATGACAATGGGCTTGTCCCTTGTCATTTTCAACTATTGGAGATGAAAGGAATGGAACCCCTTTGTTTTTTCATCGAGATTTTGCTTCGGGAGGTCCTAATAGCTAACCTAAAGCATGGGAGGAGAGAAGGAAATCGCTAGAGCTAAGCGGGAGGAGAAACGATGATTTCAAAATGTTTTGTCATTTTCACAGAAAGAGACCTTTTAACTTACTCTTTCTGATTCATCGACCGGTTGTGACCAACGACCTGTCTGTGTCGACATGTCGATATGTATCGACCTATCTCCCTTTGCGATTTTTCCCCCTTTCAGACAGTGTTCTGAAATCCAATAGTTCTGACTTGTCTGTTCCTCCGACTAGTTTATCCTTCGACCAGGGTTATGAAGGAAGACTGGGTGTGTGTGTGTGTGTGCTTGTGATGTTTATGGTTCTTCAACCCTTGCTTATACACCTTTTAATGCCTATGATGATACATACATTCACACCATATTTGTGCCATTTGAAGATTTGATTCACCCTTCTGAAAATAGGCACAAACCATGGATTATGGATCTCTTTTCTGGATCCAAATTAATCCAAGATTCTTGGATACATTTAATTCACCAATTTAAGTATATTTTCCAATAAATGTGTGATGTCATAAGATGCAACATTTCCAGATTTTAGCTAGGCAAGGCATATATGAACATAATTCATTCCACATAATGTATAAATTGATGTTTATTGGAATGAAACTCAAAGCACACTAGTCATACATTCATTTCCTGATTTGAGTACTACACAGGAATGAGGTATGACCCTTCACACACAGCTCTTATGTCTATTATCATGTTATTACCGAGAACATGATAAATAGCTTTACCATTCTATCAAGACAGTTCTAATTTCTTGAAAGGATTATGTACTTAAATGGATTATTCAATCATTACTTTTGGTAAGTCACACCAAACTAAATATCCATTTAACGACATAGAGCATGTTTCATTCCACATGGGATTCACAAGTTTTAGGACCTTGGAAAGAAATGACATTGTGTCTGTGTATTAAACCAGTTTTAAACACATACATTCTCTATACATGAGGAAATGCACACACTACATTCATTTCCTAACGATGCACAAATCACATGGCATATGAAATGAGATAAATATATTTCAATACAAGAGTGCATACCAACATGTACAACACATATCTTACAATGGATCAATCCAACAATCAAACAAGAACATGGATTGAATGTAAGATGATGATTCCAAAACATGTTTCAAATGTAGTACCAACAGTGGTATCCCTTCACACATTTGAACCTAACATTAAGAGACTTGGAATCTAAGTTCAGAATTCTGTGATGGCCTTTTATCAAATTTGGTTTTTGTCATGGGTGCCTTCCCATTTGATCATATGGTTCCACATTTCAGATTTTGTACCATGATGTTGGTCTCTAAACATCTCGATACATGGCCTTATAGGATACTTGGAAGTTACTACCTTCTTCAAGTTCCTTCCTCGGACCTCTTCTTCTCTTGGAGGATATAGCTTGGACTTTTTCAATGGATGAAATTACCCAATCACCTATATTTTCAGCTCACAAATTTATTGATAGGTGATGTTATCCATTGGGCTAGAAGTGGCTATTTTTCAATGGATTCTTTCAGCCTCTTTTACTGTTTCATGTCTTTTAAATATTTTGACAGCATATCATGAAACAACTCTGATGATTACTACATATGTTTGTTTTTCGTGCATAGCTAATTCATCACAAGTCTAAGCAGTTTTGGTCTTTGGGCTGAGTGGTCATGGAAGTTGCAAGTTTACCCAATACCTCTTCCATAGGCACAGACCATTTTCTATTCACCTATTTCCACCTATGTTTTATGATAAAAACTTTTATAGTTCTTCATTCCACTTTTCATTAAAAACAGAGTCTTGAAAATAACATGGCTCTCTTATAGCCATTGTTCTAGCACGGATCAACTCGGATGGTTAGATCCTTTCTCAAGAGCACCAGGCTCTGATACCAATTGAAAGTACCCTTTACATGGGTGGTAGAACTGTAACACCCCGGATTTTCAAGCTATGGATATATATATATATATATATATATATATATGGAAATTGTCCATTTAATTTGTAAATTAATGGAGATGGACCTTAGATGGGTAAGGAGTTGGGTCAATTAAGACCCAACGGATTATGAATAAGGTTCAATTAAAATAAATAGGTAAGATTTATTTAATTGGGTCAAGGTTGTCAATTGGGTCAAAAGTCTAATTGGGACCCAATGGATCATATATGAGCTAGTTAGAAGTAAATGGGTAAGGTTTGATAATTGGGTCTAATAACCAATTAAGATACAAGACATGAGATCCACCTCATCAAGTGAGGTGGCATGTAAATGAAATGGCTAAGTGGGACCCTAAATACTATATGGTTCATAGTCGGCTAAGCCATGGTTGACTTGGTCAACCATGGGTGAGTTCAATAGAGTTGAGTTAATGAATGAGTTCAAGTGGGATAAATAATACTTGAGTTGGAAAGTGAAATCACATGAGTTGAGAATTTATTAATGTGAGTTCAAGTGCTTGAGTTGGAAAATGAGTTCATTTAAGTTGAGTTGATTAAAATGAGTGGAGTGGGAAGATGGAGGGTTTCCATCTCAAAAGAGGAAACCCAAAAGGCACAATCAAGGTGTACACGTTGGAGGTGGGAGTTTCATCTCATTGGATGAAACTCTAAAAGGATCATTATGAGGAGATGAAGGGTTTTTGGAGGTTACTCAAGGCATACCCATAGCACACGTTGGAAACATGGAGGGTTTCCATCTCAAGATGGAAAGCCAAGGGTCAAACAGTGGGAGTGTTTCATCTCATGGATGAAACCTCCAAATGGAACATTAAGGAGGGAGGTGAAGGGGCATAGGAGTTACAAAAGGGCATCACCAAAGGACACCACCTTTGGCCGACCCTCATTGATCAGGATGAGGAAGTTGGAGAGTTGTGTTGTTACACAAAGACACACAAGGCTACACGTTGGAACATGGAAGCCCAAGGGGCATAAGATTGGGAGTTTCATCTCATGGGATGAAACCCCCAAAATAAGTATCAATGAGGAGGTGAAGAGTCATGAGAGTCACAAAAGGGGTATCAACCAAAGGACACCACCTTGGCTGAATTATATTGGACAAACAAAGAGGATTCTTTGCTTCATCTCACTCTCAAGCTCTCACATAAGGCCAACCCTCTCTCATTAACAAAAGACAAAGGACTTAGAGTATTTTCTATCCCAAGCTTCTCTCTCTCTCTCGAACTTACACTCTTTGGCCGAACCCCCTCTTTGAAGTTTCATCTCATGACCTCTCAAGTGCACACTCGGCCAAGGATCAAGGAGGAAGAAGAGGCTAAGGAAGAAGAAGATCAAAGGAACAAGAAGGAGTGAAAGAAACCGGATGAGTCTGTAATGGCCCGGAAATTGTAAATCAATATATAGGTGGATGTTATTTATTTTAATGGTAGAAATTGGAAATTTGATGGAATAAATGGTGAATGGATTAAAATATGGACAAAGGCCCAAGTATTGCCCAATGGACCATGGATTGGATTTAAAATCATTTAATTGGTCAATGATGGTCAATGGGGCCAAGGATGGTCAAATTGGGCCCAATACCCAATGGGCCAAGATAATGTAAGCTCTAAGGTAAATGGGTAAGGGTGAATTTAATTGGACCATGGGCCCAATGGTGATCCAATAGTTGAAATGGATTTAATTAAATCATCTAAGTTGGAATTCATTTAAAACCTAAGTGACATGGCCGAATGGGGCCCACCTCCACCTCACCAAGTGAGGTGGCGTGTGGACCCAGACATTGGTGGGGCCGGCCACCATGGTTGAATTGGTCAACCATGGGTGTATGTATGAAGGCAATTTAAGCAAATGGAATGAAGTTCAAGTGGGAATTAATTAACTTAACCTAATGATCCAATTAATTAGTTAATTAAGCCAAGTTAAAATGGTGGTCAAAGGGGTCAAAAGGTGGAAGACCAAAACACCTCATTCCAACCTTAAGAGAAGAAAAAAACAAACGTTGGCTAGTGGTGTTGGGTCAAAAAGCATGGAAAATATCTTGTGCTTGGTTGGTGGAGAATTTATGGTTGAGTATGAATTAAGTAACCTTGGGATAAGATGGGTTTTCATCTTATCCCATCCTCATTTCACTCTTTCCTCTCTTTCCCTCTCTCATGGCCGTCCCACACTAGGAAGAGAAAGAAGAAGAAAAACTTGGAAGAAGAAGAGAAGAAAAGAGAGGGAAGTGCAAGGATAAGCCATCACACCAAGGTCAAGACTAGGTGCCTTCTTTCTCATCTCCATCCTCTCTTCTCTCTCTCTCTCAAATCAAACCCTACTATGGCCGAACCTAAGCTTGGAAGTTGTCACCATTGATCAAGCATCCTAGCCGACCAACAAAGGAGGGGAAGAGGAAAGGAGGCCAAGGAGTGTAACGCCCCGCCCTTTTTCACCCGTTTTCCGAAAATCAGAGTCGATTTTTTTTTTTTTTTAAATAGAAGAGTGAGAGAGAGCGCGGACGCCACGACGCGAGTTAAGTCCGAGCTTTTGAAGCCCGACCCTTAACTGGCCAACCCCACGCGTGCGCGGAACTAAGTCCACGAGAATGGTTCACGCTTGGGAAGTAAGCTCGCGGATTATAGTTATTGCGGAACATGATAATAGAGTCTATCCTACCGGTTGTTAGATAGAAGGGAAGATATAACATTGAATTTACCAAAATGCCCCTATGTTCATGATTTCATCACAAAATGTATTGTCCATAAGTAACGTCCAAACCATCGCAGAAATGTAAATTTATACAACCCGACAAGCTAAGTTACTTTAAAATTACATCTCCAAAATTTAAACATAATATAAACTAGGACTGCGCTTTCCAAGCTCCTAAGCTTGGCCTCCGGTATTTCCACCGTTTCCTGCCTCTCCTGCGTCATCAGCTAGGGTAGAAGTAGGGCGTTAGTCAACGCGCCCAGTAGGACTCCGAGTAGGGCTAGCACATGGATTAGTGATATACACATATCGATAACATAAAATACAACAAAATAAGTATGTGATGAATGCTATGTCATGGGTGCTTATGTCATGTGTCCCACCCATTATCCGTATGATCATACAATATCCTGTTCCCCATGTTTGCTTCTCGGTCGCCCCGACGGAGCATGGACTCCGGTTATCGAACTATCCCCATGTGTGATTCTCGGTCGCCCCGACGGAGCATGGACTCCGGTTATCGAACTATCCCCATGTGTGATTCTCGGTCGCCCCGACGGAGCATGGACTCCGGTCATAGCCCTCAGGCTATCCCCATGTCTGATTCTCGGTCGCCCCGACGGAGCATGGACTCCGGTTTTATTATTTTCCTGCCCATGCCATGCATGAGATGTACGTGCATTATGCTATGTAGTATATAGATAAATCATAATTTTGATATACCATACATAGCCATATAATGCATAATATAAAAATATAATCCATAAGATTCATAGCTTGAAACTCATCATAAGAATAAAACATAATCATAAATAATTTAAAACACCATCACATATCCATCGCTTACAAAAAGGTAGGAATCCTACCGAATACCGTGTCGCGTTCCGTTATGCTTCCTGTTCGATAATCCGGTCGCCGATCGCGTACCGTTTGCGACGCCCGATACCTTATTACATTTACCGAATTAGTCCATACATCGTCTACGATTAAATCCCTAACTTAGCCCATTATCCATTGGTTCTAGACTCATAAATAGATCCAATTTTGGCCCAAATTTAAAATTCCGATTTGCGAGCCTAAAACGCAGCAACTAATCGCTTTACTTAATCATTCATAATATTTCCATTTTCATGTCCAACCCCCATAGGGTTTGGCCATGTACCATGGTCAAACCCATGGTCCTTCAATGTGGCCACAAATTACGGTTTTGCCACTCTCCTTCCATGGTAAATCATCCATTCATTTATGTGCATTCTAAGTCCAAGATTCATTCATACTTAGGTCCATTCAATCATGACCTTACATCATAAAATCAGCCACCTAATATTTAATTTTGAAAAATAATTACTCCCACACCTAATTCCACATTTTGGCCTAAGGTGTGGCCCACATATCATTTTTTATAAATCCATCAAAATCTAGTATTCTTCTACATTATTTTCCCTTTATTAAAGCCACTAATCACTACCCTAAGGTTCACCTTTATGGATACCATTTTCAAAGACTAAGTTTTGTCCCAAAATAATCCAATTTAAAATCATAAAACTTTAATCATTTTGGCCCTTTAAATCAAACTCCTAAACATTGATACATGCATTTAACCTTAGCCTAAAATTGATCAAAATTTGGGTCATGGGTTCGGCCATACACCATGGCCGAACCCATGATGTTTCTTTCCCCATTTTTTCTTGGTTTCAATTACCCATTTAAACATACCTCCAATCATCCATTTCAATCACTATCTTATTCCATTTAAACATCACATATGATACTTGTAACATCCATTTAAATTTCATCATTAACTTAACTTAAGTTCCATTCCATTTAAGCACATATATAACATACTTAGCCCATGAATGACCTAAAGACATAGGTCATGGGTTCGGCCATACACCATGGCCGAACCCATGATGTCTTTCCCTCATTTTATCTTGGATTTTTAATTACATTTAAAATCCACTTCTACCACTCATCATTTCCTCATTACTTCCATAATTCAAAATTATTTATTCCACCACTTCCATCTTTCTATTCTTATAAAAATAATTAACCATCACCATAGTTCCATAAAAAAAATCCTAACACATCATTCATGGATTTCATCATAAAACTTTTTCCAAAAATTTGCCTACATTTAACCCTTGAAACCCTAACCATTCTCCACCATTTTCAAACCTTAACATCTTAATAAATTCATCACCATTTACCATGGGGTTCGGCCATGCTACATGGCCGAACCCTAAGGTCCATCCAATCCATCAAAATTTTCATTTTCCTATGCTTAATAAAGACTTAAAAATTCTATTTAGAAATTCCATTCTTCCATTTCTTAATCCATTCCTCCATTTTTATCCATTTCTTATCTTATCTTTTGATGGATCTTAGATCCATGGCCCACCACGTTTTTGGCCACATTTAGTCTAAGAAATGGATTTTATATTCCTAAAATAAAATCTTGTTTAAAGAAATCTTACCGCCCGACGACTCCTCCGGTCTTTGTCGCTCCCGTCAACCTCTTTGGCCTCCTTTCTTCTTCCTCTCCTTGTTTGATCGGCTAGATGAGCTTGATCAATGGTGGGACATGCTTGGGTTGGCTAAGATAGGGTTAGGTTGAGAGGGAAAGAGTATGGAAATGGGGAAGAAAATTCTTCAAGGATCTTGATCTTGGGGTGGCCCAAGACTTAATCTTTTCCTTCTCTTTTCTTCTTCTTTCTTTCTAAGTTTTTCTTCTAAGCTTTGTTCTCTTTTCCTTAGTGCAAGGGACGTTTTTTTTTTTGAGAGTGCAAGAGAGAGGGAGAGAGAGAGATGGAAAGGAGATGAGAATGAGATCAAACACATCTCATTTTGGTTGACCAAACTACACTCCACCATTATGGCTCCACCAACCAAAGTATGGGCTCCCTTGACCTTGGTGGTGGTGGTTGAGACCAAACCACCACCAAGCCAATGGTTTTGGTGTTTGCACAAGGGTGGTTTGAGTCTTTCAACCTTGACCATTTGACCCACTCATGGCTAGGTATGGGTCACCATGTTTGGAGTGGTGGTGGTTGGGATAAAACCACCACCCTAAATCCATGGTAATTTTGTGTTTTTTCTTAGGTGGTTTGTGTTTCTTAGAGTGGTTTTGGTCTAGATAAAACCATCATTTGACTTCTTCCATTGACCCAAAATTGACCAATCTAATTAGTTTAATTAATTGGATCCTTTAGGTTAATTAATTCTTATCTAATTTAATTTCATTAATTTATTTCTCTAAGAAATCCACCCATGGTTGACCAAGTCAACCATGGTGGACGGCCCCCACCTATACCTACCCCACCCGCCACCTCACCTGATGAGGTGGAGGTGGGCCCCACTTGGCCATGTTATTGATTTTAACTTAAATCCTTTTCCAATAATTTTAATCAATTTAATTCACCTTAGTACACCTTAGTCCTCTCAATTTATCCATGGTTGACCAAGTCAACCATGGTTGGCCCCACTTTTCCTTGGTCCACACGCCACCTCAATGAGTGAGGTGGAGGTGGGCCCCATTGGCCATATCACTTAATCTTGATACATCTTAACTTAGATAATTTTATAATTATCCAATCCATTTAATTTATCTTAATTGGATTACCATTGGGCCCATGGCCCAATTATATTTTGTCTTTCCATTTATTTTAGGGCTTATATACTTTGGCCCATTGGGTCCCCTTTGGCCTTTGACCCAAATTGACCATCTTTGACCCGATTACTTACCATTGACCAATTACATGTATCAATTCCAATTCAAGGTTTATTGGGTAACCATTGGGCCCATGGCCCAATTAGGTTCCCTCCTTTTCCACTTACCTTAGGATTTGAACCGGTTTTGATCCATTGGGCCCCACATGGCTATCAGGCCCACTTGACCATCATTGACCCGCTTGGTTCTCATTGACTTATTAAATGGATTTCATCCAATCCATGGCCCAATTGGGCCATCCTTGGGCCATTGTCCCAAAATTTGGTCCATTTGGCATTTTATTACATCAAACTTCAATTTAAAATGAATAAATGCCAATATATATATTTATCGAAAATTCGGGTTATTACAATAGAATCCTCTTTTGAAATTTTCGTCCCGAAAATTCGAGTGAAGTAGGGGTCCAAAACAACTCATGCGAAGAGCTCCGGATAAGCAGTCTTCATCTCCGACTCAAGTTCCCAGGTGGTTTCTTCACTGCCATGTCGTTCCCATACCACCTTGACGAACTGAATGGCGCGGTTCCGTAGCACCCTTTGTTCGCTTTCAATAACTCTGACCGGCTTCTCCACATATGTCACATCGCTTTGTACATCGATGTCTTGAACATTTATCACATGAGAAGGATCAGGATTGTACTTTCTCAGCATGGACACATGAAACACATCATGTAGAGATGACAGCTGTGGAGGGAGCGCTAACTGATAAGTTACCCCTCCCACCCTCTTCAGTATTGGAAACGGCCCCACAAATCTAGGCGACAGTTTCCCTTTCTTTCCGAACCTCATGTGCCCTTTTCGTGGCGAGACTTTTAAGAACACTAAGTCTCCCACCTCAAACTCGAGGAACCTTCTCCTCTTGTCGGCATAGTTTTTCTGACGGCTCTGTGCAGTGAGTAGATGTTGTCGTATCAGCTTAATCTGTGCTGTAGTCTCTGCAACCAAATCTGGCCCAATCAACGCAGGCTCACCGGCCTCCGTCCAACACACTGGCGATCTACACGGTCTACCATACAAGGCCTCAAACGGAGCCATCTGGAGACTTGCCTGGTAACTGTTATTGTAAGAAAACTCCACCAGTGGCAGATGATCCTCCCATCCGCCTTGAAGTCTAGCATGCATGCTCTCAGCATATCTTCCAGTGTCTGTATCGTCCTCTCTGATTGTCCATCAGTCTGTGGATGAAATGCTGTGCTAGTTAATACATCGGTTCCCATAGCCGACTGCAAGCCTTGCCATACTCTGCCGGTGAATCGGCCATCCCTATCGGATACAATAGACCGGGGAATACCATGTAATCTGATGATATCCCGGATGTACCGTCGACCCAAAGTCTCTGATGAATCTGTCATCTTGATGGGAAGGAAATGTGCAGACTTGGTCAACCGGTCCACTATGACCCATATTGCATCGTTGCCCCTGGATGACCTTGGCAACCCTGTTACAAAGTCCATGGATATGTGTTCCCATTTCCATTCTGGTATTGGTAACGGTGCGAGTAAGCCTGGCGGTTTCCGATGTTCTGCCTTAACCTGTTGACATGTTAAGCAACGAGCAACAAACTCTGCCACGTCTTTCTTAAGTCCATGCCACCAATAGTGCCTCTTAAGATCATGGTACATCTTCGTGTTGCCCGGGTGGATAGAGAGTTTGGTTTGGTGTGCTTCAATCAACAACTCTCTTCTACAGTTCTTAGGTACGTATGTCCTACCTCGGAACATAAGACCCTGTCCTGGTCGTAATTCCCACTCCGGTACAACCTCACCGGTAGACATTTTAGCCCAAATCTCCTCCACTTCTGGGTCTGTCCGTTGCTCCCGTTCAATCTCGGAGACCATGTGGGATCGTATGATCAAATTATATATAGTCCCATGATTATTGAGGTAGAGTTTAAACTCTCTGATGGTATTCAGTACCTCCCATTCCGTCCTGATCATGCTGGCTATTGTCGCATGTGACAAACGGCTGAGAGCATCCGCCACTTTGTTCGCCTTGCCAGGATGGTACCGGAGTGCGAACTCATAATCCGCCAGATATTCCATCCATCTACGTTGTCTCATATTGAGTTCTTTCTGATCAAATAAGTACTTCAAACTTTTGTGATCCGAGAACACCTCAAACTTTTCACCATAGAGGTAGTGTCTCCAGCTTTTGAGAGCGAAGACCACCGCTGCTAGTTCCAGATCATGTGTGGGATAATGGCGTTCATGAATTTTCAACTGTCTCGATCCATACGCCACCGCACGATTACCTTGACTGAGTGTGCACCCCAGTCCCTCACCGGAGGCATCGCAGTACACCTCATAATTTCTGCCTCTTTCTGGCAAGATCAGAATAGGAGCGGTCGTAAGCCTCTCCTTAAGCTCCTCAAATCTTTGATTGCACAGATTGGACCACTCAAACTTGACTCCTTTCTGAGTGAGTCGGGTAAGTGGAGCTGCAATCTTGGAGAAGTCCATGATGAATTTCCGATAGTAACCGGCCAATCCCAGAAAACTGCGGATCTCGGTCACATTTGTCGGC
Source organism: Chimonanthus salicifolius (assembly GCA_013350335.1). Lineage (NCBI taxonomy): Eukaryota > Viridiplantae > Streptophyta > Magnoliopsida > Laurales > Calycanthaceae > Chimonanthus > Chimonanthus salicifolius. The sequence goes on from CM023533.1 coordinate 67,519,183, forward strand.
ACTTTCCATTCCTTGACTGCTGCTACCTTAGCCGGGTCCACGGCTATACCTTCCTCTGATATGATGTGCCCCAAGAAGTTGACTTCAGATAACCAAAATTCACATTTGCTGGCTTTGGCATACAATTGGTTCTTCCGCAAGGTGTCTAGGACTATCCGTAGGTGCTCGGCATGTTCGTTCTGACTTTTGGAGTAGATCAGAATATCATCGATGAATACGATCACAAACTGATCTAAGTATGGACGGAATATTCTATTCATCAAGTCCATGAACATTGCCGGTGCATTAGTAAGTCCAAACGGCATGACTACATATTCATATAGACCATACCGTGTCCTGAAGGCTGTCTTCTCTATGTCCTCTTCTCTAACCCGAATTTGATGGTATCCGGACATCAGGTCAATCTTAGAGAAATGAGAGGAACCCCTAAGTTGATCAAACAGATCATCAATCCGGGGTAGGGGATACTTGTTCCTGACAGTCAACTGATTTAATTTCCTATAGTCCACACACATTCGTAGGGTACCATCTTTCTTTTTCACAAATAACACTGGGGCTCCCCATGAAGATGTACTATTCCGAATGAAGCCTAGTCTGAGCAGTTCATCAATTTGCTTCTTCAGTTCGATCATCTCAGCTGGCGCCATCCTATAATGGGGTAATGATACTGGAGCGGCGCCGGGGTATAATTTTATTTCAAAGTCTATCTCCCTCTTGAGTGGCAAACCAGGGAGTTCTATTGGGAATACCTCGGCAAAATCTGCTACTACCGCCGGAAGTTCAACCGTTGGTGCCTTATCTAATCTGAGGCTATTCAAGGCAAGATGGTTCAATTCCTCCTGCAGTCTTCTAGGGATACCCTGCCTGTCAGCGTGTACCATGTACCGCTTTCCCTCGGGTGACCAAAATGTTACCCTACGAAGATGGCAGTCAATATGGGCCTGATACGTGGTCAACCAATCCATGCCAAATATGACATCATATTCCGCCATATCGATTACTAAATAATCAAACTCAAATCTGAATCCCGCGAGTTCTGTGTTCAATGCCGTACATATTAGTCCTAATGATGTGTCTCCGACGGGGGATACAATAGTGAGTGATGTGGACAGGTTTTGTACTAGTGTACCCGTGGCAGATATGAATGCAGCAGATATGAATGAATGTGATGCTCCAGAGTCAAATAAAGTAACAGCATAGGAACTACCAATTACAGCCATACCTTGCATCACTGAACGGTCCACTGCTATTGGAGATGGTATGGTGAAGAGTCGTCCAGATCCCGCAGGTTTTGGTGCCCGCCCCGCCTGATTATGTGTTCTGCCTCCCCGCGACTGCGTTGGTCTAGTTGGAGGGCGGAAAGGGCCCCTGAAGTTGGAGGGTCGGCTAGTCTGTGGACACTCTCTCTTGTAGTGGCCCTGTTGGCCACACTGATAACAGGTGTTCCCACCCCGGGGAACCTGTGTGACTGATGCTGATGTAGAAGGCTGACTAGGGTGAAAGCCCCCGGTAGATCCAGTGGAGGGTGAGGGCCTGCTAGGATTCGGGCGGAACTTCTTGTTGGGTTGGAATGTTCCCCGCCCACCCTGCCCTCGGCGGTTGTCGAACCGCACTATCTCATTTAGTTCCTTTTCTGCGATGGTGGCCCTGCTAACCACCCCTGCCAGCGTGGGCTCTTTGAAAATGGTTACTCTATTCTTGATGCTTGGCCGAAGGCCCCGTTCAAACTTACGGGCCCTTCGGTGTTCAGTATCCACCATATAGAACCCATAAATAGACAGCTTGAGAAATTCTCTGTGATACTCCGCCACTGTCATGTTGCCCTGTACCAGCGAGATGAAAGCTTCAGTCTGGCTCTCTCTTTCTTCCTCCGGAAAGAATTGTTCTAGGAAGGTGGCCGAGAACCACTCCCATGTCATGGGTATCCTTTCTCCTTCCGGTATCAATGCTTGTTGCTTTTCTACCACCTCCCACCAACTACCAGCATCCTCGATCAGTTGGGATGTGGCTAATAAGATCTTATCAGCAGTACTGGAAATCTGGAGCAAATTCAAGATTTGGTTGATCCTCTTTAACCAGTGTTCCGCTCCCACAGCCCCTTCCTTTCCCTTGAAGTAGGGAGGGCGCTGTTGTTGGAAGTCCTTGACCATCTTTCGTTTATTGGAGTCGCTAGCGGTCACATTGCCGCTTGAATGTTGTTGTAGAGCAGAAGCGATTGCCGCTTGAACTATGTCCTTCAACTCGGGAGGTACACCTTCTACGTTGATACTATTTTGTCCCTCGGCTGTATGAGGTGGTGGTACCTCTTCTTCCTGTCGAGGGGGTGTTACCTCTCTCTCCACTCGGGGGTTGCGACGGGTTCTTCTCTTTGGCGGCATCTTTTCCTAAGTCATCGAAACATATTGACTTAGTTCTTTCACAATCATTGTCATGTTCATAGTTTGGAATAATTTTCCTAAGTATCAAATGTTCCTTCAATTTGGGGGAGAATTATTGATTAAGTATACTTCATTTTTTGGGGAAATTCCTAAGTATTGAATGTTGTGTCTTTCATTTGGGGGGAAAGTTGCCAAATAAGCATACTTGGTTTGGGGAAAACTTCCCATCTAGCTATGTTTGTCCATTTTTGTGAAATTTGGGGAAAATCTCCTAATTTTGGTAATTCCCTCAATGTTATAATGATTGTACTTCCCTTCCTATCATTTCTTACGTCAAATGTGGCGCTCAGATTGAATGTTTAAGTCTGAGTCAATCGAAGTAGATTAATCCGGCCCCCGTGCGGCGGACTCCGAAGAGTCGGTCAGTTGGGATTCTTAGCTGTCAGTGAGACATGCAACCGTCTTAATCATACTTCGAGAGATTCATTCTTTCGCTTTCGCTCTGATACCAACTGTAACGCCCCGCCCTTTTTCACCCGTTTTCCGAAAATCAGAGTCGATTTTTTTTTTTTTTTTTTTTTTAAATAGAAGAGTGAGAGAGAGCGCGGACGCCACGACGCGAGTTAAGTCCGAGCTTTTGAAGCCCGACCCTTAACTGGCCAACCCCACGCGTGCGCGGAACTAAGTCCACGAGAATGGTTCACGCTTGGGAAGTAAGCTCGCGGATTATAGTTATTGCGGAACATGATAATAGAGTCTATCCTACCGGTTGTTAGATAGAAGGGAAGATATAACATTGAATTTACCAAAATGCCCCTATGTTCATGATTTCATCACAAAATGTATTGTCCATAAGTAACGTCCAAACCATCGCAGAAATGTAAATTTATACAACCCGACAAGCTAAGTTACTTTAAAATTACATCTCCAAAATTTAAACATAATATAAACTAGGACTGCGCTTTCCAAGCTCCTAAGCTTGGCCTCCGGTATTTCCACCGTTTCCTGCCTCTCCTGCGTCATCAGCTAGGGTAGAAGTAGGGCGTTAGTCAACGCGCCCAGTAGGACTCCGAGTAGGGCTAGCACATGGATTAGTGATATACACATATCGATAACATAAAATACAACAAAATAAGTATGTGATGAATGCTATGTCATGGGTGCTTATGTCATGTGTCCCACCCATTATCCGTATGATCATACAATATCCTGTTCCCCATGTTTGCTTCTCGGTCGCCCCGACGGAGCATGGACTCCGGTTATCGAACTATCCCCATGTGTGATTCTCGGTCGCCCCGACGGAGCATGGACTCCGGTTATCGAACTATCCCCATGTGTGATTCTCGGTCGCCCCGACGGAGCATGGACTCCGGTCATAGCCCTCAGGCTATCCCCATGTCTGATTCTCGGTCGCCCCGACGGAGCATGGACTCCGGTTTTATTATTTTCCTGCCCATGCCATGCATGAGATGTACGTGCATTATGCTATGTAGTATATAGATAAATCATAATTTTGATATACCATACATAGCCATATAATGCATAATATAAAAATATAATCCATAAGATTCATAGCTTGAAACTCATCATAAGAATAAAACATAATCATAAATAATTTAAAACACCATCACATATCCATCGCTTACAAAAAGGTAGGAATCCTACCGAATACCGTGTCGCGTTCCGTTATGCTTCCTGTTCGATAATCCGGTCGCCGATCGCGTACCGTTTGCGACGCCCGATACCTTATTACATTTACCGAATTAGTCCATACATCGTCTACGATTAAATCCCTAACTTAGCCCATTATCCATTGGTTCTAGACTCATAAATAGATCCAATTTTGGCCCAAATTTAAAATTCCGATTTGCGAGCCTAAAACGCAGCAACTAATCGCTTTACTTAATCATTCATAATATTTCCATTTTCATGTCCAACCCCCATAGGGTTTGGCCATGTACCATGGTCAAACCCATGGTCCTTCAATGTGGCCACAAATTACGGTTTTGCCACTCTCCTTCCATGGTAAATCATCCATTCATTTATGTGCATTCTAAGTCCAAGATTCATTCATACTTAGGTCCATTCAATCATGACCTTACATCATAAAATCAGCCACCTAATATTTAATTTTGAAAAATAATTACTCCCACACCTAATTCCACATTTTGGCCTAAGGTGTGGCCCACATATCATTTTTTATAAATCCATCAAAATCTAGTATTCTTCTACATTATTTTCCCTTTATTAAAGCCACTAATCACTACCCTAAGGTTCACCTTTATGGATACCATTTTCAAAGACTAAGTTTTGTCCCAAAATAATCCAATTTAAAATCATAAAACTTTAATCATTTTGGCCCTTTAAATCAAACTCCTAAACATTGATACATGCATTTAACCTTAGCCTAAAATTGATCAAAATTTGGGTCATGGGTTCGGCCATACACCATGGCCGAACCCATGATGTTTCTTTCCCCATTTTTTCTTGGTTTCAATTACCCATTTAAACATACCTCCAATCATCCATTTCAATCACTATCTTATTCCATTTAAACATCACATATGATACTTGTAACATCCATTTAAATTTCATCATTAACTTAACTTAAGTTCCATTCCATTTAAGCACATATATAACATACTTAGCCCATGAATGACCTAAAGACATAGGTCATGGGTTCGGCCATACACCATGGCCGAACCCATGATGTCTTTCCCTCATTTTATCTTGGATTTTTAATTACATTTAAAATCCACTTCTACCACTCATCATTTCCTCATTACTTCCATAATTCAAAATTATTTATTCCACCACTTCCATCTTTCTATTCTTATAAAAATAATTAACCATCACCATAGTTCCATAAAAAAAATCCTAACACATCATTCATGGATTTCATCATAAAACTTTTTCCAAAAATTTGCCTACATTTAACCCTTGAAACCCTAACCATTCTCCACCATTTTCAAACCTTAACATCTTAATAAATTCATCACCATTTACCATGGGGTTCGGCCATGCTACATGGCCGAACCCTAAGGTCCATCCAATCCATCAAAATTTTCATTTTCCTATGCTTAATAAAGACTTAAAAATTCTATTTAGAAATTCCATTCTTCCATTTCTTAATCCATTCCTCCATTTTTATCCATTTCTTATCTTATCTTTTGATGGATCTTAGATCCATGGCCCACCACGTTTTTGGCCACATTTAGTCTAAGAAATGGATTTTATATTCCTAAAATAAAATCTTGTTTAAAGAAATCTTACCGCCCGACGACTCCTCCGGTCTTTGTCGCTCCCGTCAACCTCTTTGGCCTCCTTTCTTCTTCCTCTCCTTGTTTGATCGGCTAGATGAGCTTGATCAATGGTGGGACATGCTTGGGTTGGCTAAGATAGGGTTAGGTTGAGAGGGAAAGAGTATGGAAATGGGGAAGAAAATTCTTCAAGGATCTTGATCTTGGGGTGGCCCAAGACTTAATCTTTTCCTTCTCTTTTCTTCTTCTTTCTTTCTAAGTTTTTCTTCTAAGCTTTGTTCTCTTTTCCTTAGTGCAAGGGACGTTTTTTTTTTTTGAGAGTGCAAGAGAGAGGGAGAGAGAGAGATGGAAAGGAGATGAGAATGAGATCAAACACATCTCATTTTGGTTGACCAAACTACACTCCACCATTATGGCTCCACCAACCAAAGTATGGGCTCCCTTGACCTTGGTGGTGGTGGTTGAGACCAAACCACCACCAAGCCAATGGTTTTGGTGTTTGCACAAGGGTGGTTTGAGTCTTTCAACCTTGACCATTTGACCCACTCATGGCTAGGTATGGGTCACCATGTTTGGAGTGGTGGTGGTTGGGATAAAACCACCACCCTAAATCCATGGTAATTTTGTGTTTTTTCTTAGGTGGTTTGTGTTTCTTAGAGTGGTTTTGGTCTAGATAAAACCATCATTTGACTTCTTCCATTGACCCAAAATTGACCAATCTAATTAGTTTAATTAATTGGATCCTTTAGGTTAATTAATTCTTATCTAATTTAATTTCATTAATTTATTTCTCTAAGAAATCCACCCATGGTTGACCAAGTCAACCATGGTGGACGGCCCCCACCTATACCTACCCCACCCGCCACCTCACCTGATGAGGTGGAGGTGGGCCCCACTTGGCCATGTTATTGATTTTAACTTAAATCCTTTTCCAATAATTTTAATCAATTTAATTCACCTTAGTACACCTTAGTCCTCTCAATTTATCCATGGTTGACCAAGTCAACCATGGTTGGCCCCACTTTTCCTTGGTCCACACGCCACCTCAATGAGTGAGGTGGAGGTGGGCCCCATTGGCCATATCACTTAATCTTGATACATCTTAACTTAGATAATTTTATAATTATCCAATCCATTTAATTTATCTTAATTGGATTACCATTGGGCCCATGGCCCAATTATATTTTGTCTTTCCATTTATTTTAGGGCTTATATACTTTGGCCCATTGGGTCCCCTTTGGCCTTTGACCCAAATTGACCATCTTTGACCCGATTACTTACCATTGACCAATTACATGTATCAATTCCAATTCAAGGTTTATTGGGTAACCATTGGGCCCATGGCCCAATTAGGTTCCCTCCTTTTCCACTTACCTTAGGATTTGAACCGGTTTTGATCCATTGGGCCCCACATGGCTATCAGGCCCACTTGACCATCATTGACCCGCTTGGTTCTCATTGACTTATTAAATGGATTTCATCCAATCCATGGCCCAATTGGGCCATCCTTGGGCCATTGTCCCAAAATTTGGTCCATTTGGCATTTTATTACATCAAACTTCAATTTAAAATGAATAAATGCCAATATATATATTTATCGAAAATTCGGGTTATTACAAGGAGTCCGACGGGAGCAAAGAAAGTCGGAGGAGACGACGGATTGTAAGTATTTTCTAAAACAAGAGATTTAGATTTTTCTTAGGGTTTTAAGAGGCTATGAAATCCATTTCTTGGATTTAAAGGTGGCCAAATCATGGCCTTGGATCTCAAATCCATCAAATGAAATGAGGAAAGATGGGCCAACCTTAAAGGGGTAAATTAGGGTTAAGAAAAAATAAATAAATGCATTAAGGACATTGGTATTAAGAATTGTTTTAAGCATGGATGTGTGTAAGATTTGAAGGAAAACATGGGCCATAGGGTTCGGCCATGTAGTATGGCCAAACCCCATGGTAGAGAATTAATTAATTTATTAAGGTCTATAACAATGGAAGCATGGAGAATGATTTAGGGTTTTGAGTTGATAATGATTAAATGTAGGTAATTTTTGAAGAGTTTTTTTTTTTTTTTTATGATGGAATCCATGGATGAATGTAAATGTTTTTATGGTCTAAAATGGCACCAATGGATAATGAACCCTATGGTGATGTTTAATAATTTTAATGGGGGTAGAAAGATGGAATGATGATGGATGTAAAAGAATGGAAAAATAAATGGGAAATGTTGGTGGTGTTGATGGACCAAAATGGACCTAATGTTGTTAGTTGTAATGGGAGTGTGGCTAAGTTAATAGACTTTAATGTGATTAAGGATGATGATTCAAATGTGTAAATAGGCCAAAGAAAGAATGGGGTAAAAACATCATGGGTTCGGCCATGGTGTATGGCCGAACCCATGACCCATTTGTGGGTAAACTTATGGATTAAATTTGGTATTATGCATGTGAGAAATGAATGAGAATTAGAGTGTTTAAATGGCTGATTTCTAGTGTTGTTATGTCATGGTTAATGAGACATCAATGGACCCATGTTGTGAACCAATTAAGGACTAATATTAAGGTGCATGCATATAGATTAATTAATGGGGATTAGATTAAGTAAATGGCTATTTTTTTAGTAATTTTTATGTCATGGTTGATGGGTCATGAATGGATCCAAGTCTATGATCAATTATGGACTTAATTAGGCATGGATGAATGAGTGATTAACCATGGAAAAGAGGTAGTGGCAAAACCGTAATTATGGGCCAAAATGAAGGACCATGGGTTCGGCCATGGTACATGGCCGAACCCCATGGGGGATAAACTTAGACTTAGACGTTTCTATGATGACCTTAGGTGTGTTTTATGAAACCTAGGGTGGCTGGATTTTAAACTCACAAATTAAAATATCTAATCGATTAAATGGGACCCACAAAACCTAAATAGTGACCGATTATTCATATGGACTTGAAAATGATTACTGGGCTTAGAAATAGTTAAAAATATGGACTGATTTGGTAACGTATAAATAAGGTACCGGACATCGCAAACGGTGCGCGATCGGCGACTGGATTCGGGAACGGAAAAACGTAAAAACACTAGTCGGTATTCAGTAGGATTCCTACCTTTTTGTAAGCCATGGATTGTGTGATGGTTTCTTTGATTTATTTTGTAAATTATATGGTTTGTTTTATGAGGAGTTTTAAGATCATGACTTATGTATCTTATATGGCATAATGCAAGGCTATAGTTTATATGCTAAGTTATAAATTCTATATTAAGACTATGGATGATATATATTACATAGCATAATGCACCTACATCTCATGCATGGCATGGGCGGGAAAATAATGAAACCGGAGTCCATGCTCCGTCGGGGCGACCGAGAAGCAGACATGGGGATAGCCTGATGTGCTATAACCGGAGTCCATGCTCCGTCGGGGCGACCGAGAAGCAAACATGGGGATATCATGATGGTACGGATAATGGGTGGGACACATGACATAAGACACCCATGGCATAGCATTCATTTTACGGTTTTCATTATATTATTATCTGTATGCTTTATCACTAATCCATGTGTTAGCCCTACTCGGAGTCCTACTGGGCGCGTTATCTAACGCCCTACTTCTACCCTAGCTGATGACGCAGGAGACGGCGGAGAAGAAGGACGAGACGGGAGCCAAGCTTAGGAGCTTGGGGAAAACGGCTACTTAATTTATTTAAATTTGTTTTGGAAATGTAATTGAGTAGCCTAGCTTGTCGGAAATGTAATATTTTAGATTACTTGTTTAGGTTTTGGTTTTCAGTTTTGGACGTTGTACTTTTGAGGTATCTTAGTAATCAAATGAATGTTCTTCCCTGCTATCTAAAATGTGTAGGTTAGTCTCTATTATCATTCCGCATTTAATGTAATATTCCTCGAGCTTACTTCTATGTGTGAACCATTCTCCGTGGACTTCGTTCCACGCACATGTAGGGTTGGCCAGTTAAGAGCCGGGCTTCAGAAGCTCGGACTTAACTCGCTTTGTGACGTTCGCGCCCTTTGTCACTCGTTATTTTCAAAAAAAAAAAAATAGACTCTGATTTCGGTGAAAAGGGGCGGGCGTTACAGAGTCGCGGAATCAGTAAGTACTCCATGAGATTTTATTAAGTAAGATGGTCAAGGACATGGTTCGGCCATGCTAATTCTTATGGCTAAGGACTTTATGCATGAACCATGTATGGAATGGTGAATGACCAAGGATCATGGTTTGGCCTTTGCATGGCCAAACCCTAGATTTCTATGTATATGGATCATGAGAGCTAAAAAAGATTTGGATGAGGTTCGGCCATGATGTATGGCCGAACCCCATCAAAGGATATATTCATAAGTAAATGATTTTAAGAGAAGATGTTGAACCATAGGGTTCGGCCATGGTGTATGGTCGAACCCCATGGAACGTTATTAATAATTTTAAAAGGTTTTATATGGATTTATGTTGGTGACTTTAAAGGGTTCTAAAGGAGGGAAACAATGGAGTAATTTTAATCATTTTAAATGGTCTCAACGGTTGTAAATGGATAAGAATCATGGATCATGGGTTCGGCCATGGTGTATGGCCGAACCCCATGAGAAGATATTAATGGACTTAGATGTTTTGGACCATGAAAATGATGGGAGAATATTGGTAATTTTAATAGGTTGTTAAATATGGTTAATGATGATCTAAATGGATGAACCTAAGTGTATGGTTAACCCTATGGAGGGACTTGTTTATGAGCCTAAGATTGTGAATGATTTAAAGGGGAAGATGGAAAAGAAAATGACATCATGGGTTCGGCCATGTTGTATGGCCGAACCCCATGAATCATTTTAATGGGTCATTCATGGACCTATCATGTTTAGATGAATGATTATGTTAGGAGATGGAAGGATTTGATTATGGGTTTTTATGTTGATGGATTATTTGTGCATGAGATGTTTAGCTTTGAACCTATGTTTTTGGACCTAAACATAAGGTGATGGAAACAATGGCAAAGAAGTAAATATGGGTAAAAATGAAAGATCATGGGTTCGGCCATGGTGTATGGCCGAACCCCATGAGGAATTTTTTGTGGACTTAAGTGGTTATTAATGTTAAATGATTAATCTATAAGTGATTAGACTAATCAAACAAAGATGGCATGATCTTGAACTTAATTTAAAAGATCAAAGGATTGAAAAGAAGGGCACAAAACCAAGGGAGTGAGGTTCGACCATGTTTTATGGCCAAACCCCACTAAGGAATATTTGTGGACTTAGGGTTTCTTAGATGGTTGAAGTTATGTGGATTGGTTAATAAATAAAAGAGGGACCCAAATTCAAGTGACATGGCCGAACCCCACAAAGATGTCTTTATAGACTTAGACATAATTGTAAATCAAATGGAACATGGGTTTGATTGATTGATATGTAATAAGGTAACGGGACCTCACAAGCGGTGTACGATTGGTGATCGGTTTTCGTACAAAAACGCAAGGACGCGTTAGTTGATCATCGGTAGGATTCTACCTCATTGAAACCATGGATGTGTATTATGTATTCATCATGATTTTATTTCATGTTTGATAAGTTATTTCGGTATCAAACAATATGTTGCAATTATGGGATTTTCATGCTATATTTTGTAATATTCCATAGCATGTTGGCATTTGCATCTCTGCATGGCATGGGAGGGATGAAATGTAACTGGAGATCCACACTCCGTCGGGGCGTCCGTAAAACAATCGTCGGGGATACCTTGATGTGCATTATCCCATCAAGAGGTAATCGAAGACCCACGCTCCGTCGGGGCGTCCGTAAGTCGTGAGGGGTACCTTGATGTGCATTATTCCATCAAGAGGTAACCGGAGACCACACTCCGTCGGGGCGTCCGTAAGACAACTGTGGGGATACCTTGATGGAGTTTTCCATCAAGAGGATGTTTTGTGATTGTGTTATGGCTGATGGGTGGGACTCATGGCATATGGCACACATGGCATGGCATTGTATCAGCATGATTATGATCTCTATTATCATGCACGGTTTCTAGTTTTATCTGTATGATTGGATCTCCATTATCATACACTGTTTTGGATATGATGTTTTACAGATACGATATGATGTATTATATCTGGATTTTTATACTAACCCATGTGTTTGACCCTAATTGGAATACCTACTGGGTGCGTTGTCTAACGCCCTACTTCTACCCTAGTTGATGACACAGGGAATGGACGGAACGAAGGATGTGATCGGAGCCAAGCTTAGGAGCGTGGATATTTTAGTTTCGTTTTATTTAAGTTATTCATGGACTATGTATTTGAATAGCTAGCATTCGGGAATGTAATAACTTAGATTATTTGCTATGGCTTGAATGTTAACTTTGGATATGTTAACTTAAGATAATTATTATTAAGTGATGGACTCCTTGCTATAAAAAATGGAATAGAATTGTTATTCTATTATATTTTCCGCATCTATGATTATTCCGCATGTTAACTTGAGTACGTGTGAACCGTTTTAGTGGACTTGGTCCACGCACAAGTATGGTTGGCCAGTTAAGGGTCGGGCTTTGGAAGCTCGGAATTAGTTCACGTCGTGACGTCCCATTCTCTCTCACTCTTTTATTCAAAGAAAAAAATAGACTTTGATTTTCAGCGTGTGAAAAGGGCGGGGTGTTACAAGAACAACCTAACTGACCCTAAAGGGAGGGGTGAATAGGTCAATCCATTTTTAATGGCGTGTACGAATTTCTTGATTGTTTTAAGTGCAGCAGAATAATTAATCAAGAGATTTGTTTTCGAAAATCAGAGTATATTTTTTTTTTTGAAATAGAGAGTGAGAGAGGGCGCGGACGTCACGACCGCGAGTTAAGTCCGAGCTTCTAAAGCCCGGCCCTTAACTGGCCAACCCCACACGTGCGCGGAACTAAGTCCACGAGAACGGTTCACGCGTAGGAAGTAAGCTTGCGGTTATAATCATTACGGAACATGATAATAGAGTCTATCCTACCGGTTTTTAGATAGAAGGGAAGATACAACATTGAATTACCAAAATGCCCCTATGATTCATATTTATATCACAAAATATAATCGTCCATGACTAAAGTCCAAACCATCTCGAGAAATATAATTTATACAGTCCGACAAGCTAAGTTACTCAAATTATATTTCCAAAATATAAAACTTAAATAAATTTAGTATCTGCTTCCCAAGCTCCTAAGCTTGGCCTCCGGTATGTCCACCGTTTCCTCCATCTCCTGTGTCATCAGCTAGAGTAGAAGTAGGGGTTAGTCAACGTGCCCAGTAGGACTCTGAGTAGGGCTAGCACATGGATTAGTGATAACACGCATAACGATACAATAAAATATAACAAAATAAGCATGTAATGAATGCTATGCCATGGGTGCCTATGTCATGTGTCCCACCCATCATTCGTATGATCATACAATGTATTGTCCCCATGTTTGCTTCTTGGTCGCCCTGACGGAGCATGGACTCCAGTTATAGCCCTCAGGCTATCCCCATGTCTGATTCTCGGTCGCCCCGATGAAGCATGGACTCCGGTTATAGCCCTCAGGCTATCCCCATGTCTGATTCTCGGTCGCCCCGACGGAGCATGGACTCCGGTTTCATTATTGTCCCGCCCATGCCATGCATGAGATGTACGTGCATTATGCTATGTAGTATACAGATAAACCATAAATTTAATATACCATACATAACCATATAATGCATAATGTTAAAATGTAATCCATAACACCATCATATAATTCATAAATTAAAACTCATCATAATACAAGTCCCATAATCATCAAAATAGATTAAAATAAACATCACATATCCACGGCTTACAAAGAGGTAGGAATCCTACCGAATACCGCGTAGCGTTCCGTTACATTTCCGTTCGATAATCCGGTCGCCGATCGCGTACCGTTTGCGACGTCCCGATACCTTATTACATTTACCGAATTAGTCCATACGTTTTTCCATGATTAAGTCCATAATTGATCCATCTACTTAGACCCATTAATGGGCATTAATTATGTTACAATTTCATCGAAAATCAGCCCTTAACTTAGCCTCATTTTCTGTGGTTTAAAACACATACATAAAATCCGATTTTGGCCATTTCGAATATTCCAATGAGCGAGCCTAAAACGCAGCATCTATACGTTTCGTTTCATCATTCACATTATATCGAGTTTTACTTTTAACCCACATAGGGTTCATGGCTCACCTTTATGGATGCCATTTTAAAGACTAATGTTTTGTCCCAAAAATAATCCATTTTAAAATTACTAACCTTCATTCATTTTGGCCCTTTAAAAACCCATATCATACACTTTGTAAATCCATTTAAATTTTACCATTTACTTACCCAAATTTCCATTTGCTTAACCACATGTATAAACCATAACTTAGCCCACAATTGACCTAAAAACATGGGTCATGGGTTTGGCCATACACCATGGCCGAACCCATGATGTCTTTCCCTCATTTTTACTTGGATCCTTTATCACATTTAAAGTCCATTTACACCACCAACATTTCCTCACTATCTCCACAATTCAAAAATATTTAATCCACCATTTCCATCCTTTAATACCCATTTAAAAATCACATACCATACTCATAATTTCCAAACCTTAGAAACCATTAATCATTGAGCATTTAAGAGTCCTAACCCTTATGGATCACTACCCATGGGGTTCGGCCACCTTGTATGGCCGAACCCTATAGTCCATGATTTCTTTAAAACATCATACCTCCATTTAAATTAAATCATCCATTTAAATCACCATTTTCATCCCATTTAAACATCACATTCTATACTCAATAAATCCATTTAAATCTATCATTTTTCTCCATTATCTTTAAACCTTATAATATTAATAAATTACCCATTATTCACCATGGGGTTCGGCCATGCTACATGGCCAAACCCTATGGTCATCCATTCATTCCATTCTATGCCTTTCAAGGCCATGAAAGATCATCCATATTTTCATGAAATTTCTTATTTAAAACCTCTTAAAAAAAATCATCAATCACTTAGCATTTATGAACCCTAACCTTTTATCCATATTTTTCCATAATTCCATCATCCACCATCTACTTACCCACCATGGGGTTCGGCCATGCTACATGGCCGAACCCTATGGCTCACAATTCTTCCAATTTTTATACAATCCCATGCTTAAAAATTTAAATACAAACCATCCATAATCCATTTCTTAGCCTTCCATTGGATGGATCTTAGATCCATGGCCCACAATATTTTTGGTGATATTTAGTCTAAGAAATGGATTCCATATCCTATCTTAAAAAATAATATAAACTCTTGTTTTAAGAAATACTTACGGATCCGACGGCTCCTCCAGTCTTTCTTTCTCCTCTTGATTTCCTTAGCCTCTTTTCTTCTTCCTCTCCTTTTTTGATCGGATAGATGTGCTTGATCAATGGTGAAACATGCTTGGATTGGCTAAGGTAGATGGGATTAGGTTGAGAGAGGGACAGGGGAAGGTGATTAGAAACAAGATCTTAACCTTTGATCTTGGAGGGGTGGACTAAGGCTTGCTCTCTCCTTCTCTTTTCTTCTAAGTTTTCTTCTCTTTTTCTTTTCTCCTATGCATGTGACGGTTTTGAGAGTGAGGAGGGATGGAGAAAGAGTAAAAATGAGATAAAGATTCATCTCATGTCTTGGTTAACTTGGGTCCCACTCCACTTTAACTCCTCCCACCAACCAACATGCATTAATGGTGGTGGTTGGGATAAAACCACCATCCTTAGCCCATGGTTTCCTTTTTGTGTTTCTTAATGGTGGTTTGTGTTTGTTGTAGTGGTTTTGAGCATTTGACCGATTTAGATTAGGTTAATTAACTTAGATCAACTTGATCCCTAGGTTAATTTAATTAATCACTTCCCACTTAATTTAATCTCATTAAATTCCCTCTAAGATCCACCCATGGTTGACCAAGTCAACCATGGTGGTCGGCCCCACTACTCTTGGGTCCCCACGCCACCTCAATGGGTGAGGTGGAGGTGGGCCCCATTGGCCATGTTACCTTGGTCCATTTATCACCTAACTTAGGTGATTTAAATTTTATTAAATGTATCCCTCTTATTGGATCACCATTGGGCCCATGGCCCAATTAAATTTTTGTCTTACCCATTTACCTTTGGGCTTAGCTACCTTGGCCCATTGGGTCCCATATGGCCCTTTGTCCCAAATTGACTATCTTTGACCCAATTACTTCTCATTGACCCATCAAATGGATTTCATCCAATCTATGGCCCAATTGGGCCATTCTTGGACCCTTGTCCCAAAGTTGATCCATTTGGCATTTCATCACATCAAATTCCAAATTAAAATAATTAAATGCCAAATATATTGATTTGAAAATTCGGGCTATTACATTGTTAAGTGTGATGAATAGTTTGTTTACTTCTTAGAACATTCACACTAAGATTTTGACTTCTTTACATAGAACTTGATTATCGATGTTAATGAACAAAGTATAGAGTAAGATAATCAATATGTAAAGCGATGTGTGTTAAGAAGAGTACATAAATACTAAATACAAACACACAAAGATCAAACACCATAAGACCATTTTAAAGTGGTTCGGTTAGCCAACCTACATCCACGGTTAGGACTCGCACAACCTTGAGCTATCCCTAAAATCCACAAAGTGGGGACTTACACCCTCACAAATAGAGTAGGAATTTTCACCTCACTCAATCGGCTAGGACTTCCACCCACAACTGTACCAGAGACGACGCTCTAGAATTTTTTATAGTGGTTCTGGGATACCTCCCCTTAATCCACTTCGGAACAAAGGTTTTAAAGAAAATTAAAACCAAAAAGCACTTGCCTTTGAAGCTCTCTCTTCTGTTGTGTGCTTCTTCGAGATCCCACCCATGTATGCCGACGCTCTGCCCCGTAACCGTCGTTTAGCAATCACAGTATAGGGTGTCAAGGAAACTGGTTCTACCAATTCCTAGTTTATTGTTGATGTGTTTTAAATTTGTAAATCTCCCAAGCGCACGAACCATTCATTGTATAGCGATTTAGTACGAGGTCGAAGCCAAATGAAACATTTAAAATATATGAAATTCAAAATACATATGCCTCAACTTTTATGTTTCTTAGAAAGTCAAGATTCATGATTAAATCTAGGATAGAAATCAATTTTAATCTTTAAAAGTATATTTCCAACTAATCAAATCTTTATTCAAATAAATAGATCTACAATTCTAGAGCATTGATTAAAAGTGATTAAAATAATGTTTTTATTAAGAGTTTATAAAATCTCACCACACATTCTAATTCACAGAATCCAGTTCTAATTAAATTTAATCCTAACAAGCTAATCAAGTTGTTAGGGAGGTTTTAAATATATGAAATAATTACATTTCAAAATAATTTAAGATTTAAAAAGAAAAACTAAAATACAACATTCGAGTGAAGCAAAATAAACATGAAAAATAAATCGGCATGAAAAGTA
This sequence comes from Chimonanthus salicifolius, assembly GCA_013350335.1. Classification (NCBI taxonomy): domain Eukaryota; kingdom Viridiplantae; phylum Streptophyta; class Magnoliopsida; order Laurales; family Calycanthaceae; genus Chimonanthus; species Chimonanthus salicifolius. The sequence continues at coordinate 67,536,314 of CM023533.1, forward strand.
AACGACAGAAATAAAAATGCAGTAACGTAAAAGGTGGTTGTTTGGAAAAGTCCATTCATCGCCAAAAAAATTTAAATAAACAAACGACCTAGATTTGAAATTCACGTAAAAATCTATATTCCTATTCATGTTTACTATCAACGTTAAAATCATATACTTTAAATTATAAAACCAAACCTTAGTAACTCAGATCTAACAATCTTAACTTAAGTCCTAACTATTTCATGTCCTATTAAATAATTAAAGCATACAATCTTAAAATCGAATCAAAGACAATCATAAAAGGAATTTAGAAATTGGATGTTTCAAGATTCTAAACAGGTTGTCCTTTGATTATTTATTGGAAAAATTAAATACATGATTGATTGAATATAAGATATTTGGAAATTGAAATAACAAAAGAAACTCACTGTAAAATTCGAATTCTCTCTATCCTTGAGTCTTCTCTTGGTCTTCTCTTCAATCATTTGGTCCTCTTTGGCTCCAGTGTCAAATTCAAGTTTGGTATGTGGGTTACTGTGCTATTTATAGGACTTGGGATAGAATGGATGGCTAAGATTAAATCTAGGTTTAAGTTAATGGGTGAAAGGTTGGGATTAGATATAACTTAACATGGGTGGCTAGGATTAAAAGATAGAAAATTAGGGTTTCCTAGTGCTATGGTCGAATTTACTAAGCATTGGTTGCTTGGTGGCTAAGGTGTCTTGGGAGGAAAGAAAGGAATGAGAGAAATTAGGGATTCGATGTGGCTTGGTCAAATTTGGCATGGTGTTTTAGGGTTTTGGGTTGTGCAATGACATGAACAGCTAAGATTAAATGGATGGATGAATGAATGGATGAGATGATGAGATGATGAGGTGGAGGGTTGACCTATGAAGTTCGAATGGGATAAGAAGAAGATACGTAAAAATCGTGTGAAGCATGGAGGATTGGGATGATGAGGTGTGTACAGATCTTAAGAATGTATTTAGATGGATTTTTGTCTAAGTGCATGGAGAAATTATAGTGTAAAAATAGAGCAAGGCATGGAGGGATAAGATTGGGTGAGGTGGAATGGAGTGGAGAGAAAGAATAGGGAATTTCCTAAGGTTGCATGCGCATGAGGCTTCCTAAGAATGTGTGTGTCATGTGATGTGAATGGGATATGTGCATGAACACCTAAATTCTAGGATTTAATGCCTAGGGTTTTAATGAGATGAAACATGAAATGGAGGGCTACGATTTATTGGCCTAGATCTAGGCTATGATGCATGATGGATGATCAAAGTGGATAGACAGATAGATGGCGCTTGGATGATCCTAATCCTAAGGTTAATCTATATGATGAATGGTTTGGATGTCCTAAATCTAATCATGATGCATGAACGGGTTGGATTGACTAAGTGGATCTTGGGTTTGATGATATGAAATGCATGGGATAAATATGATGAATGAAATGAAGATTGGGTTAATGGATGGTGTGGATGGGAGATTGGAAATTGGATGGTTAAGATTGGTTGGGTAAGATGGGTCATTGATATGGGCTTTTCGGTTTGGACCTAAAATGGATTGGGCTTAGGGTTGGTAAACTTGGATTTGAACCTTGAGCATTGGATCTTTAAATTAGACTTAGACTTGAATTGAAGACTTGGACTTAAGCTTGTTGGGCTTGAATTCACTTGGGCCTGGCCCACATTGGGAAATGCACCTGAAGTGCTTGGCCTGGCCCAGTGTCTGGCATTTGGAACAAAGCTTGGCCCAATTGCAATGGATCTCTGGCCCATGGATCTTGATTTCAACTCTTGGCCTTTTAATTGCATACTTGAATTTTAAAATTAAATAATTAATCAATACCACTAAAATTCTAAATATTGAATAAATCTAGACTCTCATAAACAGATCCAGCTTATCCAATTTACATTTATCCACTTTTTAAGCTCTCTTCCGGCAATTATCCAATGTTTTCTACACGAATCCTGTTGTTACATCTTTTTATCTACAAAACTAGAAAAAACCATTAAACATATATTTTATATACAAAATCAAGGCTAACTTAATCATAATTAAAGGGTAAAAATGTAAGATTTTTAGATTCAACAATAGGGTAAACATGAAATGAAGTAAGCTGAATAAGAATATGCGAAGATCATAGTCTTGTTTTTCCATTTTAATATGTACATTGATGTAAAAAATTTATTCAAATGTGATGTAATAAAGGGTGGGATTGTAATTGGGATAGTTTCTAGGTTTTTGTCATGAAATTGACAAAGGAAGAGATTGATAGTGCCTCGGTTTGGCCAAATCCCTATATTTGTCAATTCTGTGACTCGGAAAGAAGCATTTGCTAGAAGTTTGAAGACCCAAAGCGATCAAGAGTAAAGATCATCCTCCACCAAATTGAAGCTCATCGTTAATGCAATCACAAAAGATGTATTATGGCCATAGATGACTTTAGGTGGTACACACACCTTAGAGAGGACCATCCCTAGGCTTAGTGGAACAAATGGTTAAATCATAAAAACCTAAAGAGGAAGCTTGAAGTGAATTGGAACCCAACTTAGAAATATGTATTTGGTTTCACTGTCAGCTCGACCAGTTGTTCTCATCGACCCCTAGGTGGAGTCAGGATTGACCAATCGTGGTCAAGGACTGGTCGGCCAGATTGACATAGGTTCTGAATCATTGAACTATCATTCTGGGTATGCCTCTGATCAAGAGTCTCATATGCACCGACCCCTTGGTGAAAGGATTGAAACGATCCCTCGTGGTTAATGACTCCTCGATCAAGATATATGAGTTCTGGAACTTTGAACTCAAGTGGACTCTCGAAGAAACAGACATATCGGTAATTCAAGACCGATCTAGAGTACCAGGACCAACCCCTGGGTAAAGGGCGGCAGGTCGTTCTGGGTGACAGGTTTCTAGACTCAAAACTACTGTCAGTATGGTGTTGGCCTAGATCGAGCCTCTCGTATGGACCGACCTCTCGGTGCCATAGTCGACCCCTAGGCGACAACGACATGTCAGCTGGGAAAGAATATTACCATTGGGAGTGCACTTAATGCACAATGGTCGGGTATGTACCGGTAACATTTCTAGTCACCGACCCCTCAGTGAGACCGACCTGTCAGTACATTACCGTTACTGCAACTGGTTGCCTTCTCTATAAAAAATGATCTTTATGCAACCAGTTGGTATCCTTTGGCAAAGTCAGTTGGACCCTCATCATTATCAGTAAGCTTAAACAAGGGCCAATAGAAGGATCACTATCTCTCTCTCTCGTGCTTGAACTTGGGGAATCTAATACAACCAATCATATAGATGAGTTTGTGAGAGAAAGAGTAAGGAAAGGATGTTAAACTAGGAAATCTTGGTAAAACCAGTTTCCTTGTCACCCTAGATTGTGATTACTAAACGGAGGCTACATGTAGGACGTCGGTACGCATTGGGTGGGATCTTGAAGAAGCACACATCAAAAGAAAGAGCTTCAAAGGCATGTGCTTCTTGGTTTTAAGTTAATTTTAAAACATTTGTTCTGAAAGTGGATTAAGGAAGCTTGGTTCCGGAACCACTATAAAAAATCTGGAGTGTCATCTCCAACACAGTGGTGGGTGGAATTCCCAGCCAAATGGATAGGTGGAATTCCTATTCTACAGTGGTGGGTGAAATTCTCAACCGATTGAGTGAAGTGGAATTCCTACACTAATTGTGAGGGTGTAAGTCCCCATTTAGTAGATTTGAGGATAACTCAAGGTTGAATGAGTCCTAACAGTGGATGTAGGTTGGTTAACCTATAACGCCCCGCCCTTTCTGAGATTCAGAGTCTAATTTTTTTTTTAAATAATAATATAATAACACCGGAAGAGGGCGGACGACGTCACGACGCGAGCTAAGTTCCGACTTCCAAAGCCTGACCCTTAACTGGCCACCCATGTGAGCATGAACTAAACCCATGAATAACAAACCACACATGGAACTAATCAAGTCATGCGGAATAAACTAGACCAATTGCGGAAATACTGAATAAATAACAAGTACAAGTCTCCCATTAAAATGCTTAAACCAAGCATCCAATATCAAACCATAAACAAACCATAACAAAGTTACTAGTTATTACATGTTCATAAAATGTAATTCAAATGACAGTAAAATAGAAGTTCATTCCAACACTCAAGCTCTTAAGCTTGGCTACCCTCCTGGTCCTCGACCTTCTCTTTCCCTTTTTCTTTTTCCTGCATTATCCTCTAAGGATAGAATTAGGGCGTTAGATCAACGTGCCCAGTAGGTTTTCCGATCAAGGCTACCACATGGTTAGTATATAAAACATGCATATATATCATAGTATATGATCAACAAAACATCTGAAATCAATGCTATGTATGTAAGTGCAAATGTAATGAGTTCCACCCATCACACGTATACATAACCATCACTTGACGAGACTCTCATCGTTAAGGTAAACCACAGTACTCTTTCATTTCTTCTTGATGATATTCCTCCTGGCGGGACCATCATCGCCTAAGGAGGCCGATGTGACTCTCATTATCATGATATTCCTCCTGGCGGGACCCTCATCGGCCAAGGAGGCCGATGTGACTCTTATCATTATGTTATTCCTCCTGGCGGGACCCTCATCGCCTAAGGAGGCCGATGTGACTCTCATCATTAAGTTGTTCCACAATCATCATCCCATGCCATGCATGAGATGTCAATGTATATATATATATCATTTGTAAATATATGTCATCATTCAAAACCCATTTTGAAACATAAAACAGTAACAACATATCTCATAAAAACATGATAAAACCAAATATAATAATGGTTACAAGTAGGTAGGAAACCTACTGAAACTTCACTTAAGTGTCCATTCCTTTTTAAGCTTCACCCGATCACGACTCGCACGCCGTTCAACTTCCGTTTTCTTGTTTATACAACAGCAAGTTAATACTTAATCTTCTTGATTTCTAATCAAGTTTAGATCCCATAAACCATCTTGTGAGGTTCCTCTTTCAAGTCCTTTGATCAATCCCTTCATATTTATCATTTGACGTGTATTTACGGTTTTGTCATTGGCCTAACCGATGCTTAATTTTGCTTCATAGTCAAAGCCCATATGACCAAACCACCTTAGTGGGGTTCGGCCATACTACTTGGCCGAACCTCACCAATCCATATTAGGTCTTCTAATCCTTCAAAACCCTCAAACATGACCCAAGTTTCTTTCTATGGGGTTCGGCCACACCCATGGCCGAACCCTATGAATCGTCCTTGGTTCTTTTATCTATTCATCACCCTTCTCCAATTATAATAAAAATTAACCCTAAGTCCATCAAATGATCATTAGTGGGGTTCGGCCATACTACATGGCCGAACCTCACCCTATGGATTTTTATCTCATGTTCCACCATTTATCATGGTTGATCAATTTATATTCATAACTAAGCGTAGATGATTCTTAACACAAAATCATAAAACAAGACATAAATTCCAACATGATCTTAATCCAATTACCCCATGAAAACAGTCCATGGGGTTCGACCATTCTCATGGCCGAACCCTATGGTTCTCTTTGGCTCAATCCTTCCATCATTCTTACATAACTTAGGCTCAATACTTTTGACCATAAACCATATGGTTCAGCCATCCCATGGCCGACCAACATATTACACTTTTCTTCATTCAAAAACCCCTTTTTAAACTTTCATTACATAACATGGATTTTATCTCCCAAAAACCATCAAAGATTACCATATAATTATCATATGATTTCATGGGGTTCGGCCATCCCAAGTGGCCGAACCCTGTGACCTATGATTTAAACCTTTTTAACAAATACATTGCCTCATCAAAACATGTACAAATCTCCATGGTTTTGCATGGTTTTTAGCCTTCAAAACCATCAACCTAACCAAATAATATCATGGGGTTCGGCCATCCAAAGTGGCCGAACCCAATGATACATTTTTACCATTTTAAACAACCTTTGTCCAAGGTTTAATTCCTTGATGCATTCGGCCATTCCATGGCCCAAAACATGCTCCCTTTTTACCAATTTAATTAAACCAAATTCCATGGAATACTTACCAATTTCCTTTGCCTTTCCTCTTGCCTTTGATCTTTGCTTCCCTCCTTCTTGCTTCCTTAGTCTCTAGCCGAATATGTGCTTGATCAATGGTGAGAACACCAGTAGCTGGTTCGGCCAAGAGAGTATGTTCTTGAGAGAGGGAGAGAGATAAGAATTCTAAGGCTTTTAGAATGTGAAATTCGGCCAAATGAATGGTGTATTCCTTTTGTTAAACAGCCCCAAAAACCATTCATTTACCCTCATTACTCTTTGATCAAACCAAGGAGTCACTTGGCATAAACCAAGACATCCCTTGGCACCAACCAATGCATCCCTTGGCACCAACCAATGCATCCTTTGCGATGGAAAGACCCGTCCATCTTTCCTCATTAACGCCGCACCCAACCATGGTGACCCTTGGCTTAGCCAAGGCACCACTTCACTTCCAACATGTGCCATTACTTGTCTTTGAGTCTTTGAGATCAAGGCAACCCTTCATATCCCATTTGACTCACTTGAACTCAAGCTCCCTTTGATTTCCAACTCAACTCACTCAACTCACTACACTTAATGCATTTCATTTAATGTACTTGAGTCAACTCATTACTTGATTTAATTCCAACTCACCTCAGTCCCAACTCAACTTGATTTAACTCATATTTGAGCTCACTTGAGGGTCCACACGGTCAAACATAGTCCACATGGTCAACACGACCCATTGGGTCCCCATTTAGCCCACGGATTCAATTTGACGCCATGACCCAATTATGGGTTGTTTTAGCCATTTGCATGTGATTTTCATATGTGCCTCACGCCTACCCATTTATGCTCCATTTAGTTTTCATTCATTTCAGCTTAACCCCATTAAATTTGGGCTCACCCAATGGTCAAACAAGTCCATTATGACCCATTGGGTCCCAATTGGGTCCTTTGACCCAATTTGATGTTCATTGCCCATTCATGATAAATTGACCCTTATAATATGTTCATATGGTCTTAATTTGAACAATGGGCCCCACCATTTTCTCATTTACAATCACATTTATTAAATTCACCAATCCAGTGACATTTTCGTAAATATTCATATTATTGAGAAATTGGGGTGTTACATAACCAAACCACTTTAACTTGGTCTTATGGTGTTTGATCTTTATGTATTTGTATTTATCATTTAAGTACTCTTCTCAACACACATTCACTTTGTGTGTTGATTATCTCATTTTACACAATGAGCACAAGCATCGATAATCAAGCATTATGTAAAGAGTCATAATCTTAATGTGATTGTTTAAAAAAATTATTCACAATCTATCACACTAAACAAATCTCTTAATTAATTTACGCTGCACTCAAGGTCCCTTTGATTTCCAACTCAACTCACTCAACTCACTACACTTAATGCATTTCATTTAATGTACTTGAGTCAACTCATTACTTGATTTAATTCCAACTCACCTCAGTCCCAACTCAACCTGATTTAACTCATATTTGAGCTCACTTGAGGGTCCACACGGTCAAACATAGTCCACATGGTCAACACGACCCATTGGGTCCCCATTTAGCCCATGGATTCAATTTGACGCCATGACCCAATTATGGGTTGTTTTAGCCATTTGCATGTGATTTTCATATGTGCCTCACGCCTACCCATTTATGCTTCATTTAGTTTCCAATCATTTCAGCTTAACCCCATTAAATTTGGGCTCACTCAATGGTCAAACAAGTCCATTATGACCCATTGGGTCCCAATTGGGTCCTTTGACCCAATTAACCACATTGACCCAATTTGATGTTCATTACCCATTCATGATAAATTGACCCTTATAATATGTTCATATGGTCTTAATTTGAACAATGGGCCCCACCATTTTCTCATTTACAATCACATTTATTAAATTCACCAATCCAGTGGCATTTTCGTAAATATTCATATTATTGAGAAATTGGGGTGTTACATAACCGAACCACTTTAACTTGGTCTTATGGTGTTTGATCTTTGTGTATTTGTATTTATCATTTAAGTACTCTTCTCAACACACATTCACTTTGTGTGTTGATTATCTCATTTTACACAATGAGCACAAGCATCGATAATCAAGCATTATGTAAAGGGTCATAATCTTAATGTGATTGTTTAAAAAAATTATTCACAATCTATCACACTAAACAAATCTCTTAATTAATTTACGCTGCACTTAAAATAATGAAGAAATTTGTAAACACCATGGAAACTGTGATTGACCTATTCAACCCCCCTCTCTCGGGTCAATTATGTTGTTCTAGCTCCCAAAGGAACTTTCATCCATCACTAGTCAAAGAAGCCAAAAGCATTGAGTTCGCCAACCCAATACAGGGTGATGACACAGTTATTCAGTATGAGCCCAAGTTCTCCTAGTTGTGTCACTTCGCACCAGAGATGATTGCGACTAATTTGTTGAAAGCACGCCGTTTTGAGCAGGGGCTACATCTAGTGATCGCTCATGTAGTGATTACTGCGAGGAACACTACCTCTGCTGAGGTGGTGCAAAAGGCGACCTTAGCAGAGAGCACTACCCTCTGGAGTAGCGGGACAGTTTATCAGCCGACAGCAATTTGTACCCCTAGGCAGAGCAGAGGTTATGATAAAAAGAGAAAGAGGCCACCCATCCACCCGAATCAGAGGTTACCTTTGGGCCCGCAGCAGTAAATTCAAACTGTGCAAGTGTTAGGTGGCCAGCCCAGGCAGTATGTGTACTTCCACTAACAGCAGGCAGGCCACACCAAGAGGGACTGTTCCTCAGCTTCAGGGACAGGCTCAGGGCCAGTCTTGGGGCCTTCAGTGCTACACTTGTCGTGGGGCAGGACATTTCGCTAGAGACTGTCGTCAGGTCAGAGGTCAGGCCGTGGTGGTGGTACCCCAAGCACATTTCAGTCTAGGTCTCAGCTTAGGTAGGAACCAAGCTTCTAACAAATTGGAACAAGAGGCGAGGAAAACCCAAGAGTCAACCAGGAAGCTGATAAATTTTAACCATAGGCCATAAGCAAATTTGCAACTAATAAAACTATGATTGACATCCTCATGAGAACTATCACAGAGAATACAATTGAGGTCATCCTCAAATCTAAGTAGGCCTCACTTTTTCAATTCAACTCTCGTCAGAATCTCTTCCTTTTAGGACACACCAAACGAAAATTTGCACCCGCGGTGTAGCCGCCCCCACCCAAATTGCTTTAGTTGAGCAAGAGGCAACACTGCTTTGACAGAGAAAATACTCGAAGAATCACTAGACCAAATCATTTCATCCTTCTCTGACGGCAAGAGGGAAAATTCCCCCAAAATAGATAAACGACTATTAAGGTCTCCCACCTCGAAGGATCTCAAACTTCTTCTAAAATCAAAATGCCAATAAACATTTCCATCCACACGATTAACATTATCTTGAATCAATGCATTTGTATTCCCACAATTCTGAACAGTCTTTAGAAATAATCTGTAATAGGTTTATCTCCTAACCATAGATCTTTCCAAAAGAGAATCCTAACACCTTTTCCAGCTAAGAATCTAATGTGTCGACTAAAAAAATTACCCATTATCTCTTCCCCTTGACCAAGCTTTGACAATTAACGAACCATTGCTTTTGACTTTATCACTAAGAAACCACCTTTCGAAATTGTATACACCATATCTATTTGATAAGACTTTGACCCATAATGCATCCTTTTCTTTACCGAATCTCCAAGCCCATTTACACAATATAGCTTGACCTCTTAAATGAATAAGCACCAAACCCAGACCACCTTTGAATTTCACCACTTCCGGTCAGGCCACAAGATGAATCTTCATTTTCGATTCCTTATCCCCCCATAAGAATTTCCTAAAAAGAAGTTCAAGCTTCCCTGCAACGCCTTTAGGAATTTGGAAAAGAGAAAGGTAAAAAAGTTTGTAAGTTTTGAAGTACCGCCTTGATTAGGGTGACCCTACCGCCCAAAGAAAGAAATTTCTTACCCCACCCTACCAAGCTTGTAAGGGCCCGGAATTTTTAAATTAATAAAAAATGTGGATATAAGTTATTTTAGTGATGGAAATTGGAAAATTGGTGAAGTAAAGAGTAAATGGACCAAAAATTTGGACAAAGGCCCAAGTATGGCCCAATGGACTATGGAGTTGATTTAAATTCATTTAAAGGGACAATGAGGGTTAAATGGGTCAAGAATGGTCAAATTGGTTCACATACCCATTTGGGACCTAATGGGTCAAAGTAGTTAAGCTCTAAGGTAAATGGGCTAGATGGAAATGTAATTGGGCCATGGGCCCAATGGTAATCCACTTAGAGTGAATTCAATGATTTTAAATCACCTAAGTTATTTGGAATTAAACAATGGTGATGTGGCCAAGTGTGGACCCAAGGTTTGGTGGGGCCGACCACCATGGTTGATTTAGTCAACCATGGGTGGAATAATGGAAATTAGGTTAAGTATAATGAATTCACCTAAGGTGATTTAAATAAGTAAATGGGAATTAAAGTAACTAAGTAATTAAATAATTAAATTATTTAAAATGGTAGTTAAGAGTGGTCAAAGGGGGCCCATGAGGTGAAGACTCACCTCATCCCAAACTCAAAAAATAGAACACGTTGGGACTTAGAGGGGTGGAGTTATAAGCCATAAAGCAACTTAAATATCTCAAAATATCTTAAAGTTGGTGGAGGTAATTAATGTAAAGTAAAAAAAAAAATGGGGATAAGCCTTGATGTCTTTTCCCATTCTCTTTTCATTCAACTCTCTCCATTTCCACTCTCCCATGGTCGTCCCCTACATCCAAGTGAAGGAGAGAAAGAGAGTTAAGGAAAAGAGGAGAGAAGGAGAGCAGAAAGAAGTGGAATTTTGAGAGCAATCACTCTAAGGTAAAGGGTTATCATCTTCCCTCTCAAAATTTTCCCCTCTCCCTCTCTCACACAAAACTTACCTTGGCTGATTCTAGGGTCTAGGATTGCCACCCTTGATCAAATATCTTAACCTACCAAAGATTAAAAGGAAGGAGAGAGGAGGCTACGGAGACCGACGGGAACGGCGGAAATCTGAGGAGACGTCGGATAGTGAGTATTTCTTAAACAAGAAATTTTGGATTTTAGGGGTTAAGATTTGGGTTTTATTTTGTGAATTTAATGGTAGTCAAGTAAATTTATGCTATGGATTTTAAACCCATCAAATGGAATGAATGGAAAAGTGGGCAAAAACCCTAAGTGGAAAAATTAGGGTTAGGGAAAAGAAATAAATACTTGGATTATGTGCATTGGGTAATTTATGAAATTAAGCATAGAATTGGATGATTGGAAGAAAATCATGGGCCATAGGGTTCGGCCATGTGGTATGTCCGAACCCCATGGTGGGTGATTTGGTATTGGATTTAAATAATTAGGGTTTCAAAAAGATGGAAGACAATGAGGGTTTTATCTAATGAAAATTAGGGTTGTAGATGAATGAATGGGAGTAAGTTGTAAAATGGTTTTATGATGAAAATGCAAAGGGGTTTATGGCATTGAAATGCATGGAGGAAGTGAACCTTGAGCCATGGGTTCGGCCATGGTGTATGGCCGAGCCATGGGTTCGGCCATGATGTATGGCCGAACCCTATGGTGATCAAATGGTGGAATGAAGGGTTGTGAATAATGGAAAGTAAATGGGAATGTTGGTGGTGTTGATGGACCCGAAAATGGTTTTAGCATTGATATTTGTAATGGACTCTAATGTAGCTAAGGATGATGGTTTTAAGTGTATGAATTAAACCCTTCATGGAGGGATTTGTGATAAACCCAAATGTGTAACAATGGACCCAAGAAAAATGGGGAAAGGACACCATGGGTTCGGCCATGGTGTATGGCCGAACCCATGGCCCAATTGTGATCCATTTTGGTGGGTTAAATTGGAGGATGAGTGATGTTCATGGTCTCCAAAGAGTATGAATGGGTAATGGATTCATTGTAGTTTAAATGTATGAGCTAAATCCCATGGGAAAAGTTGATGAATGAGGTATTTTGAAACCATGATTCATTACCCATCTAAAGGGTTAAGTGTGGGATTTTGTATGGGTTTAAATGAATGAGGGGTAGGTTAATAAAATGGTTAATTTTAATGGCTATGTGACATGGGTCAATGGGTAATTAATGGACCTAAGTTGGGGATCTAAGTTTATGATCAATTATGGACTTAATCATGCATGGATAAATGAGTGGTTAAGCATGAAAGATGAGGTAGTGGCAAAACCGTAATTAGTGGTCAACTTTAAGAGTTCCATGGAAATTGATCATGGACTTAGGGGATCTAATGTAATAACCCTATGGTAATGTGTTACAAATTTTAAATGGGTTTAAAAAGCCATGGAAAATGGGAAGATTGATGGGTTTAATAGATGACGTGGGACCCACAAAACCTAGTTAGTGAAGTTCGGTCATGATGTATGGCCGAACCCCACTAAGGTATGATTAATGGACTTAATAATGATTAAAACATGGGCTAATGATGAATGTGTAATAAGGTACTGGACATCGCAGGCGGTGCGCGATCCGCGAACAGGTTTATCGAACGGAAAACGTAAAAGGACGCGAGTCGGTATTCGGTAGGATTCCTACCTTTTTGTAAGCCATGGATTTGGGTGATGTTTTCTTTAATCTATTTTGGAAATCATGTGGTTGTCTTTAAGATAAGTTTTGGATTATGTATCATGTGATGTTTTACTCTAAATTATTTTGGAAATTATGTGAATGCTTATGATGGGTTTTGGATTAAATATTGTGGGATGGTTTCCCTTTGATTTAGTTGGTAATCTTGTAATTGTTTTAAGATGGGTTTTATTACTATTGAATTTCATATATTACATGGCATATGGCATCTACATCTCATGCATGGCATGGGAGGCATATGACAGGGGAAGGATGAAATGGAACCGGAGTCCATGCTCCGTCGGCGCAACCGATAAACAGCATGGGGACATTTCACATATGTATTATTATACCTTGATGAGGCTTTCCCATCAAGGGGGGACTCTTGTAATTATGATACCTTGATGATGGTTTTCCATCAAGGGGGAGGTTGTATGTATTGGTATACCTTGATGATGGTTTTTCCATCAAGGGGGGGATGCCTAGTGTGGACCGCATCTTGATGAGGTTTTTCCATCAAGAGGGTCATAGCACGATGATGGTATGGATTTTATTTGGGACACTATGGATGGTTGAAAAAGGGACATTGTAGAATGAGGATGAGATTGATGGGTGGGATTCATGACTTAGAACACCCATTGCATGACATTGCCCAAAGTGCATGGTTTTTCTATAATATTATCTGCATGCTGCTATTACTAATCCATGTGCTAGCCCTACTCGGAGTCCTACTGGGCATGTCTTCTAACACCCTACTTCTACCCTAGCTGACGATGCAGGAGATGGCGGAACGGAAGGACAGGACGGGAGTCAAGCTTAGGAGCTTGGGAAGGCGGACTAATTATTTTGTTTAAGTTTATTTTGGGAAAATGTGTATTTGCATAATTTAGCTTGTCGAAAATGTAATAACTTAGATGTCTTGCTATGTTTTATAAATTATTTTGGACAGTACAGTATGAGGGCATTTTAGTAATTTAATGGATATCTCTTCTCTGCTATCTGAAGATTGGTAGGATAGTGTCTATTATCATCCGCATTGAATTTTTATGTGTTACGAGCTTACTTTCTACGCGTGAACCATACTCGTGGATTTATGTTCCAGGCACGCATAGGGTTGGCCATTTAAGGGCCGGGCTTTAAAAGCTCGGAACTTAACTCGCGTCGTGACGTCCGTGCCCTTTGTCAATTTTATGTAAAAAAAAAAATAGACTCTGATTTTCGGTGAAAAGGGGCGAGGCGTTACAGTTGGTATCAGAGCGAATTTGGAAGAATGAATTTCTCGAAGTAAAATTAAGACGGTTGCACGTCTCACTGACGGCTAAGAATCCCAACCGACCGACTCTTCGGAGTCCGCTGCACGAGGGCCGGGTTAATTTACTTCGATTGACTCAAACTGAAGTGTTTAATCTGAGAACAACAATTGACGGAAAGGAATGATAGCAAGGGAAGAAAGATTCATTATATGAGAGATTTATTGAAACATAGCAAGATAGGGTTTACTTCCCCAGAAATGAGAAAACATCTAGGTTTTTTTCCCCCAAATTGATGAAACAGCACTAGATTTATCAGACATAGCAAAGTAGGATGTATTTCCCCGGTATTCTCAATTTGAACAACAGACAATAGCAATTTAGAGATTCCCCCCCAGAAACAAAGGAAAAACAAGTGTGCTTATTTGGCAACTTTCCCCAAACAAAGTACATTGTGATATACATAAGAAATTCCCCAAAAACCTAGATTGTTTTTATTGGAAATTGTAGTTGATGATTTTTGGGTTTTAATTGTATTCTATGAATACAGGTATGTCAAATGAAGGGGAGTGTATGGAATTATGGGATAAGGGAACCCCTAACTGTTTCATAGATTTGGGGTCTGCTTCTAGCATAGCAGTTAGCCTGGACTTTCAGGAGGGACCTCCCGAGGAAGATGAAGAGGATTTAACATCTCTTTCTGAAGAGAATATGGAAGACTTTCCAATGATAAGAGAGTCGGTAGGGGAAATGGAACCCGATTGTATGCGCGAGTTCTGCAACCAGGTTGGGCACAACTGCACATACTATCCTTACCCTCTTGAAGTGGTATGCCCGATTTGTGGACTACATGGACACGAGAAAGAAAGGACTAACTGTCCCTATATTGGAAGATAATTAATGATTTTGGGGTTTTAAATGAAGGAAATAAGTGTGATAGTAAATTGCACAAGCATACTTGTATTGTGAGTGCATGTGAATATACATGTATTGAATTCTTATTGTTGAGTGTATGAGGTAATGAAGTGAGGAAAGAGTATGGAAAAAAAAAATGTACAACGATGAACTGCATGCATCAAATGAGGATAAGAGGCATGAACTTATGATGTGGGGTATATGTTGCATATGCTTATGATTGAGGTAAATGTAAATAAAAAGGGTGGGGAGTATTTGTTAATGTGATGTATGGGTATACTTGGGGGATGATACAATGGCTTTTAGAAATGGCTTTTATATTGGTGATAACCCATGGTTTGATAATTTGTCATGACCAAGTGAAGAGATTTATGTTATGACATATAATGGGTGATGATGTAAACGCTTTGTGAAGGGGTATAAGAGGTTCTCATGTGAACAAAGTGCCATTTGAGAGATGTTGGATAAACAATGTACTTGAAAGAGACCGGAATGCATGGGTTAACTTGCCACATGAAACTCGTGAGAAGATGATATTATGAGGAGAATGTGAAGGGTCTAGCTTGCAAAGACTAATATATTGTATGAAAAAAAAAAAAATCTTGTATGTATAATGCAATTGCCTTCTCCCAATGTGTTGTGGAGATTATGAACGAGTGATGATAGGCCTTGAAATGGGTTTATGGCCTTAAAAAGCATGAATGAATGATGGACCATGAACTTATGAAAATATTTTATTTAGTGATTGCATGAGGATTCCTTATGATGTTACTAAGTTGTGAATTATCAAGTGTTGCAATGAGTTTATATGATGTTACTTTCATAATTGGTGGTATTCAATGAATAGGCATTGAGGAACAAGGATGTGTTATAGACTATGTGTATGATGATGAGTTGATAAAGTGCCGGGAGTTGTGAATATGTAGTATGCATGAAGAGGCCGTGTTATGCCAATGCGTTTGGTAGGAAACCTAGGTGGGGCTGATGAATATTTTAGTGGTGAATGGGCACTAGTTGACATAATCTAAGTAAGCTTAGATATATCACTGTTTTTATGGAATCTATGAAAATATGTGGAATAATCCAGAAGGGTAGGAAATTAGTATCTATATGATTTGGATTGATGTCGGGTATTGGTATTGTAGGAGTTATGAACAAAAAAGGTTAGTCACATAGTGGCTTATATGCAAATAAAGGTATGATTGCTTTTGAGAGATAGACCTAAGGGAAAGGTTAAGAGTCTAGTGAAACTTGAATGGGAAGCTATGGGCGACTACCGAGTGAGACTGATCACCTGACTCTGTAGTTGGCCGATGGAATTCCAGGAGAGTGAAGCTGGAAACCTAGTTAAAATGGAATCAACAATGGACTTGAGCATAGGCTCGTACTAGCAGACTAACTCACACGGAGAGTAGGCAAAAAAACGTATTGAAGGAGTACGTATGGGAAATGTTTTGGCAACAAATAAAGTGAAATAGAATACATTAATCTACATAAAATCCCAAATGGATTCATAAGGAAAAGAGATAATACGAGACAAAGTAAATTCTGCAAATAATATATATATAAAACTCATAGGTTGATATGAGTGGTGTTGATGTAATTAAGAGGTACTTGACACAATTAAACGGGAACAACGAGTAAACCCAGAAATGGAGATATGAATCAAGATATTTGCAGGCGATGTAGTATCGGAATAAGAATTACGACCGGAACAGGGTCTTTTATTCCGAGGTAGGACATATGTGCCTGAGAGCTACAGAAGGGAGTATTGGTTGAGGCACACTAAGCCAAGCTCTCTACCCATCCGGACAGCGTCAAGATGTACCATGATCTTAAGAGGCACTAGTGGTGGCATGGACTCAAGAGAGATGTGGCAGAGTTTGTGCTCGCTACACTAACTTGTTGGTAGGATAAGGCGGAACATCGGAAGCCACCGGGTTTACTCAAACCCTTACCAGTGCCGGAGTGGAAATGGGAACATGTAGCCATGAGCTTTGTAACAGGGCTACTAGGGTCATCTAGGGGCAACGATGCAATATGGGTCGACGGTACATCCGAAATATTATCGGACTACATGGTGTACCCCGGACTATTGTATTCGACAGAGATGGCCGATTCAATAGCAGAGTATGGTAGAGCGTGCAATCGGCTATGGGGACCGACGTGTTGACCAGCACAACATTCCACCCATAGACTGATGGACAGTCGGAAAGGACAATACAGATATTGGAGGATATGCTGAGAGCATGTATGCCGGATTTTAAGGGTGGGTGGGAGGATCATTTGCCATTGATGGAGGTCTCTTACAATAATAGTTACCAGGCAAGCCTCCAGATGGCTCC
This sequence comes from Chimonanthus salicifolius, assembly GCA_013350335.1. Classification (NCBI taxonomy): domain Eukaryota; kingdom Viridiplantae; phylum Streptophyta; class Magnoliopsida; order Laurales; family Calycanthaceae; genus Chimonanthus; species Chimonanthus salicifolius. Next base: position 67,553,508 of record CM023533.1, read on the forward strand.
GTTCGAGGCCTTATACGGCAGGCCATGTAGATCACCAGTGTGTTGGACAGAAGCTGGTGAGCCTGCGCTGATTGGACCGGAGTTGGTTGCAGAAATTACAGCGTAGATTAAATTGATATGGCAACATCTGCTCACTGCACAAAGCCGACAGAAGAGTTACGCCGACAAGAGGAGAAGGTTCCTCGAATTTGAGGTGGGGGACTTTTAAAAGTCCCACCACGGAAGGGACACATGAGATTTGGAAAGAAGGGGAAACTGTCACCTAGATTTGTGGGACCATTTCCAATCTTGAAGAGGGTGGGGGGGGTAGCTTATCAGTTGGCGTTCCCTCCGCAGTTATCCTCTTTACATGATGTGTTTCATGTGTCCATGTTGAGGAAGTACAACCCTGATCCTTCACAGGTGTTGAACGTACAAGACGTCGATGTACAAAGCGACGTGATGTATGTGGAGAAACCGATCAGAGTGATCGGGAGCGAACAAAAGGTACTGCGGAACCTCACTATTCAGTTCGTCAAGGTGGTATGGGAACGACGTGGCAATGAAGAGACCACCTGGGAACTCGAATCAGAGATGAGAGCCACTCATCCGGAACTATTTGTATGAGATGTTTGAACCTCTACTTCGCTCGAATTTTCGGGACGAAAATTTTAAAAGAGGATTGTATCGTAAGGGCCCGGAATTTTTAAATTAATTAAAAATGTGGATATAAGTTATTTTAGTGATGGAAATTGGAAAATTGGTGAAGTAAAGAGTAAATGGGCCAAAAATTTAGACAAAGGCCCAAGTATGGCCCAATGGACTATGGAGTTGATTTAACTTCATTTAAAGGGGCAATGAGGGTTAAATGGGTCAAGAATGGTCAAATTGGGTCACATACCCATTTGGGACCCGATGGGTCAAAGTAGTTAAGCTCTAAGGTAAATGGGCTAGATGGAAATGTAATTGGGCCATGGGCCCAATGGTAATCCACTTAGAGTGAATTCAATGATTTTAAATCACCTAAGTTATTTGGAATTAAACAATGGTGATGTGGCCAAGTGTGGACCCAAGGTTTGGTGGGGCCGACCACCATGGTTGATTTGGTCAACCATGGGTGGAATAATGGAAATTAGGTTAAGTATAATGAATTCACCTAAGGTGATTTAAATAAGTAAATGGGAATTAAAGTAACTAAGTAATTAAATAATTAAATTATTTAAAATGGTAGTTAAGAGTGGTCAAAGGGGGCCCATGAGGTGAAGACTCACCTCATCCCAAACTCAAAAAATAGAACACGTTGGGACTTAGAGGGGTGGAGTTATAAGCCATAAAGCAACTTAAATATCTCAAAATATCTTAAAGTTGGTGGAGGTAATTAATGTAAAGTAAAAAAAAAAATGGGGATAAGCCTTGATGTCTTTTCCCATTCTCTTTTCATTCAACTCTCTCCATTTCCACTCTCCCATGGTCGTCCCCTACATCCAAGTGAAGGAGAGAAAGAGAGTTAAGGAAAAGAGAAGAGAAGGAGAGCAGAAAGAAGTGGAATTTTGAGAGCAATCACTCTAAGGTAAAGGGTTATCATCTTCCCTCTCAAAATTTTCCCCTCTCCCTCTCTCACACAAAACTTACCTTGGCTGATTCTAGGGTTGGGGATTGCCGCCCTTGATCAAATATCTTAACCTACCAAAGATTAAAAGGAAGGAGAGAGGAGGCTACGGAGATCGACGGGAACGGCAGAAATAGGAGGAGACGTCGGATAATGAGTATTTCTTAAACAAGAAATTTTGGATTTTAGGGTTTAAGATTTGGGTTTTATTTTGTGAATTTAATGATAGTCAAGTAAATTTATGCTATGGATTTTAAACCCATCAAATGGAATGAATGGAAAAGTGGGCAAAAACCCTAAGTGGAAAAATTAGGGTTAGGGAAAAGAAATAAATACTTGGATTATGTGCATTGGGTAATTTATGAAATTAAGCATAGAATTGGATGATTGGAAGAAAATCATGGGCCATAGGGTTCGGCCATGTGGTATGTCCGAACCCCATGGTGGGTGATTTGGTATTGGATTTAAATAATTAGGGTTTCAAAAAGATGGAAGACAATGAGGGTTTTATCTAATGAAAATTAGGGTTGTAGATGAATGAATGGGAGTAAGTTGTAAAATGGTTTTATGATGAAAATGCAAAGGGGTTTATGGCATTGAAATGCATGGAGGAAGTGAACCTTGAGCCATGGGTTCGGCCATGGTGTATGGCCGAGCCATGGGTTCGGCCATGATGTATGGCCGAACCCTATGGTGATCAAATGGTGGAATGAAGGGTTGTGAATAATGGAAAGTAAATGGGAATGTTGGTGGTGTTGATGGACCCGAAAATGGTTTTAGCATTGATATTTGTAATGGACTCTAATGTAGCTAAGGATGATGGTTTTAAGTGTATGAATTAAACCCTTCATGGAGGGATTTGTGATAAACCCAAATGTGTAACAATGGACCCAAGAAAAATGGGGAAAGGACACCATGGGTTCGGCCATGGTGTATGGCCGAACCCATGGCCCAATTGTGATCCATTTTGGTGGGTTAAATTGGAGGATGAGTGATGTTCATGGTCTCCAAAGAGTATGAATGGGTAATGGATTTATTGTAGTTTAAATGTATGAGCTAAATCCCATGGGAAGAGTTGATGAATGAGGTATTTTGAAACCATGATTCATTACCCATCTAAAGGGTTAAGTGTGGGATTTTGTATGGGTTTAAATGAATGAGGGGTAGGTTAATAAAATGGTTAATTTTAATGTCTATGTGACATGGGTCAATGGGTAATTAATGGACCTAAGTTGGGGATCTAAGTTTATGATCAATTATGGACTTAATCATGCATGGATAAATGAGTGGTTAAGCATGAAAGATGAGGTAGTGGCAAAACCGTAATTAGTGGTCAACTTTAAGAGTTCCATGAAATTGATCATGGACTTAGGGGATCTAATGTAATAACCCTATGGTAATGTGTTACAAATTTTAAATGGGTTTAAAAAGCCATGGAAAATGGGAAGATTGATGGGTTTAATAGATGACGTGGGACCCACAAAACCTAGTTAGTGAAGTTCGGTCATGATGTATGGCCGAACCCCACTAAGGTATGATTAATGGACTTAATAATGGTTAAAACATGGGCTAATGATGAATGTGTAATAAGGTACTGGACATCGCAGGCGGTGCGTGATCGGCGACCAGGTTTATCGAACGGAAAACGTAAAAGGACGCGAGTCGGTATTCGGTAGGATTCCTACCTTTTTTTAAGCCATGGATTTGGGTGATGTTTTCTTTAATCTATTTTGGAAATCATGTGGTTGTCTTTAAGATAAGTTTTGGATTATGTATCATGTGATGTTTTACTCTAAATTATTTTGGAAATTATGTGAATGCTTATGATGGGTTTTGGATTAAATATTGTGGGATGGTTTCCCTTTGATTTAGTTGGTAATCTTGTAATTGTTTTAAGATGGGTTTTATTACTATTGAATTTCATATATTACATGGCATATGGCATCTACATCTCATGCATGGCATGGGAGGCATATGACAGGGGAAGGATGAAATGGAACCGGAGTCCATGCTCCGTCGGGGCGAGCGATAAAAAGCATGGGGACATTTCACATATGTATTATTATACCTTGATGAGGCTTTGCCATCAAGGGGGGACTCTTGTAATTATGATACCTTGATGATGGTTTTCCATCAAGGGGGAGGTTGTATGTATTGGTATACCTTGATGATGGTTTTTCCATCAAGGGGGGGATGCCTAGTGTGGACCGCATCTTGATGAGGTTTTTCCATCAAGAGGGTCATAACACGATGATGGTATGGATTTTATTTGGGACACTATGGATGGTTGAAAAAGGGACATTGTAGAATGAGGATGAGATTGATGGGTGGGATTCATGACTTAGAACACCCATTGCATGACATTGCCCAAAGTGCATGGTTTTTTTATAATATTATCTGCATGCTGTTATTACTAATCCATGTGCTAGCCCTACTCGGAGTCCTACTGGACACGTGTTCTAACGCCCTACTTCTACCCTAGCTGACGATGCAGGAGATGGCGGAACGGAAGGACAGGGCGGGAGTCAAGCTTAGGAGCTTGGGAAGGCGGACTAATTATTTTGTTTAAGTTTATTTTGGGAAAATGTGTATTTGCATAATTTAGCATGTCGAAAATGTAATAACTTAGATGTCTTGCTATGTTTTATAAATTATTGTGGACAGTACAGTATGAGGGCATTTTAGTAATTTAATGGATATCTCTTCCCTGCTATCTGAAGATTGGTAGGATAGTGTCTATTATCATCCGCATTGATTTTTATGTGTTGCGAGCTTACTTTCTATGCGTGAACCATACTCGTGGATTTATGTTCCACGCACGCGTAGGGTTGGCCAGTTAAGGGCCGGGCTTTAGAAGCTCGGAACTTAACTCGCGTCGTGACGTCCGTGCCTTTTGCCACTTTTATGTAAAAAAAGAAATAGACTCTGATTTTCGGTGAAAAGGGGCGGGCGTTACAGTTGGTATCAGAGCGAATTCGGAAGAATGAATTTCTCGAAGTAAGATTAAGACGGTTGCACGTCTCACTGACGGCTAAGAATCCCAACCGACCGACTCTTCGGAGTCCGCTGCATGAGGGCCGGGTTAATTTACTTCGATTGACTCAAACTGAAGTGTTTAATCTGAGAACAACAATTGACGAAAAGGAATGATAGCAAGGGAAGAAAGATTCATTATATGAGAGATTTATTGAAACATAGCAAGATAGGGTTTACTTCCCCAGAAATGAGAAAACATCTAGGTTTTTTTCCCCCAAATTGATGAAACAGTACTAGATTTATCAGACATAGCAAAGTAGGATGTATTTCCCCGGTATTCTCAATTTGAACAACAGACAATAGCAATTTAGAGATTCCCCCCCAGAAACAAAGGAAAAACAAGTATGCTTATTTGGCAACTTTCCCAAAACAAAGTACATTGTGATATACATAAGAAATTCCCCAAAAACCCAGATTGTTTTTATTGGAAATTGTAGTTGATGATTTTTGGGTTCTAATTGTATTCTATGAATACAGGTATGTCAAATGAAGGGGAGTGTACGGAATTATGGGATAAGGGAACCCCTAACTGTTTCATAGATTTGGGGTCTGCTTCTAGCATAGCAGTTAGCCTGGACTTTCAGGAGGGACCTCCCGAGGAAGATGAAGAGGATTTAACATCTCTTTCTGAAGAGAATATGGAAGACTTTCCAATGATAAGAGAGTCGGTAGGGGAAATGGAACCCGATTGTATGCGCGAGTTGTGCAACCAGGTTGGGCACAACTGCACATACTATCCTTACCCTCTTGAAGTGGTATGCCCGATTTGTGGACTACATGGACACGGGAAAGAAAGGACTAACTGTCCCTATATTGGAAGATAATTAATGATTTTGGGGTTTTAAATGAAGGAAATAAGTGGGATAGTAAATTGCACAAGCATACTTGTATTGTGAGTGCATGTGAATATACATGTGTTGAATTCTTATTGTTGAGTGTATGAGGTAATGAAGTGAGGAAAGAGTATGGAAAAAAAAAATGTACAACGATGAACTGCATGCATCAAATGAGGATAAAAGGCATGAACTTTTGATGTGGGGTATATGTTGCATATGCTTATGATTGAGGTAAATGTAAATAAAAAGGGTGGGGAGTATTTGTTAATGTGATGTATGGGTATACTTGGGGGATGGTACAATGGCTTTTGGAAATGGTTTTTATATTGGTGATAACCCATAGTTTGATAATTTGTCATGACCAAGTGAAGAGATTTATGTTATGACATATAATGGGTGATGATGTAAACGCTTTGTGAAGGGGTATAAGAGGTTCTCATGTGAACAAAGTGCCATTTGAGAGATGTTGGATAAACAATGTACTTGAAAGAGACCGGAATGCATGGGTTAACTTGCCACATGAAACTCGTGAGAAGATGATATTATGAGGAGAATGTGAAGGGTCTAGCTTGCAAAGACTAATATATTGTATGAAAAAAAAAAAAAAATCTTGTATGTATAATGCAATTGCCTTCTCCCAATGTGTTGTGGAGATTATGAACGTGTGATGATAGGCCTTGAAATGTGTTTATGCCCTTAAAAAGCATGAATGAATGATGGACCATGAACTTATGAAAATATTTTATTTAGTGATTGCATGAGGATTCCTTATGATGTTACTAAGTTGTGAATTATCAAGTGTTGCAATGAGTTTATATGATGTTACTTTCATAATTGGTGGTATTCAATGAATAGGCATTGAGGAACAAGGATGTGTTATAGACTATGTGTATGATGATGAGTTGATAAAGTGCCGGGAGTTGTGAATATGTAGTATGCATGAAGAGGCCGTGTTATGCCAATGCGTTTGGTAGGAAACCTAGGTGGGGCTGATGAATATTTTAGTGGTGAATGGGCACTAGTTGACATAATCTAAGTAAGCTTAGATATATCACTGTTTTTATGGAATCTATGAAAATATGTGGAATAATCCAGAAGGGTAGGAAATTAGTATTTATATGATTTGGATTGATGTCGGGTATTGGTATTGTAGGAGTTATGAACAAAAAGGGTTAGTCACATAGTGGCTTATATGCAAATAAAGGTATGATTGCTTTTGAGAGATAGACCTAAGGGAAAGGTTAAGAGTCTAGTGAAACTTGAATGGGAAGCTATGGGCGACTACCGAGTGAGACTGATCACCTGACTCTGTAGTTGGCGGATGGAATTCCAAGAGAGTGAAGCTAGAAACCTAGTTAAAATGGAATCAACAATGGACTTGAGCATAGGCTCGTACTGGCAGACTAACTCACACGAAGAGTAGACAAAAAAACGTATTGAAGGAGTACGTATGGGAAATGTTTTGGCAACAAATAAAGTGAAATAGAATACATTAATCTACATAAAATCCCAAATGGATTCATAAGGAAAAGAGATAATACGAGACAAAGTAAATTCTGCAAATAATATATATATAAAACTCATAGGTTGATATGAGTGGTGTTGATGTAATTAAGAGGTACTTGACACAATTAAACGGGAACAACGAGTAAACCCAGAAATGGAGATATGAATCAAGATATTTGCAGGCGATGTAGTATCGGAATAAGAATTACGACCGGAACAGGGTCTTTTATTCCGAGGTAGGACATATGTGCCTGAGAGCTACAGAAGGGAGTATTGGTTGAGGCACACTAAGCCAAGCTCTCTACCCATCCGGACAGCGTCAAGATGTACCATGATCTTAAGAGGCACTAGTGGTGGCATGGACTCAAGAGAGATGTGGCAGAGTTTGTGCTCGCTACACTAACTTGTTGGTAGGATAAGGCGGAACATCGGAAGCCACCGGGTTTACACAAACCCTTACCAGTGCCGGAGTGGAAATGGGAACATGTAGCCATGAGCTTTGTAACAGGGCTACTAGGGTCATCTAGGGGCAACGATGCAATATGGGTCGACGGTACATCCGAAATATTATCGGACTACATGGTGTACCCCGGACTATTGTATCCGACAGAGATGGCCGATTCAATAGCAGAGTATGGTAGAGCGTGCAATCGGCTATGGGGACCGACGTGTTGACCAGCACAACATTCCACCCATAGACTGATGGACAGTCGGAAAGGACAATACAGATATTGGAGGATATGCTGAGAGCATGTATGCCGGATTTTACGGGTGGGTGGGAGGATCATTTGCCATTGATGGAGTTCTCTTACAATAATAGTTACCAGGCAAGCCTCCAGATGGCTCCGTTCGAGGCCTTATACGGCAGGCCATGTAGATCACCAGTGTGTTGGACAGAAGCTGGTGAGCCTGCGCTGATTGGACCGGAGTTGGTTGCAGAAATTACAGCGTAGATTAAATTGATATGGCAACATCTGCTCACTGCACAAAGCCGACAGAAGAGTTACGCCGACAAGAGGAGAAGGTTCCTCGAATTTGAGGTGGGGGACTTGGTGTTTTTAAAAGTCCCACCACGGAAGGGACACATGAGATTTGGAAAGAAGGGGAAACTGTCACCTAGATTTGTGGGACCATTTCCAATCTTGAAGAGGGTGGGGGGGGTAGCTTATCAGTTGGCGCTCCCTCCGCAGTTATCCTCTTTACATGATGTGTTTCATGTGTCCATGTTGAGGAAGTACAACCCTGATCCTTCACAGGTGTTGAACGTACAAGACGTCGATGTACAAAGCGACGTGATGTATGTGGAGAAACCGATCAGAGTGATCGGGAGCGAACAAAAGGTACTGCGGAACCGCGCTATTCAGTTCGTCAAGGTGGTATGGGAACGACGTGGCAATGAAGAGACCACCTGGGAACTCGAATCAGAGATGAGAGCCACTCATCCGGAACTATTTGTGTGAGATGTTTGAACCTCTACTTCGCTCGAATTTTCGGGACGAAAATTTTAAAAGAGGATTGTATTGTAAGGGCCCGGAATTTTTAAATTAAAAAAAATGTGGATATAAGTTATTTTAGTGATGCAAATTGGAAAATTGGTGAAGTAAAGAGTAAATGGGCCAAAAATTTAGACAAAGGCCCAAGTATGGCCCAATGGACTATGGAGTTGATTTAAATTCATTTAAAGGGGCAATGAGGGTTAAATGGGTCAAGAATGGTCAAATTGGGTCACATACCCATTTGGGACCCGATAGGTCAAAGTAGTTAAGCTCTAAGGTAAATGGGCTAGATGGAAATGTAATTGGGCCATGGGCCCAATGGTAATCCACTTAGAGTGAATTCAATGATTTTAAATCACCTAAGTTATTTGGAATTAAACAATGGTGATGTGGCCAAGTGTGGACCCAAGGTTTGGTGGGGCCGACCACCATGGTTGATTTGGTCAACCATGGGTGGAATAATGGAAATTAGGTTAAGTATAATGAATTCACCTAAGGTGATTTAAATAAGTAAATGGGAATTAAAGTAACTAAGTAATTAAATAATTAAATTATTTAAAATGGTAGTTAAGAGTGGTCAAAGGGGGCCCATGAGGTGAAGACTCACCTCATCCCAAACTCAAAAAATAGAACACGTTGGGACTTAGAGGGGTGGAGTTATAAGCCATAAAGCAACTTAAATATCTCAAAATATCTTAAAGTTGGTGGAGGTAATTAATGTAAAGTAAAAAAAAAAATGGGGATAAGCCTTGATGTCTTTTCCCATTCTCTTTTCATTCAACTCTCTCCATTTCCACTCTCCCATGGTCGTCCCCTACATCCAAGTGAAGGAGAGAAAGAGAGTTAAGGAAAAGAGAAGAGAAGGAGAGCAGAAAGAAGTGGAATTTTGAGAGCAATCACTCTAAGGTAAAGGGTTATCATCTTCCCTCTCAAAATTTTCCCCTCTCCCTCTCTCACACAAAACTTACCTTGGCTGATTCTAGGGTTGGGGATTGCCACCCTTGATCAAATATCTTAACCTACCAAAGATTAAAAGGAAGGAGAGAGGAGGCTACGGAGACCGACGGGAATGGCGGAAATCGGAGGAGACGTCGGATAGTGAGTATTTCTTAAACAAGAAATTTTGGATTTTAGGGTTTAAGATTTGGGTTTTATTTTGTGAATTTAATGGTAGTCAAGTAAATTTATGCTATGGACTTTAAACCCATCAAATGGAATGAATGGAAAAGTGAAAAGTGGGCAAAAACCCTAAGTGGAAAAATTAGGGTTAGGGAAAAGAAATAAATACTTGGATTATGTGCATTGGGTAATTTATGAAATTAAGCATAGAATTGGATGATTGGAAGAAAATCATGGGCCATAGGGTTCGGCCATGTGGTATGGCCGAACCCCATGGTGGGTGATTTGGTATTGGATTTAAATAATTAGGGTTTCAAAAAGATGGAAGACAATGAGGGTTTTATCTAATGAAAATTAGGGTTGTAGATGAATGAATGGGAGTAAGTTGTAAAATGGTTTTATGATGAAAATGCAAAGGGGTTTATGGCATTGAAATGCATGGAGGAAGTGAACCTTGAGCCATGGGTTCGGCCATGGTGTATGGCCGAACCCTATGGTGATCAAATGGTGGAATGAAGGGTTGTGAATAATGGAAAGTAAATGGGAATGTTGGTGGTGTTGATGGACCCGAAAATGGTTTTAGCATTGATATTTGTAATGGACTCTAATGTAGCTAAGGATGATGGTTTTAAGTGTATGAATTAAACCCTTCATGGAGGGATTTGTGATAAACCCAAATGTGTAACAATGGACCCAAGAAAAATGGGGAAAGGACACCATGGGTTCGGCCATGGTGTATGGCCGAACCCATGGCCCAATTGTGATCCATTTTGGTGGGTTAAATTGGAGGATGAGTGATGTTCATGGTCTCCAAAGAGTATGAATGGGTAATGGATTCATTGTAGTTTAAATGTATGAGCTAAATCCCATGGGAAGAGTTGATGAATGAGGTATTTTGAAACCATGATTCATTACCCATCTAAAGGGTTAAGTGTGGGATTTTGTATGGGTTTAAATGAATGAGGGGTAGGTTAATAAAATGGTTAATTTTAATGGCTATGTGACATGGGTCAATGGGTAATTAATGGACCTAAGTTGGGGATCTAAGTTTATGATCAATTATGGACTTAATCATGCATGGATAAATGAGTGATTAAGCATGAAAGATGAGGTAGTGGCAAAACCGTAATTAGTGGTCAACTTTAAGAGTTCCATGGAAATTGATCATGGACTTAGGGGATCTAATGTAATAACCCTATGGTAATGTGTTACAAATTTTAAATGGGTTTAAAAAGCCATGGAAAATGGGAAGATTGATGGGTTTAATAGATGACGTGGGACCCACAAAACCTAGTTAGTGAAGTTCGGTCATGATGTATGGCCGAACCCCACTGAGGTATGATTAATGGACTTAATAATGGTTAAAACATGGACTAATGATGAATGTGTAATAAGGTACTGGACATCGCAGGCGGTGCACGATCGGCGACCAGGTTTATCGAACGGAAAACGTAAAAGGACGCGAGTCGGTATTGTAAGGGCCCGGAATTTTTAAAATTAATATAAATGGGAATATTATTTATTTTAATGATGAAAATTGGAAAATTGGTGGAATAAATGGTAAATGGGCCAAAATTTGGACAAAGGCCCAAGTATGGCCCAATAGACTAATGTGTGGATTTAAAGTTATTTAAATGGGTCAAGAATGGTCAAATTGGGTCACATACCCATTTGGGACCCGATGGGTCAAAGTAGTTAAGCTCTAAGGTAAATGGGCTAGATGGAAGTGTAATTGGGCCATGGGCCCAATGGTGATCCATTTAGAGTGAATTCAATGAAATTAAATCACCTAAGTTAAGTTAAAAAAAATTAAACCAAGGTGATGTGGCCAAGTGGGACCCACCTCCACCTCATCAAGTGAGGTGGCGTGTGGGCCAATAATTGGTGGGGCCGGCCACCATGGTTGACTTGGTCAACCATGGGTGGATTTATAAAGATGATGGCTTAAGTAAATGGGAATTAAAGTAACTAAATATAAAATGATTAAAAATTATACAAATGAGGTGGTCAAAGTGGGGCCATGAGGTGAAGACTCACCTCATCTCAAACTCAAAATTTACACACGTTGGGGCTTGGTGGTGGTTTAGATAACCACCACCATAAAGCAAATAAAATATCTAAAGAATATCTTAGGGTGGGTGAGATCATTAATGTAAAGAAAAATGGGGATAAGTCTTGAGTTTCTTTTCCATTTTTTTATCCTCTCTTCATTTTCACTCCATTCTCATCCTCCATTGCCGTCCCATGTCCAAGTGAAGGAGAAAAAAAAAAAAAAAAGAGAAGGAGCTCAAGGAGAGAAGGAAAAAAAAATGGAATTTGGAGGGAGTTCACTCTAAGATTAAGGTCATCATCTTCCTCTCATCATCTTTTCCTCTTTTCATCTCTCAAATTCAAACCTAACATGGCTGATTTTAAGGTTGGGAGTTGCCACCCTTGATCAAAGATTTTGACCTATCAAAGATCAAGAGGAAGGAGAGAGGAGGCTAAGGAAACCGACGGGAGCGGCGGAAGTCGGAGGAGACGACGGATTGTGAGTATTTCTTAAACAAGAAATTTTGGATTTTTAGGGTTTAAGATTTGGAAATTATTTTTGTAGAATTTAATGGTGGTTACATAAATTTATGCCATGGATGTTAAACCCATCAAATGAGAGGGTGGAAGATGGAGAAAACCCTAAATGGATGAATTAGGGTTAGGGAAAATAAATAAGTAAATGTAGTATGTGCATTGTGTAATTTATTAAATTGAGCATGGAATTGGGTGATTAGGTGTTTGGTTTAATTAGTTAGGGTTTAAGGAATAGAAAGTGGGTAAAACCCTAATGGAGAAAAATTAGGGTTAAGAAAAAAATAAAAGGGACTAAGGATAGTACATGCTTAATGTGATCAAACATAGAGGTATATGCAATTTTTTTTGAGTCAAGGACCATAGGGTTCGGCCATGTAACATGGCCAAACCCCATGGTAAGTAATGTATGATTTATTAGGGTTTGAAAAATGGAAGGCAATGAGGATTTTTAACTAATGAATTTTAGTAAATGAATGAATGTGGGAAAGTTTTAAAATGGTGTTATGATGAAAATGCAAAGAGGTGTATAGCCTTGAAAGGCATGGATGAAGTGAACCTTGAACCCTATGGTGATGAAATGATGATTCAAATGGGGTTAAGAATATGGTTTAGATGCATGATTTAAAACCCTCAAAGAAGGATTAATGGTGGATCATTTTTAAGTCTAAGGTTAATGTGTATGTATGTGATTAAGTAATGGGAATTGGATTAATTAGATGACAAGTTTTAATAGTTTGGTGGGTCATAAATGAACCTAAGTTAGGGATCTAAGTTTAAAGATCAATTTTGGACTTAATCATGCATGGATAAATGGGTGATTAACCATGGAAAATGAGGTAGTGGCAAAACCGTAATTAAATGCCAAATTCAAGAATTCCATGGAGATTGATCATGGAATGAGGGGATCTAATGTGATAACCTTATAAGTGCTTAATAAAGCCTAGGGTGGCTGATTTTAGACATATGTACTTAAAAGTATATAATGGATTAGGTGGGACCCACAAAACCTAAATGGTGACGGGTTTTTCATAAGGGCTTATAAATGGTTGAAACATGGACTAATGATTAATGTGTAATAAGGTACTGGACATCGCAGGCGGTGCGCGATCGGCGACCGGGCTTATCGAACGGAAAATGTAAAAGGACGCAAATCAGTATTGGGTAGGATTCCTACCTTTTTGTAAGCCATGGATTGAGTGATGGTTTCTTTGAATTAGTTTGGAAATTATATGGTTTGTTTTAAGATGGGTTTTGGATTTAGTATCATGTGATGTTTTCCTCTAATTTATTTTGGTAATCTTGTGGTTGTTTTTAAGATGGGTTTTGGATTTTTGGTATTATGTGATGGGTTTCTTTTGATTTATTTTGATAGTCATGGCATTGTTTTTAAGATGGGTTTCATGACTATGAGTTACATATATCACATGGCATATGGCATCTACATCTCATGCATGGCATGGGAGGGATATGACAGGGGAATGATGGAATGAAACCGGAGTCCATGCTCCGTCGGGGCGACCGATAAACAGCCATGGGGATGGCCTGATAGGCTATAACCGGAGACCATGCTCCGTCGGGGCGACCGAGAACCAAACATGGGGATATCTTGATGTGATTCATCCATCAAGGGGGGTACCATAAGGTACAACCAGAATTCATGCTCCGTCGGGGCGACCGATAAACAGCCATGGGGATGGCCTGATAGGCTATAACCGGAGACCATGCTCCGTCGGGGCGACCGAGAACCAAACATGGGGATATCTTGATGTGATTCATCCATCAAGGGGGGTACCATAAGGTACAACCGGAATTCATGCTCCGTCGGGGCGACCGATAAACAGCCATGGGGATGGCCTGATAGGCTATAACCGGAGACCATGCTCCGTCGGGGCGACCGAGAACCAAACATGGGGATATCTTGATGTGATTCATCCATCAAGGGGGGTACCATAAGGTACAACCGGAATTCATGCTCCGTCGGGGCGACCGATAAACAGCATGGGGACATTTCACATATGTATTATGATACCTTGATGATGCTTTTCCATCAAGGGGGATGTTGTATTTATTATTGTACCTTGATGATGGTTCTTCCATCAAGGGGGGCATGCCTAGTGTGGATCGCATCTTGATGAGGCTTTTGCATCAAGAGGGTCATGGTACGATGATGGTATGGATTCTATTTGGAATACTATGGATGGTTGGAAAAAGGGACATTCTAGAGTTGAGGATGAGATTGATGGGTGGGATTCATGACATAAAACACCATTGCATTACATTGTACCAAATGGCATAATTTTGAGATAATATCTTCTATATGCTTTGTTATTACTAATCCATGTGTTAGCCCTACTCGGAGTCCTACTGGGCGCGTGGTCTAACGCCCTACTTCTACCCTAGCCGACGATGCAGGAGATGGCGGAACGGAAGGACAGGACGGGAGTCAAGCTCAGGAGCTTGGGAAGGCGGATTCATTATGTTGTTTAAGTTTATGTTGGAAAAATGTAATTTGAGTAGCATAGCTTGTCGGAATGTAATAAATTAGATTACTGGCTATGTTTTGGGATTTTATTATGGACATTATGGTTTTGAGGTATTATAGAAATTTAAATGAATGTTATCTTCCTTGCTATCTCAAATCTGTAGGATAGTCTTTGTTGTTAATTCCGCACTGAGAAGTAATATTCCTTGAGCTTACATCTACGCGTGAACCGTACTCGTGGACTTGGCTCCACGCACGCGTAGGGTTGGCCAGTTAAGGGCCGGGCTTTAGAAGCTCGGACTTAACTCGCGTCGTGACGTCCGCGCCCTTTGTCACTTTTATTTTAAAAAAAAAAGAAAAATGTACTCTGATTTTTCGGTGAAAAGGGGCGGGCGTTACAGTTGGTATCAGAGCGAATTCAGAAGAATGAATCTCTCGAAGTAAGATTTAAGACGGTTGCACGTCTCACTGACGGCTAAGAATCCCAACCGACCGACTCTTCGGAGTCCGCTGCACGGGGGCCGGGTTAATTTACTTCGATTGACTCAAACGGAAGTGTTTAATCTGAGAACAACAATTGACGGAAAGGAATGATAGCAAGGGAAGAAAGATTCATTCTAGGAGAGATTTATTGAAACATAGCAAGATAGGATTTACTTCCCTAGAAATGAGAAAACATCTAGGTTTTTCCCCCAAATTGATGAGACAGTGTTAAATTTATCAAACATAGCAAAGTAGGATGTACTTTCCCCGGTATTCTCAAATTGAACAACAAACAGTAGGAGTTTAGAGATTCTCCCCCAGAAACAAAGGAAAAACAAGTGTGCTTATTTGGCAACCTTCCCCAAACAAAGTACATTGTGATATACATAAGAAATTCCCCAAAAAAAAAAAAAAAAAAAACCTAGATTGTTTTTATTGGAAATTGTAGTTGATGATTTTTGGGTTCTAATTGTATTCTATGAATACAGGTATGTCAAATGAAGGGGAGTGTACGGAATTATGTGGTAAGGGAACCCCTAACTGGTTCATAGACTTAGTGTCTACTTCCAGTATAGAAGTTAGCATGGACATTTAGGAGGGACCTCCCGAGGAAGATGAATAGGATTTAACATCTCTTCCTGAGGAGAATGAGGAAGACTCTCCAATGATAAGAGAGTCGTAAGGGAAATGGAACCCGATTATATGCGCGAGTTGTGCAACCAGGTTGGGTACAACTACACATACTACCCTACCCTCTTGAAGGGGTATGCCCGATTTGTGAACTACATGCATCAAATGAGGATAAGAGGCATGAACTTTTGATGTGGGGTATGTGTTGCATATGTTTATGAGTGAGGTAAATGTGAATGAAAAGAGCGGGGAGTATTTGTTAATGTGATATATGGGTATACTTGGGGGATGGTACAATGGCTTTTATATTGGTGATGACCCATGGCTTGAAAATTTGTCATGATCAAGTGAAGAGATTTATATTATGACACATAATGGGTGATGATGTAAACGCTTTGTGAAGGGGTATAAGAGGTTCTCATGTGAATAAAGTGCCATTTGATAGATGTTGGATAAACACTGTACTTGAAAGAGACCGGAATGCATGGGTTAACTTGCCACATGAAACTCGTGAGAAGATGATATTATGAGGAGAATGTGAAGGGTCTAGCTTGCAAAGACTAATATCTTGTATGAAAAAAAAAAAAAAAAAAAAAAAAATCTTCTATGTATAATGCAAGTGCATTCTCCCAATGTGTAGTATAGATTATGAATAAGTAATGATAGGCCTTGAAATGGATTTATGGCCTTAAAAAGCATGAATGAATGATGGACCATGAATTTATGAAAGCATTTTATTTAGTGATTGTATGAGGATTCCTTATGAGGTTATTAAGTTGTGAATTATCAATTGTGCAATGAGTTTATATGATGTACTTTGATAATTGGTGGTATTCAATGAGTAATCATTGAGGAACAAGGATGTGTCATAGACTATGTGTATGATGATGAATAGATAAAGTACAGTGAGTCGTGAATATGTAGTATGCAGGAAGAGGCCGTGATATGTTAATGTGTTTGGTTGGAAACCCAGGTGGGGCTGATGGATAATTCCAAAGTTTAGGAATTTATGGATGGTCATGGATGGTCTTCGAATGTATTGGGATGACTTGGTTTGGATGAGTAGGATTGTTATTTCAAAATCTCTAGGTGTATGTTGTAAATGGGGTAGGGTAACCTAATCAGAATTAGGTTGAATCACTAGATCTTATTAATGTGTTATTTCTTACGTTACCTCAAGTTATTGTTTGATGAGAATGGAGATGAAAGATCTTGTTACACATGAGTTATGTTATTCGATGATTGTGTGTAATTTCAATTCTACGTGACTTGATAATGAAGGCATATGAACCGTATGATGTGGTAACCATTGATAACGTAGGCATGTAGGATGGAATTTGGTGGTTGGTGAAATTTGTAATACTTGTGAATGTTTTAGTGGTGAATGGGTACTATATGACATAACCTAAGTAAGCTTAGATGTATCATTATTGTTAAGAAGCTGTGAATATGTGGAATAATCCAGAAGGGTAGGAAATTAGTATCTATATGACTTGGATTGATGTTGGGTATTGGTATTGGAGGAGTTATGAACAAAAAGGGTTAGTCCCATAGTGACTTATATGCAAATAAAAGGTATGATTGCTGTTGAGAGATGGACTTAAGGGAAAGATTAAGAGTCTAGTGAAACTTGAATGGGAAGCTATGGGCGACTGCCGAGTGAGACTGATCACCTGACTCTGTAGTTGGCCGATGGAATTCCACGAGGGTGAAGCTAGAAACCTAGTTAAAATGGAATCAACAATGGACTTGAGCATAGGCTCGTACTGGCAAACTAACTCACACAGAGAGTAGACGAAAGAGCGTATTGAAGGAGTACGTATGGGAAATGTCTTGGTGACAAATAAAGTGAAATAGGATACATTAATTTACATAAGGCTGCAAATGGGTTTATGAAGAAAAGAGGTAACATGAGACAGAATAAATTTTGCAAGAATGAAACTCATAGGTTGATATGAGTGATATTGATGTAATTAAGAGATATTTAGCACAATTGAACGAGAACAACGAATAGACCCAGAAATGGAGGAGATCTGGACCAAGATATCTACATGTGAGGTAGTATCGGAATTTGAGTTACGACCGGGATAGGGTCTTGTGTTCCGAGGTAGGACGTAGGTACCTAAGAGTTGCGGAAGGGAGTTGTTGGTTGAGGCACACCAAACCAAGCTCTCTACCCATCCGGACAGCGCCAAAGATGTACCATGATCTTAAGAGGCACTATTGGTGGCATGGACTCAAGAGAGATGTGGCAGAGTTTATGCTCGCTGCCTAACTTGTCAGCAGGTCAAGGTGGGGGCATCAGGAGCCACCGGGGTTACTCAAACCCTTGCCAGTGCCGGAGTGGAGATGGGAACATGTAGCCATGGACTTTGTAACAGGGCTGCTAAGGTCATCAAGGGACAACGATGCAATATGGGTCGACACGGTACATCCGAAATATTATCAGACTACATGGTGTACCCCGGACTATTGTGTCCAACAGAGATGGCCGATTCACTAACAAAGTATGGCAAAGCGTGTAATTGGCTATGGGGACCGACGTGTTGACCAGCACAGTATTCCACCCACACACTGATGGACAATCGGAGAGAACAATACAGATATTGGAGGATATGCTGAGAGCAGGTATGCGGGATTTCAAGGGTGGATGGGAGAATCGCCTGCCACTGGTGGAGTTCTCCTACAATAACAGTACCTCCAGATGGATCCATTTGAGGCCTTATATGGTGGGCCATGTAGATCACCAGTGTGTTGGACAGAAGTTGGTGAGCCTGCGCTGATTGGATCGGAGTTGGTTGCAGAAATTACAGCGCAGATTAAATTGATACGGCAACATCTGCTCACTGCACAAAGCCGACAGAAGAGTTACGCCGACAAGAGGAGAAAGTTCCTCGAATTTGAGGTGGGGGTAGCTTATCAGTTGGAGCTCCCTCCGCAGTTATCCTCTTTACATGATGTGTTTCATGTGTCCATGTTGAGGAAATACAACCCTGATCCTTCACAGGTGTTGAACGTACAAGACGTCGATGTACAAAGCGACGTGATGTGTGTGGAGAAACCGATCAGAGTGATCGGGAGAGAACAAAGGGTACTGCGGAACTCTTTGTGTCGATGTGTTGAACCTCTACTTCGCTCGAATTTTCGGGACGAAAATTTTAAAAGAGGATTGTATTGTAAGGGCCCGGAATTTTTAAAATTAATATAAATGGGAATATTATTTATTTTAATGATGAAAATTGGAAAATTGGTGGAATAAATGGTAAATGGGCCAAAATTTGGACAAAGGCCCAAGTATGGCCCAATAGACTAATGTGTGGATTTAAAGTTATTTAAATGGGTCAAGAATGGTCAAATTGGGTCACATACCCATTTGGGACCCGATGGGTCAAAGTAGTTAAGCTCTAAGGTAAATGGGCTAGATGGAAGTGTAATTGGGCCATGGGCCCAATGGTGATCCATTTAGAGTGAATTCAATGAAATTAAATCACCTAAGTTAAGTTAAAAAAAATTAAACCAAGGTGATGTGGCCAAGTGGGACCCACCTCCACCTCATCAAGTGAGGTGGCGTGTGGGCCAATAATTGGTGGGGCCGGCCACCATGGTTGACTTGGTCAACCATGGGTGGATTTATAAAGATGATGGCTTAAGTAAATGGGAATTAAAGTAACTAAATATAAAATGATTAAAAATTATACAAATGAGGTGGTCAAAGTGGGGCCATGAGGTGAAGACTCACCTCATCTCAAACTCAAAATTTACACACGTTGGGGCTTGGTGGTGGTTTAGATAACCACCACCATAAAGCAAATAAAATATCTAAAGAATATCTTAGGGTGGGTGAGATCATTAATGTAAAGAAAAATGGGGATAAGTCTTGAGTTTCTTTTCCATTTTTTTATCCTCTCTTCATTTTCACTCCATTCTCATCCTCCATTGCCGTCCCATGTCCAAGTGAAGGAGAAAAAAAAAAAAAAAAGAGAAGGAGCTCAAGGAGAGAAGGAAAAAAAAATGGAATTTGGAGGGAGTTCACTCTAAGATTAAGGTCATCATCTTCCTCTCATCATCTTTTCCTCTTTTCATCTCTCAAATTCAAACCTAACATGGCTGATTTTAAGGTTGGGAGTTGCCACCCTTGATCAAAGATTTTGACCTATCAAAGATCAAGAGGAAGGAGAGAGGAGGCTAAGGAAACCGACGGGAGCGGCGGAAGTCGGAGGAGACGACGGATTGTGAGTATTTCTTAAACAAGAAATTTTGGATTTTTAGGGTTTAAGATTTGGAAATTATTTTTGTAGAATTTAATGGTGGTTACATAAATTTATGCCATGGATGTTAAACCCATCAAATGAGAGGGTGGAAGATGGAGAAAACCCTAAATGGATGAATTAGGGTTAGGGAAAATAAATAAGTAAATGTAGTATGTGCATTGTGTAATTTATTAAATTGAGCATGGAATTGGGTGATTAGGTGTTTGGTTTAATTAGTTAGGGTTTAAGGAATAGAAAGTGGGTAAAACCCTAATGGAGAAAAATTAGGGTTAAGAAAAAAATAAAAGGGACTAAGGATAGTACATGCTTAATGTGATCAAACATAGAGGTATATGCAATTTTTTTTGAGTCAAGGACCATAGGGTTCGGCCATGTAACATGGCCAAACCCCATGGTAAGTAATGTATGATTTATTAGGGTTTGAAAAATGGAAGGCAATGAGGATTTTTAACTAATGAATTTTAGTAAATGAATGAATGTGGGAAAGTTTTAAAATGGTGTTATGATGAAAATGCAAAGAGGTGTATAGCCTTGAAAGGCATGGATGAAGTGAACCTTGAACCCTATGGTGATGAAATGATGATTCAAATGGGGTTAAGAATATGGTTTAGATGCATGATTTAAAACCCTCAAAGAAGGATTAATGGTGGATCATTTTTAAGTCTAAGGTTAATGTGTATGTATGTGATTAAGTAATGGGAATTGGATTAATTAGATGACAAGTTTTAATAGTTTGGTGGGTCATAAATGAACCTAAGTTAGGGATCTAAGTTTAAAGATCAATTTTGGACTTAATCATGCATGGATAAATGGGTGATTAACCATGGAAAATGAGGTAGTGGCAAAACCGTAATTAAATGCCAAATTCAAGAATTCCATGGAGATTGATCATGGAATGAGGGGATCTAATGTGATAACCTTATAAGTGCTTAATAAAGCCTAGGGTGGCTGATTTTAGACATATGTACTTAAAAGTATATAATGGATTAGGTGGGACCCACAAAACCTAAATGGTGACGGGTTTTTCATAAGGGCTTATAAATGGTTGAAACATGGACTAATGATTAATGTGTAATAAGGTACTGGACATCGCAGGCGGTGCGCGATCGGCGACCGGGCTTATCGAACGGAAAATGTAAAAGGACGCAAATCAGTATTGGGTAGGATTCCTACCTTTTTGTAAGCCATGGATTGAGTGATGGTTTCTTTGAATTAGTTTGGAAATTATATGGTTTGTTTTAAGATGGGTTTTGGATTTAGTATCATGTGATGTTTTCCTCTAATTTATTTTGGTAATCTTGTGGTTGTTTTTAAGATGGGTTTTGGATTTTTGGTATTATGTGATGGGTTTCTTTTGATTTATTTTGATAGTCATGGCATTGTTTTTAAGATGGGTTTCATGACTATGAGTTACATATATCACATGGCATATGGCATCTACATCTCATGCATGGCATGGGAGGGATATGACAGGGGAATGATGGAATGAAACCGGAGTCCATGCTCCGTCGGGGCGACCGATAAACAGCCATGGGGATGGCCTGATAGGCTATAACCGGAGACCATGCTCCGTCGGGGCGACCGAGAACCAAACATGGGGATATCTTGATGTGATTCATCCATCAAGGGGGGTACCATAAGGTACAACCGGAATTCATGCTCCGTCGGGGCGACCGATAAACAGCCATGGGGATGGCCTGATAGGCTATAACCGGAGACCATGCTCCGTCGGGGCGACCGAGAACCAAACATGGGGATATCTTGATGTGATTCATCCATCAAGGGGGGTACCATAAGGTACAACCGGAATTCATGCTCCGTCGGGGCGACCGATAAACAGCCATGGGGATGGCCTGATAGGCTATAACCGGAGACCATGCTCCGTCGGGGCGACCGAGAACCAAACATGGGGATATCTTGATGTGATTCATCCATCAAGGGGGGTACCATAAGGTACAACCGGAATTCATGCTCCGTCGGGGCGACCGATAAACAGCATGGGGACATTTCACATATGTATTATGATACCTTGATGATGCTTTTCCATCAAGGGGGATGTTGTATTTATTATTGTACCTTGATGATGGTTCTTCCATCAAGGGGGGGATGCCTAGTGTGGATCGCATCTTGATGAGGCTTTTGCATCAAGAGGGTCATGGTACGATGATGGTTTGGATTCTATTTGGAATACTATGGATGGTTGGAAAAAGGGACATTCTAGAGTTGAGGATGAGATTGATGGGTGGGATTCATGACATAAAACACCATTGCATTACATTGTACCAAATGGCATAATTTTGAGATAATATCTTCTATATGCTTTGTTATTACTAATCCATGTGTTAGCCCTACTCGGAGTCCTACTGGGCGCGTGGTCTAACGCCCTACTTCTACCCTAGCCGACGATGCAGGAGATGGCGGAACGGAAGGACAGGACGGGAGTCAAGCTCAGGAGCTTGGGAAGGCGGATTCATTATGTTGTTTAAGTTTATGTTGGAAAAATGTAATTTGAGTAGCATAGCTTGTCGGAATGTAATAAATTAGATTACTGGCTATGTTTTGGGATTTTATTATGGACATTATGGTTTTGAGGTATTATAGAAATTTAAATGAATGTTATCTTCCTTGCTATCTCAAATCTGTAGGATAGTCTTTGTTGTTAATTCCGCACTGAGAAGTAATATTCCTTGAGCTTACATCTACGCGTGAACCGTACTCGTGGACTTGGCTCCACGCACGCGTAGGGTTGGCCAGTTAAGGGCCGGGCTTTAGAAGCTCGGACTTAACTCGCGTCGTGACGTCCGCGCCCTTTGTCACTTTTATTTTAAAAAAAAAAGAAAAATGTACTCTGATTTTTCGGTGAAAAGGGGCGGGCGTTACAGTTGGTATCAGAGCGAATTCAGAAGAATGAATCTCTCGAAGTAAGATTTAAGACGGTTGCACGTCTCACTGACGGCTAAGAATCCCAACCGACCGACTCTTCGGAGTCCGCTGCACGGGGGCCGGGTTAATTTACTTCGATTGACTCAAACGGAAGTGTTTAATCTGAGAACAACAATTGACGGAAAGGAATGATAGCAAGGGAAGAAAGATTCATTCTAGGAGAGATTTATTGAAACATAGCAAGATAGGATTTACTTCCCTAGAAATGAGAAAACATCTAGGTTTTTCCCCCAAATTGATGAGACAGTGTTAAATTTATCAAACATAGCAAAGTAGGATGTACTTTCCCCGGTATTCTCAAATTGAACAACAAACAGTAGGAGTTTAGAGATTCTCCCCCAGAAACAAAGGAAAAACAAGTGTGCTTATTTGGCAACCTTCCCCAAACAAAGTACATTGTGATATACATAAGAAATTCCCCAAAAAAAAAAAAAAAAAAAAACCTAGATTGTTTTTATTGGAAATTGTAGTTGATGATTTTTGGGTTCTAATTGTATTCTATGAATACAGGTATGTCAAATGAAGGGGAGTGTACGGAATTATGTGGTAAGGGAACCCCTAACTGGTTCATAGACTTAGTGTCTACTTCCAGTATAGAAGTTAGCATGGACATTTAGGAGGGACCTCCCGAGGAAGATGAATAGGATTTAACATCTCTTCCTGAGGAGAATGAGGAAGACTCTCCAATGATAAGAGAGTCGTAAGGGAAATGGAACCCGATTATATGCGCGAGTTGTGCAACCAGGTTGGGTACAACTACACATACTACCCTACCCTCTTGAAGGGGTATGCCCGATTTGTGAACTACATGCATCAAATGAGGATAAGAGGCATGAACTTTTGATGTGGGGTATGTGTTGCATATGTTTATGAGTGAGGTAAATGTGAATGAAAAGAGCGGGGAGTATTTGTTAATGTGATATATGGGTATACTTGGGGGATGGTACAATGGCTTTTATATTGGTGATGACCCATGGCTTGAAAATTTGTCATGATCAAGTGAAGAGATTTATATTATGACACATAATGGGTGATGATGTAAACGCTTTGTGAAGGGGTATAAGAGGTTCTCATGTGAATAAAGTGCCATTTGATAGATGTTGGATAAACACTGTACTTGAAAGAGACCGGAATGCATGGGTTAACTTGCCACATGAAACTCGTGAGAAGATGATATTATGAGGAGAATGTGAAGGGTCTAGCTTGCAAAGACTAATATCTTGTATGAAAAAAAAAAAAAAAAAAAAAAAATCTTCTATGTATAATGCAAGTGCATTCTCCCAATGTGTAGTATAGATTATGAATAAGTAATGATAGGCCTTGAAATGGATTTATGGCCTTAAAAAGCATGAATGAATGATGGACCATGAATTTATGAAAGCATTTTATTTAGTGATTGTATGAGGATTCCTTATGAGGTTATTAAGTTGTGAATTATCAATTGTGCAATGAGTTTATATGATGTACTTTGATAATTGGTGGTATTCAATGAGTAATCATTGAGGAACAAGGATGTGTCATAGACTATGTGTATGATGATGAATAGATAAAGTACAGTGAGTCGTGAATATGTAGTATGCAGGAAGAGGCCGTGATATGTTAATGTGTTTGGTTGGAAACCCAGGTGGGGCTGATGGATAATTCCAAAGTTTAGGAATTTATGGATGGTCATGGATGGTCTTCGAATGTATTGGGATGACTTGGTTTGGATGAGTAGGATTGTTATTTCAAAATCTCTAGGTGTATGTTGTAAATGGGGTAGGGTAACCTAATCAGAATTAGGTTGAATCACTAGATCTTATTAATGTGTTATTTCTTACGTTACCTCAAGTTATTGTTTGATGAGAATGGAGATGAAAGATCTTGTTACACATGAGTTATGTTATTCGATGATTGTGTGTAATTTCAATTCTACGTGACTTGATAATGAAGGCATATGAACCGTATGATGTGGTAACCATTGATAACGTAGGCATGTAGGATGGAATTTGGTGGTTGGTGAAATTTGTAATACTTGTGAATGTTTTAGTGGTGAATGGGTACTATATGACATAACCTAAGTAAGCTTAGATGTATCATTATTGTTAAGAAGCTGTGAATATGTGGAATAATCCAGAAGGGTAGGAAATTAGTATCTATATGACTTGGATTGATGTTGGGTATTGGTATTGGAGGAGTTATGAACAAAAAGGGTTAGTCCCATAGTGACTTATATGCAAATAAAAGGTATGATTGCTGTTGAGAGATGGACTTAAGGGAAAGATTAAGAGTCTAGTGAAACTTGAATGGGAAGCTATGGGCGACTGCCGAGTGAGACTGATCACCTGACTCTGTAGTTGGCCGATGGAATTCCACGAGGGTGAAGCTAGAAACCTAGTTAAAATGGAATCAACAATGGACTTGAGCATAGGCTCGTACTGGCAAACTAACTCACACAGAGAGTAGACGAAAGAGCGTATTGAAGGAGTACGTATGGGAAATGTCTTGGTGACAAATAAAGTGAAATAGGATACATTAATTTACATAAGGCTGCAAATGGGTTTATGAAGAAAAGAGGTAACATGAGACAGAATAAATTTTGCAAGAATGAAACTCATAGGTTGATATGAGTGATATTGATGTAATTAAGAGATATTTAGCACAATTGAACGAGAACAACGAATAGACCCAGAAATGGAGGAGATCTGGACCAAGATATCTACATGTGAGGTAGTATCGGAATTTGAGTTACGACCGGGATAGGGTCTTGTGTTCCGAGGTAGGACGTAGGTACCTAAGAGTTGCGGAAGGGAGTTGTTGGTTGAGGCACACCAAACCAAGCTCTCTACCCATCCGGACAGCGCCAAAGATGTACCATGATCTTAAGAGGCACTATTGGTGGCATGGACTCAAGAGAGATGTGGCAGAGTTTATGCTCGCTGCCTAACTTGTCAGCAGGTCAAGGTGGGGGCATCAGGAGCCACCGGGGTTACTCAAACCCTTGCCAGTGCCGGAGTGGAGATGGGAACATGTAGCCATGGACTTTGTAACAGGGCTGCTAAGGTCATCAAGGGACAACGATGCAATATGGGTCGACACGGTACATCCGAAATATTATCAGACTACATGGTGTACCCCGGACTATTGTGTCCAACAGAGATGGCCGATTCACTAACAAAGTATGGCAAAGCGTGTAATTGGCTATGGGGACCGACGTGTTGACCAGCACAGTATTCCACCCACACACTGATGGACAATCGGAGAGAACAATACAGATATTGGAGGATATGCTGAGAGCAGGTATGCGGGATTTCAAGGGTGGATGGGAGAATCGCCTGCCACTGGTGGAGTTCTCCTACAATAACAGTACCTCCAGATGGATCCATTTGAGGCCTTATATGGTGGGCCATGTAGATCACCAGTGTGTTGGACAGAAGTTGGTGAGCCTGCGCTGATTGGATCGGAGTTGGTTGCAGAAATTACAGCGCAGATTAAATTGATACGGCAACATCTGCTCACTGCACAAAGCCGACAGAAGAGTTACGCCCACAAGAGGAGAAAGTTCCTCGAATTTGAGGTGGGGGTAGCTTATCAGTTGGAGCTCCCTCCGCAGTTATCCTCTTTACATGATGTGTTTCATGTGTCCATGTTGAGGAAATACAACCCTGATCCTTCACAGGTGTTGAACGTACAAGACGTCGATGTACAAAGCGACGTGATGTGTGTGGAGAAGCCGATCAGAGTGATCGGGAGAGAACAAAGGGTACTGCGGAACTCTTTGTGTCGATGTGTTGAACCTCTACTTCGCTCGAATTTTCGGGACGAAAATTTTAAAAGAGGATTGTATTGTAAGGGCCCGGAATTTTTAAAATTAATATAAATGGGAATATTATTTATTTTAATGATGAAAATTGGAAAATTGGTGGAATAAATGGTAAATGGGCCAAAATTTGGACAAAGGCCCAAGTATGGCCCAATAGACTAATGTGTGGATTTAAAGTTATTTAAATGGGTCAAGAATGGTCAAATTGGGTCACATACCCATTTGGGACCCGATGGGTCAAAGTAGTTAAGCTCTAAGGTAAATGGGCTAGATGGAAGTGTAATTGGGCCATGGGCCCAATGGTGATCCATTTAGAGTGAATTCAATGAAATTAAATCACCTAAGTTAAGTTAAAAAAAATTAAACCAAGGTGATGTGGCCAAGTGGGACCCACCTCCACCTCATCAAGTGAGGTGGCGTGTGGGCCAATAATTGGTGGGGCCGGCCACCATGGTTGACTTGGTCAACCATGGGTGGATTTATAAAGATGATGGCTTAAGTAAATGGGAATTAAAGTAACTAAATATAAAATGATTAAAAATTATACAAATGAGGTGGTCAAAGTGGGGCCATGAGGTGAAGACTCACCTCATCTCAAACTCAAAATTTACACACGTTGGGGCTTGGTGGTGGTTTAGATAACCACCACCATAAAGCAAATAAAATATCTAAAGAATATCTTAGGGTGGGTGAGATCATTAATGTAAAGAAAAATGGGGATAAGTCTTGAGTTTCTTTTCCATTTTTTTATCCTCTCTTCATTTTCACTCCATTCTCATCCTCCATTGCCGTCCCATGTCCAAGTGAAGGAGAAAAAAAAAAAAAAAAGAGAAGGAGCTCAAGGAGAGAAGGAAAAAAAAATGGAATTTGGAGGGAGTTCACTCTAAGATTAAGGTCATCATCTTCCTCTCATCATCTTTTCCTCTTTTCATCTCTCAAATTCAAACCTAACATGGCTGATTTTAAGGTTGGGAGTTGCCACCCTTGATCAAAGATTTTGACCTATCAAAGATCAAGAGGAAGGAGAGAGGAGGCTAAGGAAACCGACGGGAGCGGCGGAAGTCGGAGGAGACGACGGATTGTGAGTATTTCTTAAACAAGAAATTTTGGATTTTTAGGGTTTAAGATTTGGAAATTATTTTTGTAGAATTTAATGGTGGTTACATAAATTTATGCCATGGATGTTAAACCCATCAAATGAGAGGGTGGAAGATGGAGAAAACCCTAAATGGATGAATTAGGGTTAGGGAAAATAAATAAGTAAATGTAGTATGTGCATTGTGTAATTTATTAAATTGAGCATGGAATTGGGTGATTAGGTGTTTGGTTTAATTAGTTAGGGTTTAAGGAATAGAAAGTGGGTAAAACCCTAATGGAGAAAAATTAGGGTTAAGAAAAAAATAAAAGGGACTAAGGATAGTACATGCTTAATGTGATCAAACATAGAGGTATATGCAATTTTTTTTGAGTCAAGGACCATAGGGTTCGGCCATGTAACATGGCCAAACCCCATGGTAAGTAATGTATGATTTATTAGGGTTTGAAAAATGGAAGGCAATGAGGATTTTTAACTAATGAATTTTAGTAAATGAATGAATGTGGGAAAGTTTTAAAATGGTGTTATGATGAAAATGCAAAGAGGTGTATAGCCTTGAAAGGCATGGATGAAGTGAACCTTGAACCCTATGGTGATGAAATGATGATTCAAATGGGGTTAAGAATATGGTTTAGATGCATGATTTAAAACCCTCAAAGAAGGATTAATGGTGGATCATTTTTAAGTCTAAGGTTAATGTGTATGTATGTGATTAAGTAATGGGAATTGGATTAATTAGATGACAAGTTTTAATAGTTTGGTGGGTCATAAATGAACCTAAGTTAGGGATCTAAGTTTAAAGATCAATTTTGGACTTAATCATGCATGGATAAATGGGTGATTAACCATGGAAAATGAGGTAGTGGCAAAACCGTAATTAAATGCCAAATTCAAGAATTCCATGGAGATTGATCATGGAATGAGGGGATCTAATGTGATAACCTTATAAGTGCTTAATAAAGCCTAGGGTGGCTGATTTTAGACATATGTACTTAAAAGTATATAATGGATTAGGTGGGACCCACAAAACCTAAATGGTGACGGGTTTTTCATAAGGGCTTATAAATGGTTGAAACATGGACTAATGATTAATGTGTAATAAGGTACTGGACATCGCAGGCGGTGCGCGATCGGCGACCGGGCTTATCGAACGGAAAATGTAAAAGGACGCAAATCAGTATTGGGTAGGATTCCTACCTTTTTGTAAGCCATGGATTGAGTGATGGTTTCTTTGAATTAGTTTGGAAATTATATGGTTTGTTTTAAGATGGGTTTTGGATTTAGTATCATGTGATGTTTTCCTCTAATTTATTTTGGTAATCTTGTGGTTGTTTTTAAGATGGGTTTTGGATTTTTGGTATTATGTGATGGGTTTCTTTTGATTTATTTTGATAGTCATGGCATTGTTTTTAAGATGGGTTTCATGACTATGAGTTACATATATCACATGGCATATGGCATCTACATCTCATGCATGGCATGGGAGGGATATGACAGGGGAATGATGGAATGAAACCGGAGTCCATGCTCCGTCGGGGCGACCGATAAACAGCCATGGGGATGGCCTGATAGGCTATAACCGGAGACCATGCTCCGTCGGGGCGACCGAGAACCAAACATGGGGATATCTTGATGTGATTCATCCATCAAGGGGGGTACCATAAGGTACAACCGGAATTCATGCTCCGTCGGGGCGACCGATAAACAGCCATGGGGATGGCCTGATAGGCTATAACCGGAGACCATGCTCCGTCGGGGCGACCGAGAACCAAACATGGGGATATCTTGATGTGATTCATCCATCAAGGGGGGTACCATAAGGTACAACCGGAATTCATGCTCCGTCGGGGCGACCGATAAACAGCCATGGGGATGGCCTGATAGGCTATAACCGGAGACCATGCTCCGTCGGGGCGACCGAGAACCAAACATGGGGATATCTTGATGTGATTCATCCATCAAGGGGGGTACCATAAGGTACAACCGGAATTCATGCTCCGTCGGGGCGACCGATAAACAGCATGGGGACATTTCACATATGTATTATGATACCTTGATGATGCTTTTCCATCAAGGGGGATGTTGTATTTATTATTGTACCTTGATGATGGTTCTTCCATCAAGGGGGGGATGCCTAGTGTGGATCGCATCTTGATGAGGCTTTTGCATCAAGAGGGTCATGGTACGATGATGGTTTGGATTCTATTTGGAATACTATGGATGGTTGGAAAAAGGGACATTCTAGAGTTGAGGATGAGATTGATGGGTGGGATTCATGACATAAAACACCATTGCATTACATTGTACCAAATGGCATAATTTTGAGATAATATCTTCTATATGCTTTGTTATTACTAATCCATGTGTTAGCCCTACTCGGAGTCCTACTGGGCGCGTGGTCTAACGCCCTACTTCTACCCTAGCCGACGATGCAGGAGATGGCGGAACGGAAGGACAGGACGGGAGTCAAGCTCAGGAGCTTGGGAAGGCGGATTCATTATGTTGTTTAAGTTTATGTTGGAAAAATGTAATTTGAGTAGCATAGCTTGTCGGAATGTAATAAATTAGATTACTGGCTATGTTTTGGGATTTTATTATGGACATTATGGTTTTGAGGTATTATAGAAATTTAAATGAATGTTATCTTCCTTGCTATCTCAAATCTGTAGGATAGTCTTTGTTGTTAATTCCGCACTGAGAAGTAATATTCCTTGAGCTTACATCTACGCGTGAACCGTACTCGTGGACTTGGCTCCACGCACGCGTAGGGTTGGCCAGTTAAGGGCCGGGCTTTAGAAGCTCGGACTTAACTCGCGTCGTGACGTCCGCGCCCTTTGTCACTTTTATTTTAAAAAAAAAAGAAAAATGTACTCTGATTTTTCGGTGAAAAGGGGCGGGCGTTACAGGTATTCGGTAGGATTCCTACCTTTTTGTAAGCCATGGATTTGGGTGATGTTTTCTTTAATCTATTTTGGAAATCATGTGGTTGTCTTTAAGATAAGTTTTGGATTATGTATCATGTGATGTTTTACTCTAAATTATTTTGGAAATTATGTGAATGCTTATGATGGGTTTTGGATTAAATATTGTGGGATGGTTTCCCTTTGATTTAGTTGGTAATCTTGTAATTGTTTTAAGATGGATTTTATTACTATTGAATTTCATATATTACATGGCATATGGCATCTACATCTCATGCATGGCATGGGAGGCATATGACAGGGGAAGGATGAAATGGAACCGGAGTCCATGCTCCGTCGGGGCGACCGATAAACAGCATGGGGACATTTCACATATGTATTATTATACCTTGATGAGGCTTTGCCATCAAGGGGGGACTCTTGTAATTATGATACCTTGATGATGGTTTTCCATCAAGGGGGAGGTTGTATGTATTGGTATACCTTGATGATGGTTTTTCCATCAAGGGGGGGATGCCTAGTGTGGACCGCATCTTGATGAGGTTTTTCCATCAAGAGGGTCATAGCACGATGATGGTATGGATTTTATTTGGGACACTATGGATGGTTGAAAAAGGGACATTGTAGAATGAGGATGAGATTGATGGGTGGGATTCATGACTTAGAACACCCATTGCATGACATTGCCCAAAGTGCATGGTTTTTTTATAATATTATCTGCATGCTGTTATTACTAATCCATGTGCTAGCCCTACTCGGAGTCCTACTGGGCACGTGTTCTAACGCCCTACTTCTACCCTAGCTGACGATGCAGGAGATGGCGGAACGGAAGGACAGCACGGGAGTCAAGCTTAGGAGCTTGGGAAAGCAGACTAATTATTTTGTTTAAGTTTATTTTGGGAAAATGTGAATTTGCATAATTTAGGTTGTCGAAAATGTAATAACTTAGATGTCTTGCTATGTTTTATAAATTATTTTGGACAGTACAGTATGAGGGCATTTTAGTAATTTAATGGATATCTCTTCCCTGCTATCTGAAGATTGGTAGGATAGTGTCTATTATCATCCGCATTGATTTTTATGTGTTGCGAGCTTACTTTCTACACGTGAACCGTACTCGTGGATTTATGTTCCACGCACGCGTAGGGTTGGCCAGTTAAGGGCCAGGCTTTAGAAGCTCGGAACTTAACTCCCGTCCTGACGTCCGTGCCCTTTGTCACTTTTATGGAAAAAAAAAAAATAGACTCTGATTTTCGGTGAAAAGGGGCGAGCGTTACAAATCTCCTTTCAATTATTTCTAAAACTGGAGTCCAAAATCTCTTTAGTCTAGGATTTCCCCCAACTGGCAAGCCCAAATAGATGAAATGAAGTTTCCCCAGTCCACACCCAATGTAATCAGCTATCTCCTTGAGATGATCATTCTCCATATTAATACTAATGAGAGAGCTCTTTGCTAAGTTAATCCTGAGACCTGAAACCAATTCGATGCCACAAAGGATAGCACAAGTTCCTGTCTGGATGGTTTACAGAAGAATAACGTGTCATCAGCGAATTGCAAGTGAGTAATAGTCGGTCCATTAGAAGCTGACTTAAAGCCTTTCACTATTCCCAAATCCTTCATTTTTTCCACCAACATGTTCAAGCATTCCCCAACTAGAGTGAAGATGAAAGGAGATAAGGGGTCACCTTGCCTTAATCCTCTATTCGCCTAAATCGAAGAGATTGGAGAACCATTCACTGTAACACCCTGCCCTTTTCACTCTAAAATCAGAGTTTTTTTTTTTTATAAATAAGTAAAGATAAACAAGTGATTGGGGTGGGACGTCACGAAGCGAGTTAAGTCCGGACTTCTAAAGTCCGACCCTTAACTGGCCAAACCTATGTGAGCATGGACTAAGTCCATGAGAATGGTTCTCACATAATAAAGTATAATCTTTGCGAAATATTACTTAATCTAACTGCGGATTATAATGGAACCTAAATCTACTCCATTTTATTAGATAGCAAAGTGCAAGTCAATTATCCAAAGTTATCTTAACTTAATCATTCAATCCAACCATTCCAAACCATAGCAAATATTAACTAAATTTTTACATGCCAACATCATCTAACTATCAAATTACATTGTCCAAATAAAAAGTCCATAAATCAATCTATAAATTAAAGTCCATTAAAAAGCCCAAGCTCCTATGCTTGGTTTCCTTCACGTTCCTCGTTCTTCCCCTTTCCTGCTTCATCCACTAAGGATAGAGATAGGGCGTTAGATCAATGCGCCCAGTAGGTGTTTCCGATTAGGGCTACCACAAGGTTAGTATAAAACTTGCAAATATCATTGTAACACCCCAATTTCTCAATAATAGGAATATTTATGAAAATGCCACTAGATTGGTGAATTTAATAAATGTGTTTATAAATAAGGAAATGGTTGGGTCCATTGCTCAAATTAAGACCCTATGAGTATATTATAAGTGTCAAATTTGATTGAATGGGTAATGAACATCAAATTGGGTCAAAATAGTTAATTGGGTCAAAGGACCCAGTTGGGACCCAATGGGTCATGGTGGACTTAATTGACCATTGGTTGAGCCCAAATTTAATGGGGTTAAGCTGAATTGATTGGAAATTAAGTGGATCATAAATGGGTAGGCTTGATGCACATGTGAAAACCTAATGCAAATGGCTAAAACAACCCATAAATGGGTCATGGCGTCAAAACGGGTCAACAATCTAAATGGGGACCCAATGGGTCGGGTTGACCATGTTGACCATGGCTGACCGTGTGGGCCCTCAAATGAGCTCAATTTGGAGTTAAATCAGGTTGAGTGGGACTGAATTGAGTTGGTTTTGAATTAAGAAATGAGTTGACTCAAGTGCATTAAATGAGTGTCATTTAATGTAGTGAGTTGGGCATGTGAATTGGGTGAGTCAAAATGGAAATCAAAGGGCTGTAAATTCAGTGAGTTAAAGGGGAGATGAAGAGTTACTTGGATCTCAAGCCACACAAGACAAGTCCCACACGTTGGGGACTTGTGGTGTGAGCTTCCATGCTAAGTTTTAAATGGAATTGATGGGAATGAGATAAGATTTCATTGGGAGCTGAGTGGATGCATTGGTTGGTGCCAAGGGGTGTCTTGGATGGCACCAAATATCCCATTGGTTTAATCAAGTATTGATGAGGATTAATGAGAAGAATTGGGGCTGTTTAACAAAAGGAATGAACACCTCATTTGGCCGAATTTGTCATTGCAAGTCTTAGAAATCCATCTCCCTCCCTCTCTCTCGAAACTCATTCTCTTGGCCGAACCAACTAGTGGTGTTTTCACCAATTGATTAAGCATATAACCAGCAAAGGAAGAGAGGCTAAGAAAGATAGGAAGGCAAGGAGCAAAGGCAAAGGAAGTTTGGTAAGTGTTTATGTGGTATTTTGTTTAATAATATGGGTTAAGTGGGACATGATTTGGCCATGGGAGGGCCAAATCTACCAAAGGTTTAGAGTATGATTATTGATGTGTAGTTAGATGGAAAACATGGACATAGGGTTCGGCCACTTTGGATGGCCGAACCCCATGAAATAATATGGTTTTGAGTGATGGTTTTTGTAAGTTTAAATCCATGTAAAACCATGAGGATTGGTACATGTTTTTGATGAGGCAAAAATAGTTGTTAAAGAAGGTTTAAAACATGGATTTGGATGTCATAATTGGCCATGGAATGGCCGAATGCATCATGAGTCTAAACCTTGGGCATAAATTGATAAAATGGATTATTGGGTTCGGCCACCTTGGATGGCCGAACCCCATGAAATGATGTTGGTATTTTGATGGTTTTTGGAAGGTTAAAAACCATGCAAAACCATGGAGGTTTTTACATGTTTTAATAAGGCTAAGTGTTTGATTAAAAGGTTTAAAATTATAAGACATAGGGTTCGGCCAATTGGGATGGCCGAACCCCATGAAATGGGGTGATAATTATATGGTGATTTGTAACGGTTTTGAGGGATAGTGTAACACCCCAATTTCTCAATGAAATGGATAATTACGAAAATGCCCCTGGATTTGGTGAATTTAATAAGTATGATGTTAAATGAGAAAATAGTGGGGCCCATTGCTCAAACTAAGATCCTATGAACATATTATAAGGGTCAAATTATAATGGATGGGTAATGTACATCAAATTGGGTCAAAATAGTTAATTGGGTCAAAGAATTCTCAATGATTGGAATAATTACGAAAATACCCCTGGATTGGTGAATTCAATAAATATGATTGTAAATAAGGAAATGGTGGGGCCCATTGCTCAAATTAAGGTCATATGAGTACATTATAAATGTCAAGTTTGATTGGATGGGTAATGAACATCAATTGGGTCGAAAATGGCTAAATGGGTCAAAGGGCCCAATTGGACCCAATGGGTCAAAATGGATGATTTGACCATTGTGTAAGCTCAAATTAAATGAGGTCAAGCTGAACTGATAGGAAATCATTTATAGCAAAAATGGGTAGGCTTGAAACACAAGTGAAAACCAATTACAAGTGACCAAAATACCCATAATTGGGTCATAGAGTCAAAAACGGGTCAAGGAGCTAAAGGGGAACCCAACGGGTTGGGTTGACTAGTTTGACCACGGATGACCGTGTGGGTCCTCAATTGAACTCAAGTGTGAGTTAATTCAGCTTGAGTTAGACTGATTTGAAATGTGTTTGATTTAGGAAAAGAGTTGACTCAAATATGGAACATTAAATGTGATGAGTTGGATGAGTTGGTTTAGAATAAAAATATTCCGAGTTAAGTGAGTCAAGAGGAGATGGAAATGAGTTGTAATCTCACACAACACTTGATCAGAATCAATCTCAGCCGTTGGTATGAAGGGGTGCTTTGGCAAAGCCAAAAGACACCAAGGTTGGGCGGCACCTATCCATTGAATGGATGCATTGTTCCATTACCAAGGGGTGCAACGTTTGGCACCAAGGGGTGTCTTGGTTAACACCCAATGCCCCATCAGTTTTAACAAAATTAAATGAGGGAGGATGAATGGGAGTTGGGGGCTGAAACTACAAAAGAAAAATATTACCATACTTGGCCGTTTTTCACACAAGGAAATCCAAGAATTTCCATCTCTCTCTCCCTCTCTCCAATTCGTTTACTTGGCTGAACAGCAGAGTATTTGGCACCAGTTAATCAAGTATAAACCAGCAAGGAATTAAGGAAAGAAAGAAGAAATAAAAGGGAGAAACCAAGGATCAAAGGCAAGAAGGAAGTTTGGGAAAATTTGGTAAGTATCTATGTGTTATTTTGGTTTAATAACATGAAACAAGTGGGGTATGTATTGGGCTATGGTCATGGCCGAATACACCAATGTTTAACCTTGATTAATGGAGGATTTAAAATGATAAAAATAACCATTGGGTTCGGCCACCATGGAGGGCCGAACCCCATGTAAAAGAATGGTTGGTTTCCATGTTTTGAAACATGGAAACCATAGACCTTTGGTGGACTGTTTTTGGGTTTTACATAAGATTCAAATGCGTGTTTTAGAAAGGGTTAAAAACATGGATTTGCATGACATAAGGACTGAAGTTAACATGGGTCTAAACAGTGGATAAAAATTGATAATATGGACCATTTGGATCGGCCATCTTGGATGGCCGAATCCCATGAAATATTATGGTCTTTTGGGACAAGTGGATGAACTTATTTGGATAGGTTTCTAAGAGGTATAATGCAGAAATATTATACTGATATTGTATGTTTAAATAACACCTAAAACATATTTGAAAGACCAAAACATGGACATAGGGTTCGGCCACCTTGGATGGCCGAACCCCATGTATGTAATTGATGTGATTTGGTGAAGTTGAATTTACTGTTTTGGTGGATGTTTATACGGCTGAAACATGTATATGTCATGGTTGAGTTAGCATGATTAAACCATGAATAATCATGGGTAATTGATGGATCAATCAGATCAATAGAACCATTGGGTTCGGCCATGGGGCTATTTTTGGGATGAATGGACCAAGTGTATGGGTTTTCTTATGTATGTTAAATGGAAACAAGCTGGCTGTTTTGGGTTGGTAATGGATGGCTGAACCATGTAGTTAACATGGCTAAATAGTAGAACCTAACTTGTAAACAAATGATGGGATCATTGAGTAGGAGGATCATAGGGTTCGGCCATATGAATGGCCGAACCCCATAGATTGTTTTGTTGGAGATTATGATTTGTTTGTATGAGTTGGATTAAGTAAACATATGGATTGATCTTTGGACTTAGTGATATGTGAATAACCAGCCACTATATATGATGAAACAAGAGACAAAATCAGTATGGTGAGGTTCGGCCATGTAGTATGGCCGAACCCCACTAGTGGTCATTTAGTAGACCTAGTGGCTAACTTGTAATTTGATTGGTTAAAGTTCAAAATGAAGATTGATGTATGAAAGGTGTAAAGGATCAAAAACAAAGTGGTGAGGTTCGGCCATGTAGTATGACCGAACCCCACTAAGGTAGATTACTTTTATGAACTTTGATTATGAGCAAGATTAGACATTGGTTAGACCAATGGCAAATCTGTGAATACAAGCCAAATGAAGGGATTGATCAAAGGACTTACAAGATGTTTTGGGTCTTATATGTGAATGGACATTTAAATGATAGTATGATTTACTTATTGTTACATCACAAGGTGACGAGAGTTGAACGACGTGCGAGTCGTGACCGGGTGAAGCTCAAAAAGGAACGGACACTTAAGCAAAGTTTAAGTAGATTTCCTACCTACTTGTAACCACAGTTTTTACCCTAGTTTTCTTTATGAGACTCTTGAATATTTTTATGTGGTTTCGAATGATATGTTATGCATTTACAAATGGCATACAAAGCATTGGCATCTCATGCATGGACATGGGATGATGACTGAGATTCTACAGTGTTGCAATTATGGGTTACGTCTCCCTTAGGCGATGAGAGTCCCGCCAGGAAGAGTAACATGAGGATCATAGTCACATTGGTCTCCTTAGGCGATGAGAGTCCCGCCAGGAGGACTAATAAATGATATGAATCAACTCAATGATGAAGAGATGGAAAGTGTATTGTGATTTACCTTGACGGTGCGAGGCACGTCAAGTGATGGCTATGAATGTACATGATGGGAGAGACTCATTGCATGTGCATACTTCATAGCATTGTTTTACCTGTTTTGACCAATCATGTACTATGATATATATGCATGTTTTATATGCTAATCATGTGGCAGCCCTGATTCGGGAACCTACTGGGCGCGTTGATCTAATGTCCTAATTCTATCCTCAGAGGAGAATGCAGGTACAAGGAAAGGGAAAGAGAAGGTTTATGACCGGGAGGGGAGCCAAGCCTAAGTGCTTGAATGATGAACAGGATTATCTATCTATTGTCATTTAAATTATATTTTGATGGACATGTAATAAGTTAATACTTGCTATGGTTTGATTAGGTTATTATCTTGGAATGGTTGATTTATGTTAATTAATATTTGAGACTGTTACTTGCTATCTAGTCATTCTATTCTGCAAATAGTCTAGTTTATTCCGCATGTTGTAGTTAGTTCCATGTGTGATTCATTATCATGGTCTAGTCCACGTACACATGAGTGGCCAGTTAAGGTTCAGACTTGAGTAGTCTGAACTTAACTAGCGTCGTGACGCCGCCAGCTCTCTTTCGATGTTTTATTATTATTATTTAAAAATAAAAAATTAGACTTTGATATTCTCGGAGAGGGCGGGGCGTTACAGATAGAAACCATGCAATATTATGGGGTTCTATGTGATTAAAATGGAGATATGGGTACTGTTTTGGGTCAACCATTGGATGGCTGAACCATGTGGTAATCATAGCCAAAAGTATGTATGAATGTTGGAATTATTGAACCAAGGGAACCACATGGCCGAACCCCATGGACCATTTTATATGGACTGAATTGTTGAATCAAAGGGTTTCAAATTTGAAGATCATGGAACAATATGAAGTGTTTAAAAAGGGTTCCAAGTGAACATTTGGACAGTCATATGGCTGAACCCCATGGACCATGATTATGGGCTTTATGAATCAATTTCATGGAAATGATTAGTGGTTTTAAAGTTTATGCATGATAAAATTATTTATTGGTAGCAATGGCAAATTTGTGAATAAGTGTAACAATCAAGAGATGAAAGAGGGGACCTACGTACATAAGTGAGGTTCGGCCAAGATGTATGGCCGAACCCCACTTATAAATATTTTTGGATATTGATTTTAATGGGCTGTTTTAATGAAGCTAGTGGATGGAATTATTAAATCAAGGGACTTGATTTGGGGACTTTAAAACAATGACAAAAATGGAAAAGAAAAAAAGGGACCAACTTAGATGATGAGGTTCGGCCATGTTAAATGGCCGAACCCCATTCAAATGTATTATGGGATTAAAGTCTATTCATGGTTTATGTGAACAAGGTCACGGATCTCTTTGATGGCACGCTAGTCGTGATCGGGTGACGCTTGAAAGGAACGGTCACTTAAGCGAATTCTCAGTAGGTTTCCTACCTACTTGTAACCACTATGATGATTAGTTTTATCATGATTTTGATAAGATATTTTGTTATTATTATTATGTTTCAATTGGTTTTTGAATCATGAGACTTATGTACATGCTTCATATATTCATTGGCATCTCATGCATGGACATGGGATGATGATTATGGAATGCCTCCTTAGGCGATGAGGGTCCCGCCAGGAGTAGTATCATGATGATGATAATACATTGGTCTCCTTAGGCGATGCAGGTCCCGCCAGGAGAAATGTTATAATGATGAGAAATACATTGGTCTCCTTAGGCGATGCAAGTCCCGCCAGGAGAAATGTTATAATGATGAGAATCACATTGGTCTCCTTAGGCGATGAGGGTCCCGCCAGGAGAAATATTATGATGATGAAAGCCACATCGGCCTCCTTAGGTGATGAGGGTCCCGCCAGGAGGAATATCATCAAGAATAAATGAAAGTGTATTGTGATTTACCTTGACGATGAGAGTCTCGTCAAGTGATGGCAATGTATATGCATGATGGGAGGGACTCATTACATGTGCATATTTACATAGCATTGATTTATTTGTTTTGATGACCATATATATTATGATATATGCATGTTTTTATATACTAACCATGTGGTAGCCCTAATCAGAAATACTACTGGGCACGTTGATCTAACGCCCTAATTCTATCCATAGAGGATAATGCAGGAAATGGAAAATGGAAAGAGAAGGTCGTGGACCTGGAGGGGAGCCAAGCTTAAGCGCTTGATTGATGATTGGGATGTCTTTATTACTGTCTTTTGAGTTATATTTTATGGACATGTAACTGCTAGTAAACTTTGCTATGGTTTGTTTATGGTATTGACAATGGATGTTTGGATTAAGTTATTTAATAATTGAGACTTGTACTTGTTATCTATTCAGTCTAATTCCGCAGTTAGTCTAGTTTATTCCGTATAATTTGTTTAGTTCCATGTGTGGATTGTTATCGTGGGTTTAGTCTATGCACACATGGGTGGCCAGTTAAGGGTTGGACTTAGGAAGTCCGAACTTAGTTCGTGTCATGACACCGTCCGCTCTCTTCCAGTGTTATTCTATTAAAAAATATTAGACTCTGATTTCTCGGAGAGGGCGGGGCGTTACATTCATAATAGTACATGATCATCAAAACCTTATAAAAACAATGCCATGTATGTTATGCACATGTAATGAGTCCCACCCATCACAAATATACATAGCCTCCTCTTGACGGGATTCTCATCGTCAAGGTACCCCACTGTGGTCTTTCGGATGCCCAGACAGAGTGTGGCCTCCGGTTTCCTCTTGATGGGATTCTCATCATCAAGGTACCCCACAGTGGTCTTTCGGACGCCCCGATGGAGTGTGGCCTCTGGTTTCCATAATCATCACCCCATGCCATGCATGAGATGTCCATGAGTTCATGCCATTTGTAAATACATCTTTACATACAAAACCACTTTGAATCATAATAACTTAGCACATATTTCATCAAAATTAAGATAAAATATCAAATATAAGTGTGGTTACAAAAAGGTAGGAAACCTACTGAAAGTTTACTTAATTTGTCCTTTCTTCTCAATCCGTCACCCATTCACGACTTGTGCACCATTCAAGTCCCGTTACCTTGTTTATATAACAACGAGTCAATCACATATCCTTTTGATTTCTAATTAAGTTTAAATCCCAAAAACCACCTTGTGGAGTTCGGCCATACCCATGGCCGAACCTCACCCACTTTGGATTTTATCTTCCTTTTCATTTGATCAATACTATCCATATAACTTACATAAACACCTTATATTAAATAATATACCTTGGTAGGGTTCGGCCATATAGCATGGCCGAACCATACCACTTTGGTTTGACCCCTCTTTCAAGTCCTTTAATCCTTCATTCCATTATCACTTGTATTTACGATTTTGCCACTAACTAACCCTTGTTTAATTTTTGCTTAATAATCAAGGTCCACCACAAATCCACCTTAGTGGGGTTCGGTCATACAATATGGCTGAACCTAACCATCTTAATTTGGTCCTTTAAATCCTTCATACATCCATCTCCAATTACATTATAAGTTGACCACTAAATCCACCAAATGATCATTAGAGGGGTTCATCCATACTACATGGCCAAACCTTACCAAACTGATTTTTGTCCTTTTTTCCATCATCTTTGATGGCTGATTATTTGCTTATACTAAGTCCATAGATAAACATATGTGATTCTTAAATCAAAAACATATAATCATCCATAATTTCCAACCATGTTCTTACTCCAAGTAACCCATAAAAACAGTCCATGGGGTTCGGCCATACACATGGCCGAAACCTATGGTTCTCTTGACTCAATCATTCCAATATTTATCCATGGTTTTTTATCAGCAACTTAGCCATAATAACAACATGTTTCAGCCATGCAATAGCCGATCCAAAACAGTAACCTTATCTCCATTTAAAAACCCTTTAAACCTTCAAAACATGGTATGGTTTTTATCTCTCAAAAACCCTAAGAATTACCAAGTCTTTTCATGGGGTTCGGCCATCCAAAGTGGCCGAACCTTATGATCCATTTTCTTCCCTTTTAAAACAGCATTATCCATGATCTAAACCCTTGATAGATTTGGCCATACAATGGCCAGATCATATTCCCTTAACCAACTTATTTAACAAGGGTTCATAGTGCACTTACCAACACCGCGACTCCTTCGGTTCTTTGACTACTTCTTGATCCTTTACTTCCTTAGCCTCTCATTCTTCCTTTAGCTGAGACTGATCTTTGCTTGGAGACTCCTTGAAATGGTTTAGACAAAGTATTGATTTGAGAGAGAGAGATAGAAATTTTGGCCTTGGATGAGAGTGAAAGCCTTGATGCCAAACTCCTTTGTATATTTTGTCTTGGTGAAGGAATCGACCAAGGATTGATTAGAGATAGGCAACCAACTAATGATTTTGGTCTTGAGAGGTGAAAATGTCCAAGGGAGAGAGAGGGAGAGAGTGAAAATGAAACTCCTTTGGCTAATGAAATTCAACCTAAGGTTGGCACCACATGTAACTCCCATTTGCATTCATCTCCTTTACTTATTTTTTTTGGGGGTTTCATCTTTGAGATGGAACTCCTAAGGCACAAACGGTTTTTGGCTCTTGGCTGCCTAGATGCAACCTTCTTCAAGTGTGAACCCACTTGTAACTCCCATTTGCTTAATGCCTCCCTTGGGGTTTCATCTTTGAGATGAAACTCCCAAGGTACCCAACGTCTCCCAATGGTGTTTTGGTGTATCCTTTCCTCTCATCATTCATCTCTTATTAACATTGCATGTGAGAGTTTCATATTGAAATGAAACTCCCATAGGCTCCAACGGTATTGTCATTGTTTGGCTTGTGTAACCGCCACCTCTCCATTATTGGACTGTTTAGGAGTTTCATCCATGAGATGAAACTCCATGTCCTTTCATCTCCCAAATCCCAACAATAGGCTTGATGTTTTATGTAACCGTCTACCTCCCTTGATTCTCACCAATGCCCCATGTGGGGATTTCATGCATGGGGAAATCTTCCCATGCAACCAACGTGTATAAGGTGGTGCATCTTGAAATCTTGGTGTAACCTCCCCTCAATTATGCTTTCATGTGGGGGTTTCATCCTTGAGATGAAACTCCCAAGTGTTAAACCATCCTTCCATTGGCTATCCCTTGAAGTTTCATGCATGGAATAAAGCCTCCATGCTATCCAACGTGCATAATACTTTTGATTTTGAAACATAACCTCTCCATGGAGTTTCATGAATGAAATAATACTCCCATGCAATTCCAACGTGTATATGCATTTGAATTTGAAATACAACTCCTCACATATGTAACTCCTAAAAACAGCCACCCCATTCATTACTTATCTGGGGGTTACATGCATGAGATTACCTCTCCATGCAGCCAACGTATACAAGGGTTTTAAAATAAGTTCCTCACCCATGTAACTCTCATAAAAACAGCCACCCCATTCATTTAATTCAACTTAACCAATAAATTCAACTCAACTAAACTCCATCATTTATTTCAACTCAATCTTCAATTTGAGTTTTCTTAAACACTTGTTAACATTCCATTCAATTCAGCCTAACCCAATTAAACTTGAGCTCACCCAATGGTCAAACATGTCAACCACGACCCATTGGGTCCCATTTGGGTCCTTTGACCCAATTAACCACTTTGACCCAAATAAATGTACATTACCCAATTAATTTAATTTAATCCCATAACACCTACATTGGGTCTTATTTGAACAATGGGTCCCACAATTTACTCATCTACGGTCATATCCTTTTAATTCATAATTTCAATGGCAATTTCGTAAATATTGATATATTGCAAAATCGGGGATATTACATTCACAAGGATAGAGTAAGAAGTGTCCTCACTATAAGCTTCCATCCATCTATACCAAATGACTCTAAAGCCCATCCTCTCAAACAAGTAACCCACAAAAGACCAATCGACGAAGTCATACACCTTTTCCAAGTCAATTTTGAAAAAAATGCCTGATTTTTTGTCTCTTTGCCTAATATGGACCAGCTCATTGGCAATAGGGACCCCATCGAGAATTTGTCTATCTTCCACAAAAGTTCCCTAAGACTCCCCAATAATTTGTGATAAAACTTTCTTCAATCTTTCTGCCAACACTTTTGCCAGGAGCTTATATACACTTTCCAGGAGGCTGATTGGTAAAAAATGAGATAAACCCTCAAGGCCCTCTCTTTTAGGGATGAGGGTGATGAAGGAATTCTTCAGATTCTTATTGATGGTACCGCTTTGAAAAAACTCCTTAAAGGTTCTTAGAATGTATGGACACACTGTCTCCCAACACGCCTTAAAGAAGGAA
This sequence comes from Chimonanthus salicifolius, assembly GCA_013350335.1. NCBI lineage: Eukaryota > Viridiplantae > Streptophyta > Magnoliopsida > Laurales > Calycanthaceae > Chimonanthus > Chimonanthus salicifolius. The sequence goes on from CM023533.1 coordinate 67,597,717, forward strand.
AAATTAAACCCATCAAGACCAGGTGCCTTATTACCAACCATCCCATTTAAAGCCCCTCTAATTTCTTCTATTAAAAACTCATTTTCCAACCACCTTGCACTATTACTGCTAATCTTTTAAAAATGGATACTGTCCATAGTTGGTTTGTCAAATCTTGATGGAGACAAAGATGCTGACAGCAACTTATTAAATGGAGAATCAGAGTCATAGATCAACCATGCAAGAGGGACCCTAGGCACTTGAATTAGTACATGCAGAACACAAGGAGCATGGGGAGAGAATGGACAAAAAGAAGAGGGGAAGTGGGAGGGGGAGAGAAGCAAAGGTACCCGTTTAGAGCTGAAGAAAGGCAGGACAACAACCGGATCGATGAAGATATGATGAGTCGACTGCAATTAGTTGAGAATAGCTTCCCACGGGTCCCAAGAATCAGTAACAATCCGCAACTGACAGTACCCAGACTCGAGCAAGGGAGGGGGTATGCTAGTCCGAAGCAAAGGAGATGGTGACCAAAAGAAGATAAACATCGCCGATGATAGCTCAACAGTACAAGTGAAAATCCATGATGAAAAGGGAGCAACAAAGGGAAATCCCAATCCACCCCTCCGACGAGCACCACAAGCCTTGATATTGAAAATAGGAAGAAGGACCCCCAACGCAGAGCCCTCGCCAAAAACAAAAGAGGCATCCTGGAAAGCCTCTGGGACGAACTTACAGACCAATCTGGAGAACAAACCACGTGGGCGGTGTAGAAAGGGGTTAGAGTAATAATAAAAGGATAAAAAGGAGAGGATACCCAAACCCGAATCCGACGCCGACAAGTGGGAGCCGTAAGGAGGGGGGCAGGAGAGAGACAAGCAACAGAGAGTGAGGGAAGCACAGGCCCAGGAGGTGAGCGAAATATAACCAAGAAATGGTCTCTCATAGCTTTTTTAATCCCAAATTTTTCGTTAATCCGTCTACTATTCACCACAATTGATCTAATAGCATTCACTGTTTTTCTGCCATTAGTACATCTATGAAAGAATTTAGAGTTCTTATCACCTTCCTGCAACCACATCATTCGCGAACGTTGACGCCATACAACTTCTTCCAATCTTAAGCACTCCATTAGGGTTGCTTAGCTGACTCTTTTCGCACTTCTTTCATCCTCATTTTGGTCTCTTTCCTCTTCTAACTTATTCCACCCCTCTAACTCAGTCATTGAAGCTTTGTAACGCCCCGCCCTTTTTCACTAGCCAAAAATCAGAGTATATTTTTTTTTAAATAAGTGAGAGAGGGCGGGTCGTCATGACGCGAGTTAAGTCCGAGTTTCCAAAACCTGACCCTTAACTAGCCACTATTACGTGTGCATGGACTAAATCCACTAAAAAAATTTCACACATTTTTCACATACATGCGGAATAATTCATATGAATAATATGTTATTCACATCCTTCTCATCATTAAGCAATGACAACTAATCACCATAAAATTCATATATACTTAAGGATTAATCAAAGCATAGCAAATAAGTTCTAAGTTATTACAGTCCAAAATATAAGTCTTCCCAATACATCATTGAAACCAACATAAGCAATTTAAACATTAAATATTCCCAAGCTCCTATGCTTAGCTCACTTCTGGTCCCACGTCATTTTCCTTATCATTCCATGTTCCATCATTTATAGGGTAGAAATAGGGAATTAGTCAACATACTCAGTAGGTATTCCAATGAGGGTTATGGTACACATAGGAGTAATATTAGATTAACATAAAACAAGGACATATACATCATTAAAGTCATATTTGTAAAACATGTTGTAGATAACAAAACAATGCATGATGTCCATATCATAATCATGTTAACATAAGTGTCATGTCATGGGTGTCAATGCCAAATGATATCCCACCCAATGTCCACACTCAATCATAAATCATATCAATGGTTTCCTTGGCCAATTATGTCTACAGTGTTTAAGGCGGCAACCACCAGGGCATTGTATGCCCATCCACGAATTAATCGGGATTACCGATGGAGTGTGGTCTCCTCCCTCTGCGTAGGATTTCGGGACCTTCCCAGGAGCTCTTCGGCCCAATTACATCGTACCTTTCTATCAATTGGATGCGGCCAAATCTCAACAGTTCATATAGCTTCTTACAAGCTAATCTTAAGCCCAAGTTATGTCCGGACCTCTCAGAACTTGGCTTGCTGGTCATATGTATTCCCTCATATGCCATGCATGAGGCAATGTATGCAAGAATGCCATGTATGATATCTGGTTGTATTTCAGCAGGCTGAATCTGTGATTCAATCGACTGAAAGTTTACGGGTCAAATTTATACAGTATCTGGTTGTATTTCAGCTGACTGAATCTTATGATTCAGTTGGCTGACATTGGGTCAGATCGTTTGTGTTCTCGGCCAGTACACTTTCAGTCGACTAAATCACAGATTCAGTCTGCTGAAATACATCCAAATCCTTTGTATGTTCCGCCAATATATTTTCAGTTGACTGAATCATAAGATTCAGTCAGCTGAAATACCAACAGATTGTTTGCGTGTTTGGCAAGTATTCTTTCAGTCGACTGGATCACTGATTCAGTCGGCTGAATTACCAACAGACCCCATATGTGCTTAGCCAATATAGTTTCAGTCAACTGAATTATAAGATTCAGTCGACTGACTTTGGGTCAGTTCCTTTTGTGCCTGACCAGTCCACTTTCAGTCGACTGAATCATAAGATTCAGTCAGCTAAAACACCAACGGATCCTTTGTGTGCTTGGTCAGCACCCTTTCAGTCGACTGAATCATAAGATTCAGTCGACTGGCTTTTTGTCAATTCTCTGTGTTTGCTTGCATGGTAAGGTCATTCTTCTTGAAATCCATTCTTAATCATATTAAATCATGGATTTCATCTTCCATACCTTTCTTAACAAACTTATCCTACCCACTAGCCAAGGTTAGGGTTTTTCATAATCCATCCAATCCTAGTATCCTCATAACATGAGTTTGGATTAATCCTATGGTTGTTTTTTTCAACCCATAACCTTTCCTTGGATGGATTTCCAACTCCATGGCCTTATAACAATTTGGCCATCCATTCCAACCATTCATGAAACCCATGGGTTCGGTCACACCATGGCCAAACCTATGGTTTCCTTGGATTCATTCCTATGTTATTAAGCCTTAGACATACCTTCCTTCAGTCTCCTTCTTTTCTTTTGATCTGTCTTTTCTTCCTTAATTCTTCTTCTACTTTCTTTGTTCTTCAAAGCCTCTAATGTATGGTGGTAAAGGTGAGAGAGAGAGAGAGGAGAGGAAAGGAGGGAAAAAGGAGGAGGAGTCAGCCAAGGGGTTTGGAGTGCCCCTTGGTTTGTGTCTTTTTGTATAACACTTAGTCTCTTCACTTCCTCTTATAATGCCTTGGTTTAACCACTCAGACCCTTGGTTAAACCAAAGAGTCCCTTGGCTTTTGAGGTGAAAACTCTTGGGTTCATGGCTCTTGAGATGAAAACCCTTCATCTTCTTCAACTCAAACAAAAACCTTAACTCAACACTTGACCCACACGTGGTTGACTAAGTCAACCCATGTCATGGCCGGCCATGCATGTGGTGGCTTGGTCACCACATGGCACTTGGGTCCCACATTGGCCATGTCACTTGATGATGTGGCATCCTTGCTTACTTGATTTCCATGTGATGACATGTATGCCATATGGCAATGCCACATCACTCACATGCCACCTCACTTGATGAGGTGGACTTTAATGCATTGGGTCTTAATTGGGTAATTGGCACATTTACTTTAAACTTACCCAATTACTTTAAAATCAAGCTCACCCATGACCCATTGGGTCTTAATTGGGTAATAGACCCATTTCTTGCCCATCTAATGTCAATTTTCACTTTTTAATCTCAAATTCAACTAAATTGCAATCCAAGTGAGCCAATCCAATAGATAAATAAGCTAAGAAAAATCCAGGGTGTTACAAACTTCTTTTCTTTCTTTTACCAGGCCTCCTTCGGACTCTACCCATTCTTTGATTTTTTATTTGTGTAGAGAAAGTTTCTTAGAGAGAACAAAACCCCCCCAACCATGGATATCAAAGCTCTTCCACCATTCATTAAATAGACCAACAAATTTCGGGTTCCCCAACCAACCGTTACTGAAGCGGAAACGCTTGGGACCTGTCACGCCCTGTAACACCCTGGAAATTAAAGGTTATCAATTTATATGAATTTATTCATATTTACGGAATTGCCATTGTGATATATTTGAGTTGAATTTAAATGGGTCAATGGTTCAAACAAGACCCAATGGTTAGTAGTTTTGATTACAAAACAAATAAATGGATAAGATGAACTTAAACGGGTCAAAAATCATATTTGGGTCAAATTTTGTTAAATGGGTCAAAATGGCCAAATGGGACCCAATGGGTTGAAATGAGCATGATTAATCATGAGTGAGCTCAAAGCTTAATTGGTTTGAGTTTATTAAATATTTGAGTTGGGTTTGAGTTGAAATAAATGATGGAGTTTAGTTGAGTGGAATTTATTAGTTGAGTTACATTAAATGAATGAGTTGAGTTTGAGTGAGTTAAATAAATGAGGTAGATGGAATAATTATTTTAATGAGTGAAGTGTGTGTAAGATGGTGGTGTGGGCTGGTTGTAAGTTTTAACTCAATAAAAACGTTGGCTGCATGGGAGGCTTTACCATGCATGTAACTCCTATTTAGGTGATGAATGAAATGAGAGTTACATTTTGAAATTACATGGGAGTTACTTGGGTGAAAGTTATATTTCAAATTCAAGTAGGAAACACGTTGGAGTTGCATGGGATTGTTATCCCATGCATGTAACTCCTACAAAAAAAAGAGATGAATGGGATGACCGTTTGAGGGTTACAAACATAAAGTGGTTGAAGAAAGGTGGCTGTTATGGAGTACCCATTTCAAACAAAGGACGTTGGAGCATGGAAGAGTTTCATGTCAAAAAAAATGAAATCCCCACTTTGACGTTGATGAGCATCAAAAGGATGGAAGTTACACAAGGGCATGAGGGTTTATTCCATGCTTAGGTATTCAAAGAGACAACCAATGGAGGGTGAAGCACATGGGAGTTTTCATTTACATGTGAAACTCTCACATGCAATATTAATGCAAGATGGATAGTGTGAGGAATGCACACAGCAAAACCGTTGGGTACCCTTGGTGTTTCATCTCAAGATGAAACCCCCATTTGGTTTATTAATAAGAGAAGGAGCAAAGGAGGGGGCTTACACAAAATTCAATCCAAAAGGGACGTTGGATGCTTGGGGAGGTTTCATTGCATAGATGAAACCCCCAAGTAAGCATAAAGGACTTGGGGTTAATGTGGGAGTTACATGTGAGGTAAACCTTGGGCAGGTTTTGGTTAAGCAAAGGGCTCTCATTTTACTCTCTCTATCTCTCTCTTCCTTGGACTGTTATCATCTCTCTAAGATCAAGAACAGCAGCTGGTTATTGATATGAAATCAGTCCTTGATTGATTTATTTCACCAAGACAAAAGCATACTTTGAGCAAAAGAGTTGGCATCAAGGTGTTCCATCCAAAGTCAAAATCCTATTTCTTTCTCTCTTTGCCGTTTTCTACCAAGAGCAGTAGTTGGTTGCTTAATCAGTCCTTCACCGATCTCTCCATCAAGGAATCAAGAAGAAGGAGAGGCTAAGAAAGGGAAAGAAACTGTAATAACCCGAATTTTTGATAAATATATATATTGGCATTTATTCATTTTAATTTGAAGTTTGATATAATAAAATGCCAAATGGACCAAATTTTGGGACAATGGCCCAAGGATAGCCCAATTGGGCCATGGATTGGATGAAACCCATTTAATGGGTCAATGAGGATTAATCGGGTCAACGATGGTCAAGTGGGCCCGATAGCCATGTGGGGCCCAATGGATCAAAATCGGTTCAAATCCTAAGGTAAGTGGAAAAGGAGGGAATCTAATTGGGCCATGGGCCCAATGGTTACCCAATAAACCTTGAATTGGAATTGATACATGTAATTGGTCAATGGTAAGTAATCGGGTCAAAGATGGTCAATTTGGGTCAAAGAGCCATGTGGGACCCAATGAGCCAAGGTAACTAAGCCCTAAGATAAATGGGTAAGACAAGAATCAAATTGGGCCATGGGCCCAATGATGATCTAATAAAAAGGGATACAATTAATAAAATTTAAATCACCTAAGTTAGGTGATAAATGGACCAAGGCAACATAGCCAATGGGGCCCACCTCCACCTCACCCATTGAGGTGGCGTGTGGACCAAGGAGAAAGTGGGACCAACCATCATGGTTGACTTGGTCAACCATGGATAAAATTAAGAAGACTATGGTGGATTAAGGGAAATTAAATTGATTAAAATTATTGTAAAATTACCTAAGTTAAAATGAAGGGAATTAAAATAACATGGCCAAGTGGGGCCCACCTCCACCTCATCAAGTGAGGTGGCAGGTGGGGTAGGTATATGTGGGGGCCGTCCACCATGGTTGACTTGGTCAACCATGGGTGGATTTATTAGATAGATAATTTAAGGGAATTAAATTAGATGAAAATTAATTAACCTAAGTGAGGGCTTAACTTAATTAAGTTGATTAGTTAGGGTCAACATAAACAAGTCAAAGAGGACATGGGAGCCATGCTTGGTGGTTGGGTCTCAACCACCACCACCCAAGTCAAGCTGGCCCATGCTTGGTGGGTGGGGAAAATTAATGAGGAGTCTAAGTCACTCCAACCACCTCCATCTCATTTCAAACTACCCATTTGACTCTAGCCCTCCACACACACAAGGAAATTCGTTCCTCACCTTGCAAGGAGAAAGTGAAGAAAACTTAGAAGAAAACTTAGAAGAAAAAACGAAGAGAAGAAGAGAAGAAAAGAGGTGGAACCTTGGATTCACCTCTTGAAGATCAAGAGTTACCATTCTTCATCATCTTCCCCTCTTCCCCTCTCTCTAAACCTAACACTATCTTAGCCAATCCAAGCATGTCCCACCATTGATCAAGCACATCTAGCCGATCAAAGATCAAGAAGAAGGAGAAAAGAGGCCAAGGAAGTTGACGGGAGCGACAAAGACCGGAGGAGTCGTCGGATAGTAAGTATGTTCTAAACAAGAAATTTATTATTTAGGTTTTTTAATTTTAAAATCCATCCTTGCCATATGATGGTGGCCAAATTATTTTAGGCTATGGAATGGATCTAAAATCCATCAAATGGAAGGCAAAGAAATGGAAGAGATGGTCTAAGAAAAAAATGAAATGAATGGATTAAGTATGGAAAAGATGGAAGTTTTAATGGATTGAATGGACCTTAGGGTTCGGCCATGTAGCATGGCCGAACCCCATGGCCAATGTGGGATGAATTTATTAAGATGTTAAGGTTTAAAATTTTGGAGAATGGCTAATGAGCTTTAGGTTTTTAAATGAGTGAACATTAGTGATTTATAATTTCAAATTTTTGGAATTCTAAGGTTGTATTAAAGCATGGAGAATATGGAATTTTTAATGAATGGATGGACCATAGGGTTCGGCCATGTAGCATGGCCGAACCCCATGGTAAATGAGGATGATTTTAATTTGGATTATATTTTAATATTATGCATTTTAATTAGGGTTTTTATAAGAAATAAAAAGTTGGAGAATGGTTTAGGGTTTCAAGGATTTAAAGGATTAAATGTAGGCAATTTTTGGAAAAAAGTTTTATGATGGAATCCATGGATGATATTTTAGAATTTTTATAAGATTAGAAGTATGGAGAATGGTTAATGAAAATTAGTTTTCAAATGATTAAAAATAGGTGTTTTAAAGGATTGTTAAAATGAGAAATCATGAGGAAATGTTGGTGGTTTTTAATGGACTTTAAATGTGATTAAAAGACCCAAGTTAAAAATGAGGGAAAGGCATCATGGGTTCGGCCATGGTGTATGGCCGAACCCATGACCCATGTTTTAGGTCATTCATGGGCTAAGTATGGTTTATATATGTGCTTAAACAAAATGGAAATTAAGTTAAGTTAATGATGAAATTTAAATGGATGTTACAAGTATAATATGTGATGTTTAAATGGAATAAAGATGGTGATTGAAATGGATGATCTAAGTTTCATTGGAGGTATGTTTAATGGATAATTGAAACCAAGAAGGATGGGGAAAGAAACATCATGGGTTCAGCCATGATGTATGGCCGAACCCATGACCCAAATTTTGATCAACTTTAGGCTAAGGTTAATGAATGTATCAATGCCTAGGAGGTTGTTTTAAAGGGCCAAAATGAATGAAGATTTGTGATTTTTGAAATGGATTATTTTTGGGACAAAATATGAGTCTTTGAAAATGGCACCAATAAAAGTGAACCATGAACCCATGACCCCTTTGGGAGCCATATTATGGGTATGGAATTATTTATGGGATTAAATATTTACAAATTTTATTAAACTAGATGGCTGATTTTATGATGTTATGTCATGATTAAGAAATTATAAATGGGTCCAAGTTTATGGGTCAAATATGGACTTAAATATGCATGGATAAAAGGGGTAACTTAACCATGGAAGAGGAGTGGCAAAACCGTAATTTGTGGCCACATTGAAGGACCATGGGTTCGACCATGGTACATGGCCGAACCCTATGTGGGTTGGACATGAAAATGGATATATTATGAATGAATAAATGAAGCGGATAGTTGCTGCGTTTTAGGCTCGCAAATCGGAATTTTAAATTTGGCCAAAATTGGATTTATGTATGAGTCTAAAACCAATGGATAATGGGCTAAGTTAGGGACTTAATCATGGATGATGTATGGACTAATTCGGTAAATGTAATAAGGTATCGAGCATCGCAAACGGTACGCGATCGGCGACCGGATTATCGAACGGGAAGCATAATGGAACGCGACACGGTATTCGGTAGGATTCCTACCTTTTTGTAAACGATGGATATGTGATGGTGTTTTAAATTATTTTGACTTGGCTTATTATGGATCTATGATTATAATTTATGATTTATGGGACTTGCACTATGATGGGTTTTAACTTATGAATTACATGATAGTATCATGGATTATATTTTAATATTATGCATCATATGACTATGTATGGTATATCGAATATGGTCTATCTATATACTACATAGCATAATGCACCTACACCTCATGAATGGCATGGGCAGGAAAAAAATAAACAAACCGGAGTCCATGCTCCGTCGGGGCGACCGAGAATCAGACATGGGGATTGCCTGAGGGCTATAACCGGAGTCCATGCTCCGTCGGGGCGACCGAGAATCAGACATGGGGATAGCCTGAGGGCTATAACCGGAGTCCATGCTCCGTCGGGGCGACCGAGAAACAAACATGGGGAAACAGGATATTGTATGATCATACGGATAATGGGTGGGACACATGACATAAGCACCCATGACATAGCATTCATCACATACTTATTTTGTTGTATTTTATGTTATCGGTATGTGTGTATCACTAATCCATGTGCTAGCCCTACTCGGAGTCCTACTGGGCGCGTTGACTAACGCCCTACTTCTACCCTAGCTGATGATGCAAGAGAGGCAGGAAGCGGTGGACATACCGGAGGCCAAGCTTAGGAGCTTGGAAAGTGCAGTTCTAGTTTAAATTATGTTTACATTTTGGAGATGTAATTTTAAAGTAACTTAGCTTGTCGGGTTGTATAAATTTACGTTTCTTGCGATGGTTTTGGACGTTACTTATGGACGATACATTTTGTGATATAATCATGAACATAGGGGCATTTTGGTAAATTCAATGTTGTATCTTCCCTTCTATCTAAAAACCGGTAGGATAGACTCCATTATCATGTTCCGCAATAATCATAATCCACGAGCTTACTTCCTACGCGTGAACAGTTCTCGTGGACTTAGCTCCGCGCACGCGTGGGGTTGGCCAGTTAAGGGTCGGGCTTTAGAAGCTCGGACTTAACTCGCGTCGTGGCGTCCACGCCCTCTCTCACTCTTCTATTTCAAAAAAAAAAAAAAATAGACTCTGATTTTCATAAAACGAGTGAAAAAGGGCAGGGCGTTATAGAAATAAGCCGGAGTGAAGATCAATTGGAGGAGTCGCGGAAACGATAGGTTTTCGATAAACAATTTTTAATAAAGAATCATGATCCGGCCATTGGATGACCGAATCTAACAAGGGTTAAATATTGGTTGGAAGTGCATGATTAAGATGAAAAATGGATTATAGGGTTCGGCCACTTGGGATGGCCGAACCCCATGAAAAGATTGGGTTAAGTTGGATGGTCTTTTTGAACCAAAATCATGGACTGTTTTTGGATGCTAAATTAGATTGATTACATGCTTTGAAAAGTTCTAAAATTATGGTTTTAAGTATCATGTGTTGGGCTATGGATTGGCCGAACACATCAAGGAATTTAATCTAGAAATTATGATGTTTAAATGATAAAATATGGATCATAGGGTTCGGCCCCATTGGATGGCCGAACCCCATGGAAAAACTTGGTGATTCTTAATGGTGGTTGAGGGATAAAATCCATAGTAGTTAATGAAGAATTTTAAAGGATTTAAAGTGAAGATAAGCTTACTGTTTTTGGGTAACTATGGCTTGGCTGAACCATATTAATACTATGGTTAAATTGTAGATTAAAACCATGGACAAAGGTTGGAATAATTACACCAAGAGAACCATAGGATTCGGCCATATGTATGGCCGAACCCCATGGACTGTTTTGTGGATATTTGGATTGAGTTTTACAAAATGGAAATCATACAAAGTGATGGACTTATTGGATGGTTTTGAATGGTAAAAACATGGTAACATTATACAGTTATCCTATGTCTAAATGAGACCAAAAACATGTTTAAGAGACCAAAACATGCACATAGGGTTCGGCCACCTTGGATGGCCGAACCCCATGTAAGTATTTGATTGTTTGGTTTGGCTTTCAAGAAGATAGAAATCACATCAATTATGGACTTAGTACTAAGGTGGTTTGTTGATGTACTTTGTTTTCTAAGACAAAATTAAACAAAGGGTTAGTATAGTGGCGTTATCGTAAATATGGATGAAAAGATGAAATGATCAAATGAATGGACTTATGAGACAAAACCTAAGGTGGTAAGGTTCGGCCATGTAGTATGGCCGAACCCTACCAAGGTTCATTTGAAAGTTTGGGACATTTAGAGGGTTTTAATTAAATAAAAGAGTGACCAAGGTTTAAATGGGTGAGGTTCGGCCATGGGGTATGGCCGAACCCCACAAAGTGGATTTTTGGGACTTAGATTAACATGGAATCACATGAACGAATGTTTAACTTGCTGTTATGTAAATAAGGTATTGGGATTGCTAGAACGGTGAACAAACCGTAAACGGAAGACAGTTCACAAGAGCGGGCAATCTAAGTGACTTAGTGTAGGTTTCCTACCTTTATTGTAACCACAATTTCATATGCTGTTTTATGTTGATTTTGATAACTTATATGATTGTAAAGTTATGTTTCTAAATGACATGTTGCATAGATATCTCATGCATGGCATGGGATGATGGTGTTGTAACCGGAGGCCACACTCCGTCAGGGCGTCCGAAAGACCACTGTGGGGTACCTTGATGATGAGAATCCCATCAGGAGGAATCCAGAGGCCATACTCCGTCGGGCCGTCCGAAAGACCACTATGGGTTACCTTGACGATGAGAATCCCGTCAAGTGATGGCTATGTTGAATGGTGATGGGTGGGACTCATTACATGTTCATTTCATACATAGCATGTTTTTATGGAATTTTATCACACTTGTATTATTATTTTATTATTTGCATGTTTTTGACTAACCATGTGGTAGCCCTATTCGGAAACATTACTGGGCGAGTTGATCTAATGCCCTATCTATATCCTTAGTGGATGATGCAGGGAAATGGAAAAACGTGGATCGAGAAGAGGACCAAGTACGGAAACTTGGGCTGTTTGAATGATTTTGAATGGACTTGAATGGACTATTCATTGATTTGTTATTTGAATTATTTGGACAATGTAATTTGGTAACTAGATTTGTTGGCATGTAATAAGTAGATAAGTAGATGCTGTTGATTGGTTTATTTTTGGATGGTTGGATGGAATGGTAGATTAATATTATTTAGTAATTTTGGAGAATAAGATTATGTACTTTGCTATCTAAGAATGGAAAATTGGAATAGTCTTAGGTTCTATTATAACCTCAGTTAGATTAAAACAAAGTTAATTCCGCAAGTTATATATGTACCATGTGCGGATCAGTTTTATGGACTTAGTTCATACGCACATGGGCTTGGCCAGTTAAGGGTCGGATTTCGAGATCCGAACTTAACTCGCGTCGTGACACTCCGCCCTGATCACATGATTATTATATTTAAATAAAAACTCTGAAAATTAGAGTGAAAAGGGCGGGGCGTTACACGCCCCGACCCAACAGGCACGTGAGAAACAAGAATATTTTTTTTTTACTCTAAAGCATGCATAACTCATAGTCCAAACATGTGACACCGACATGTGTAACAAGATCCCTGCAGATCCTAGGACTTATTGGACCCTTGGGTTGATCGAACTGAATCATCAACTGCATACGTACTCCATTGGAGATCAAATCTTGCATAGTTCTAAAATTCATTTATTTCATGGCACTAACCCCGTGTTATTCATGATGTCAGATCAAGACATTCTAATTACCCAATCGTGGGCCTCATCAGTAGAATAGATCTCATCTATCACAAGTCTAACCAATCATAGGTTTATACCAACCATGGGAACATCGTCAACCATGGAGTCTATGTCACTCATGGGATAAACATCAACCATGGGACCTATACACAAACATAAGTACTACATCCCTCCTAGGGGACAATACTCTAAATACAGGTCAAATCATCTATGGAATCAATGCCCTCCTTGAGAATATCCATCCACGGTAATAATATACATCTATGGTCACAATGCCCTCTATAAGGATAACCATCCAGGGAACCATTAAGTCCACCATGAGACCAATACGTCTAGCATGGAACCAACATGTCTATCATAGGCCCAATATGCCTATCATATAACCAATATCTAGGCATGGACCCAATATGATTACCATGGGAGCAACTTCCATGTGGCTAATCATCCTTTCCTAGTAACACTCCATCAGTGAGTATCATCTATCCATGGGTATAAATCATCCATGAATATAATCCCTCCATGGGTATAATCCATCCATGGGCATAAGTCATCCAGGGAACACATCATCTACCATGGGATCTTCTATCTGTAGGAACAACACTCGTACGAATCACTACGTGACTGTGGCAACAAGATCAAATCATAAACATACCACAACCCCTAACAAGACTTAGGGCTCATGACTTATTAAGCAGGATATTCATGACTGGCGTGATCAAGTCTACCTCACCTTGTATCCCTTCACCACATGGGTGATTCAGTCAAGCTTTAAGGGGGTTGGACCGCGCCTTATAAAGCTAGTACCATCCATATGGGGTAAACGAGTATCTAGCCCTGTGCATCAACGCACATCAAATGTGTTATATAACCGTGAGAGCGCCCTACAGCGCGTAGCATGTGAGAGACTCACTCATTGATGAAAAGCATACGGGACCAAGTCTCCTTACTCGACCCCACCATCCAGAATACCTCTCTGGAACGGGCAGTCAAATATCATAATCACATGAGGGAAAAACCCATACCACGTCTCAATATCAATATCACGTGAGGGACGCACCCACATAATAATAATGTTGAAATGGAATATAAATCATGCTATGCAACATTGTCCTGCTATCAACCTCATCAATGTGAACGCAATGTCCACTCAAGGACATCAATCTCATCAACATGAATACAATGTCCACCCAATGACACCTCTATGGAATGGGCTGCCAATCATCATGATCCGTTAAGGGACATAGGCCATGACTTAAAAGTGGAGATCTCCATACAACATAGATAATCTACCTCACCATGCGTCCATTCACCACTCTAGTGATTAAGTCAACTCTAAGGTAATCAATATACCACTTACCAAGTTAGTACTGCCCAAGTAGGGCTCACAAGTATCTAACCCTACGTAATTCTTCTTACTAAGTCAATACCCCCCGTATAGGCTCACGAGTATCTAACCTTGCGCAATGCATCGAACTAAGTTAGTACCGCCCTCTTAGGTTCACGAGTATCTGACCCTACGTAGCTGCACACCAAGTGTACAAAATAGTCATGAGGGCGACCTAAAGCACGAAGCATGATAGGAACTATACTCCTCAACGACAACCACAACAGCCATGAAAACGACCTACAGCGCGAAGCATGATAGGAGCTATATTCCTCAACGACAACCACAACAGTCGTGAGAGCAACCTACAGCGCAAAGCATGATAGGAGTTATACTCCTCGACGGCAACCCTACAAGACCAAGTCTCATAACCGACACCACCATTCCAATAGGGTTCCTTAAACAAAACCATTACCCTGTCACACCAACATCCTCTAGAGAGTGGGGAATCATAGTAGTGGGGCCTAAACAAAAGAAAGTAAATCATCAAGTGTTATAAACTCTTTGGGTCCCATCTCAACACTAGTAATTCTCAATATCATCATGCCTATTAACACAATATCCCATACTCACGTCTTAGATAACCTCCTCGGCACATATCAGTGAGTAATACAAAAAGGATCATATTCATAATTACATAGACAACATATATGTCATAATCACATAATGACCATAATTTTACAATGATAGCAGCATAGCACACTCCATTATGTTTCATACATTCAACATAATTATCACATTGGGTTATTTTTGGGACATGGACTACACATCAACCTTGAGATACACACATCGGATTTATTTACACATATACTTAGTCCTTACAATTCATTCAACCTGTCTATAGTGGTTTATCATCTTAAGTCCAATCACTCTCTTTTTCACAACATTAACCTAATTAAGTTCAACAAAATTCATCTCAACCCTTCCCAAGGGTTTCCAACAATTAACACAATTTATCCATCATTCTTAATATAAATAGATGAGACACAATGCATCTTTTGATCGAGCTAAGGCACAATGCTCTCAGGTGCCTATGTACCACATATTGGATCAAGTCAACCGTAGTTCATTATTTTCACGTTTGGGTTGACATTGGGGAGTGGTCATACCTTTACTTTGGGGAAATCAAACAAGGCTTTCTTTGCATTTACATTGCATTCCATGCATTCTCAATCAAGCTAACCCATCCCCATTGTAGCACAAGTTAACTCCCTAGGGTTGTAAGATACTTGACCTTAACTCACACATTTCACTTAGTCTAACCCTTCCTCAAGTTCCTCTTCAAATCATGGAAATTCATTGTACACATTGTTAGGTTGATCCACCACAACCATTATCAACATAGGTACTCACCAGTGATGTACACGTCATCACAAAATCCAAGCATGGCATTAAAACACATTTATCATGCTTATTATATGAGTTACCCATCTAAAAATTCCAATCACAATCATAGAATTCATTTGATGCATGTATTACTCATAACTATAGACAAGTATGGGAAGTTATCAAGGCCCTACATTTCACATCAATATCATAGGCATAGGGAGTTCAAACCATAACTTTACCCAACTATACATTGGAATGTGCACAAAGCAACATTAACTCAAACATATTATCAAACACCTTGTGAGCATGGAATTTTACAAATATTCTCAATGCTCAAAGTGTATGGCATTCTCCAATTTTACCCAATGTTATCAAATTTGAATTGTATCGAAATTGATCTAGGGGTGTGAATCATGAATCTAAAATCATAAAATTGTAAGATTCGTATATCCTCTTATTCCCATAACCACTTTGTTGACTTGGGCCATTATAAGACCCCAATCAGCTTATTCAATATCCAACATTACAAGGTAGTGATCCAAAATAGGGCTGAAAAATTTCACCTGACTAGAATTTGTAAAAAGTAGATCCCAATTTGAAGATGTAAGGAACCTGTCAAGCCTGCTCATGGAGCATCTCATCTATCCATTGCTCCAAGTGAACCTTCCCCCGATGAGTGGGTGATCGCTTCCACTCCTTCATCTAACAATAGGCCTTTAAGTGAAATTGATTTTTCATCCATTAGTCTTGCGGGAGCCTTAAAAACAAGCGGATTCCAAATAATGGTCAGACCTGCTGCCGCCCCAACCGAAGGCTTGCTAAACCATTCTGCCTCCTGAAGACACCACAACTCCCTTATGATGGAAGGGGGCATATCCTCCTTTTTGTTTCTTGTATCATAAGAATATCAATTCTATTTTTTCAAGCAAAACGACGGATGGCAATGCGTTTCTCCCAGATGCGAACTCCTTTTACATTCCAAATAAACAACCTTCATTGGGATACCTGGCAATCTCCTTCCCACACCATTGGATAACTTGAGCTTCTCTTAACAGCTTTGAAGACCAGTTTTCTACAGAATTTGAGGAAGTTATTTCTCCCTAGAAGGAGTTCATACCGATGTTACCTCTATGGGGTTGAAGGGAGTTTGAAGTTGATCAATCTAAATCCTCCATCATGCTGAGCTGCTATTCAACAAAAGGGCAGTTGTCAAAATTTACCCCCAAAACTCTACTGATTCTGAGAATATCTAACCCATCCATCTCAGAATATCATTTTTCATTTTTCTTTTAACTTCTTTATTGATTTATTTTCCACCATGTAAGCATTATTGATGCCTCCAACTAATTTTTCCTCTTTTCTTTTTTCATTTTCTTTCTCTCCGCCTCTTCTCATTACTCCAAGGATGGAATCCACCCAAAATTTCCAGAACATTGCTCGAGCCTCCTGTTTCTACTAACCCTCTCAAGGTATTATCGAAAGCCACCTTTCTTTAGTCGTCAACAGCAGAGCTGGGGATGAGAAGCCAAACATCAGACTCAAGTTGGGAATTAAAATGATTAATCGGGACCCCTAACTTGTCCTGATATCCAGACGATGGGTTTTTGGTCAGCCATTGGAAGGATTGGGTGAGTATTTTTAGTCATTAAAGGAATTTGAGAGAGGCATTGGATCAGAGGAAAAGGGACAAAGTTAACAGGCTCCAATGGTATCTAAGGTGGATACGGGTCCTTAGGTAGCTAGGACAGTGCCAGGGATCATAAGACTATTGATAGAAACAGAAGCATCTGATTGGGCCTGAAGGACCACCATAGGGCTCGGGACAAGGCTACTAGGATCTAAACAGGGAATGTTCAGCCCAAAATTAGTTAATTTGGACCCAGATGCCTGGCTAGAAGCCTAGTCCGACAGATAGGCCCGAGTAAGAGCCCTCTCAAGTTTTTTATTCTTCTTTTCCTTATCTCGTAGGATTTGAGCAAAGTGATCTAAATGGTGCAACTCTTCTCTTCTTTACACGCAACTACTCCTGCATGCCGCATTCAATACATGTTGTTTACCATCTGATTTGCCATCATCAGCCTTCTTAGAAGCTGAGAAGTTTGCTGCTAGGGTGACAGTTGTTCTAAGCCTCCTCGATGAACAGGATAGACACATGTGGCAGCGGGGTCGTCGCGGCTCCATTAACGACAAAGATTGTTGTTGGGTTGGTTGTTGCGGTTGTAGATACGATTGGGATTTTTCCTCTAGGGGTACCTTCAGCTCTGACACTGAGATCTGATAAGTTATTCCCTGAAAGGTCAGTGAGACCTTTGTAGGAACCATATCAGCAACTCCAACTTCTTGTAAAACTCTCAAAGTCGAAAATTCCCCTCTGAGAAGATTCTCCTAGTCAATTTCCATGACCTTTCCGAATCTGTTTCCAAAGGCTCTAATCATTATTTTTGTCCAACTTTCTAAAGGGAAGCCCCAACATTGCACCCATATTCTACTGTAGTGCACAACAAGGTCTGGAGACCACCTCCCATCTATTCTAATCTTACCCAATTGTGGCGCAGCACCAAGAAATTCTCTACTCTTTCTATAGAACTGAAACTCACCAGGAAATAATTGTCCCCAATCAAGCTGAGCGAGTGATCATTGAAGCCGTTTTGAGAAAGAATGTTTGAAATTTCAGATGGGGAGGATCTACCAATCGGAGTCACTACTGCGGCCTTGGATAGCCAACCCTTCACCTCCTCCTCATCCCGAGAAGATAACATTAAGTCGATGGCTGATGTCTCCTTTATAGAGGGAACACCAGTCATATTTACAGAAGGCACACCTAGAACAGAGGCATCCCCCCTTGGCCTGGTTAGCACCTTGACCCATTAACACGGGCTAATGTAGGGATTGGGTCTCTCAGGGCCAAGAAATGATCTTCAAGATCAAGAGTGAACTGAGATCAAAGGATTTGATTTTGGTTTGGGTAAAGATCTGAGACACTCTTCTCTATATTCACTTCTTTGGAAAAGGGAAAGATTAACCTGTAACAGTTTCCCAACCAGAAATTGGCCATTCATTTCCCGGCATGCAAGCTCTTCTGAAGCTTCGTTGCCTATCCTCACAAAAGCGAAAATACGACCAGCTGCATCTTTCGTCTTTTGGATGAAAATATCCTGTAGAACTCCCCATCGAACAAAAATTTCCCGTAGCCAACCAGTGGTGATGGAATCCAGAAGATTACCAACGAAAAGGGTAATTGCTCGAGATTTCCCACGTTGTCTGAATCTCTTCCACCTCGGTTGCTGACAAGCCTCTCCATCTGCAATCTCCTTTTGCCCCTCCTAGTGCCCTCTGTGGTCGCCGGTCTCTATCTGCGTATCCACTACTCTTGTATTCTATCGCTCTCATGCTTCCTTTTTTCACGGACTTAGCATGTTGTGCTTAATGTATGCTTTAAGCTATCATTATGTATCTTTAGATTTCAAAAATATAATTTTAAAACCCCTTAAATAAATAATAGTTGATTTAAGAAATATCAAAAACATAATTTTTATTAAAATCTATTAATTTTCAAAGTGTTTTTGTCTCACGTTTATACAATAGCTATGAATTTTAGAATCCAAAATTTGGGTTCAATTGGATTTGTTTAACTAAACCTATTTATTTTCTAACTAATGAAGATAAACTTAAGGTAAATAAAACATAATAAATCTATTAAAATATGTTTATCTTTGTTTACATGTGTTGAATGAACAAATAAAGGTGATGATTCATATAAGCTATGAATTCATAGCTTAGCTAACGTGTAGGCTTGCATGCCTATGGTAATGAATAAAAAAAATATGATAATAATAATGATTATAAAATAATAGAAAATAATCAAAATAATTAAGAAAATATTAAAAATAATAATTTTTGAAAAGGCTATACACTAGGAGTGGAGGGTGTACCCTCTAGACATCTGAGGTGTCATTTTGCATGGTTAACACATATTTTATATATTATATTAAATGATTTAATAATAATATTATTAATAACAAAAATAATATATTTTAAAACCCTCCAAACCGCATCACCACAACTATAAATAGGAGTGAGGGCTGTTGTATTTTCTTCAGCCACACACTCTCTATCTAGCTCACTTTCTCTCTCTAAGTTTACTCTCTCTATGTTTTCTCTCTAGAATTTTCTCTCTCAAAAAGGAAGGCCCTATCTTCAAGCTCTCTTTCTACCAATGTTTTAAGCAGGTATTCTGCTCAAATTATTTATTTTAATTGTTTTATTTAAATTAGTTAATTAAAGGTTTATTTTTGAAAATTGATTTTTATAAGTCCTACTTGAGTCCAAAAAAATTTGTATGCTCTAATACAATTATTATTACAAGATATTTTCTAATACAACATCCCCCTTGATGGAAAACCATCATCAAGGTATCATAATAACAAAGGTCCCCCTTGATGGCAAAGCCTCATTAAGGTATAATAATACATATATGAAATATCCCCATGCTTGTTTATCGGTCGCTCCGACGGAGCATGGACTCCGGTTTCATTTCATTCTTCCCCTGTCATATCCCTCCCATGCCATGCATGAGATATAGATGTCATATGCCATGTCATATATGTAACTCATAGTCATAAAACCCATCTTAAAAACAATGCCATGATTATCAAAATAAATCAAGGAAACCCATCACATAATACCAAAATCCAAAACCTATCTTAAAAACAACCACATGATTACCAAAATAAATTAGAGGAAACATCACATGATACTAAATCCAAAACCCATCTTAAAACAAACCATATAATTTCCAAAATAATTCAAAGAAACCATCACTCAATCCATGGCTTACAAAAAGGTAGGAATCCTACCGAATACCGACTAGCGTCCTTTTTCGCTTCCGTCCGATGATCCGGTCACCGATCATGCACCGCTTGCTATGTCCGGTACCTTATTACACATTAATAATTAGTCCATGTTTCCAATTATTTCCAAGTCCACATGAATAATCGGTCACTATTTAGGTTTTGTGGGTCCCACTTAATCCATTACATATTTTAATTTCATGAGTCTAAAAATCAGCCTCCTAGGCTTTATTTAACCATACATAAACTTATTATTTAATGCCCCTAAGTCCATGGTCCTCTCCCATGGAGTTCTTGAATTTGGCCATTAATTACGGTTTTGCCACTACCTCTTCTCCATGGTTAATCAATCATTCACCCTTGCCTAACTAAGTTCATAATTGATTATAACTTGGATCCCTAACTTAGGTCCATTAATGACACATTCAATTATGTCACATGACCATTAAAATTAGCCATTTAATTAATCTAATCCCTATTAATTAATCACATACATACATTTTAACCTTTGTCCTTAAAAACGACTTATAATTAAATCATCATTCTTAGGCACATTCTTGGGTCCATAATTGACCCATCACCCATATCACAAGATCACTTACATCAGCCATTTAATTTTTTAACCTAAAGTCCATTTATTTAAACATATACCTACACATTAGTCTTAGGCCAAAATGATCTACCATTGGTTCATTAACAATCAACCCCTTTTAACTTAACCAAATCCCCATTTTCCTTGGTCTTTGATTACCATATTTAGATCCATAATAAGCCCTCCCATGAGGAGGTTTACATCATGCAATTCAAACCATCAATTTTGATCATCAATTTGGTACATTTTCTTGAGTCCATTAATGACTCACTTAGTCATGCCATACTTCCCATTCTTTTCATGGTTTTCAAAACACTTAATTCATCAAAGTTTTCCCATGGGGTTCGGCCATACACCATGGCCGATCCCATGGTCCATTTAAAACCATCACCCTCCTCCATCAACTTCCACATTCTTACACCCATAAACCATTAAAATTTACAATACCTCACCATAGGGTTTAAAAAAAAAACCTTCCATCCATAAAATTATGAGTACATTGCCATAGGATTCATCAACACCACCAACATTCCCCATTTATTACTCACATGCATAATACCAAATTTAACCCATAACATGACCTACAAATGGGTCATGGTCTACATACATGACTTAGTTCCATCACAAGTCCCTCCATTGAGAGAATCTAAACCATACATTTAATTCATCAATCCTTAATCATTATTTGATACATTTAGGGTCCATCAATCTTAGCCATAATTCCTTTTTTCTTTTCAACATTAGGTTCATCATTTGGAATTCATCAACCTTACCAATCTTCCCCACCATTCTTCCATGTTTTTCATTCAAGATCCCTTGTAAAAGAATTACCACATTTAGTCACTTAAAATCCAACATCATTAATCATCCTTTCATGATACTAACCCTAAAAACTCCATTTAAAACCCCTTTACAAAATTCACCACATTCAATTATTTACAACCCTAATTAAATTACTTAAACACCCACTATGGGGTTCAATCATTCATTCATGCTTCTTAATGCCATAACAACCATTTACATTCCCCATAAATTTCCTCATTTACAATCCCTTAAAAAAAATTACTACATTAACCATTAAAACCCTAAAATTACAACTTATCCTTCCATGATTTTTAAATCTTAAAATTCCATTAAATCTCCAAATTAGCTTACATGTCTTCCATTTTTACAAAACCTAATTAAAATACTCCATCATCTACCATTGTTAAGGCCATCACCATCATGCACTTCTCCCATGCATTTCTTTATTTACCATCCCTTTAAAACAATTTACCAACATTTAATCATTAAACCCTAAAACCATAATTCATCCTTCAAAATTTTAACCCTAACACCCCATTAAAATTTCCTCAATTATTTTTCCTTAACCTAACCCTAATTTACCCATTAGGTTTTGTCCACTTTCCATCCTTCAAATTGATGGATTTAAAATCCATGGCATAAAATCATTTGGCCACCATCAATTTTAACAAAAATGAATCCCAAATCTTAAACCCTAAAAATCCAAATCTCTTGTTTAGGAAACACTTACAATCCGTCGTCTCCTCCGACTTTCGCACTCCCGTCGGCTTCCTTAGCCTCCTTTCTTCTTCCTCTCCTTGTTTGATCGGCTAAGATGTTTGATCCATGGTGAAAACACCATAGCTTGGGTCGGCCAAGATGGGGTGTGCTTGAGAGAGGGAGAGGAGGAGATTGTGAGAAATAAGATGCCAAGCTTTGATATTGTAGTGGTGGCTCATGCTTACACCTTTTTCCTCTCTTTTCTTCTCTTCTTCTTCCAAGTTTTTCTTCTTCTTTTTCCTTAGAGATGAGGGACGGTGGTGTGGGAGAGATGGAGTGAGTAAAGAATGAGAATGGGATAAGATGAAATCCCATCTTATCCCAAGGTAGCTTACTTTACACTTTAACATAAATTTCCCACCAACCAAGCCTAAGATATTTTTCATGCTTTTTGACCCAACCAACACTAGCCAACATTTTTTTCATGTTTGAAATGGATTGTTTGGTCTTCCCATTTGACCATTCTTTTAACTTAGCTTAATTAACTAATTAATTAATTTAATCATTAGGCTAAGTTAATTAATTCCCACTTTAACTTAATCCCATCTACTTAAATTTGCCTTCATACATCCACCCATGGTTGACCAATTCAACCATGGTTGTCGGCCCCACCAAACCTTGGGTCCACACCACCTCACTTGGTGAGGTGGAGGTGGGTCCCATTGGACCATATCACCTTGGTCAACTTCAAATTAACTTACGTGATTTGAACCCATTCAATTCATTCCAATTGGATCACCATTGGGCTCATGGCCCAATTACATTTTCATCTTACCCATTTACCTTAAAGCTTACATCATCTTGATCCATTGGGTCCCAATTGGGTATTGGGCCCAATTTGACCATCCTTGGCCCAATTGACCACCATTGACCCTTTAAGTAAACTTAAATCCAATCCATAATCCATTGGGCCCTAGTTGGGCCTTTGTCCACATTTTGATCCATTTACTATCTATTCCATCCAATTTCCAATTTCCACCATAAAAAATAAATAAATAATAACATATATACTACTTTACAAATTCCGGGCCATTACACTACTTGTGTGCTTATTTTATCACTTTGAGTGTTCACTTCCAATTCGAAATCCTCTACCTGTAGTGCAACGGAAACGCCGCTTGGTAACCATCTGCAGCGTAGCGTTATTCGCCACTCGGTGGTAAAATGGGATCGGACATTGAGTGATTTATTTACCGTTCACTTCCAGGCCGACAACCTTCCATATAGCGTAGAGAAAACACCTCTTTGTGGCCATCTGTAGCGCAGAAATATTCTTTTCTCTTCTTTTGCCACTCGGTGGAACAAAAATTGATTGGGCACTGAGTGATTTATTGAGTGTTAACTCCTCTGACATAAATTAAATGGAGTAATAACATATAGAAGAACTCACAGCCTCTTCCTCTATCTTTTTTGAGAAAAAGTAATCAAGAGGATTATTTGTGATTTGTGGGTAATTATCAATGAGCCAATATTCACATATGTTCTTATTTTCACAGATTTTCTCAAACACCCGACAGATAAGGGTGACGAGACTTGTTGACATCAGATTGATAAAATAGGTTTTGAAAACCTACACTCTAGGTATTGAGTGGTTTCATGGATATTATATAACATGGAAAAGACTAAGTGAGCCAGAAAACGAGACTTGACACTGCTTCCATGTAAGGGATGATATTTGTTCTAGCTATTAGAATGGAAGCATAATAGTGTCAGCGAGTCGAGGTCTAGTAGTCTATAATGGAGAATGGAACCCACTTACATGCCTGGATATTTATGAATTACTGAGATACATTTATGTGAATATATGATGATGTTATGATGCATAGTATTTATGTTATTTGAGATTGATGTCCTCCGATGTGAGAACCTCAGTATGGTAAGAGATGTTGGACTTGTTTCCTAGTAAGAATTTGGTTATTGGCACTGCCATCACACATTTAGCCATTAGGTTATTATTGGCCGATGAGTTCGGACCGTTGGGTCAATTATACTCTATCACACATTTAGCCATGGGGTTGTTATTGGCCATTGAGGTCGGACCGTTGGGTCAGTTAAGCTCTTGCAAGATGATGCATTTTTACTGTCTCGGGAATTAATGCATTTGGGAAGCCAGAGTAGTGCTTCGTGTGTGTGATAGCGATGTGGTAGTGGTGGTAATTTGGAAATATGGTATATGAGATCATTTGTGGTAAGTGGGTAAATATGGTATACAAAACTATTTGTGATTTAGGTAAGATGAGTTATGATACTAATGGTAGAGTAAACCATTACTATTATTATGATATTTGCAAAGATTGACTGCATTATCTAACTTGTGATATTATTTAAAATGCTATTTAAGTTCTCTTCAGTGGGCTAGGAAGCTCACATCCCTTACATTTTAGGTTTAGCACCTGAGGAGGAGAAACTTTCATTGCTGCCTTAGGATGAGGGAGATTTTGCTGGCGATTGTATTTTCCGATGATGGAAAATACATTTATTATATCTATTTTCAGGATGATGATGTTTTGGTGATTTTAGTACCGCATGTGGTACTGTAAATCTAAGTATGTAATAAACCACTATGTTTTCGTAGGTAACTCTGATGATATGAATGGAACTATTTGTTTTCATGATATGTGTTATTGGGGATATATGGTACATGTTTGAGTCCACGTGAGAAGAGCATGTGACATTTTCTATAATGGGCTTTTTGTAACTTGAGGATCCAACCCAATTATGATGTTAGGTGATTGGAGTTTATTTAAAAAAAAATTAGTCACATTCCAGGCCTACAATCGGGTCGAGGTTTGACAACTTGGTATCAGAGCTTTCGTTCAAGCTCTCGGACTGTGAAGGGTAGTATATGTTAGTATATGCTTAGAAACCTTTGTTGAGATTGAAATATTATGGTCATATAGGCATCTACGTTAGAATACAATTCATATTGTACGTCTTGGAAAACTTTTAAACTGATATGTGGTATTTACGAATGTGTGTAATATCCTCAATTTTCAATATGGCAATATTTACGGAAATTGCCACTAAAATGGTAAATTAAATGGATATGAACCTTGGATGGGTAAATGTTGGGTCAAATGTCCAAATAAGATCCAACAGATGGTAGATGTGGATCTATGGATATTAAATGGGTAATGAACAATTATTTGGGTCAAGTGGTTAAATGGGTCAAAGGACCCAAATGGGATCCAATGGGTCGTGAATGGCATGATTAATTATGGAGTGAGCTCAAAGCTTAATTGGTTTAAGTTTCATTAAATATATGAGTTGGTTTGAGTTGAAATAAGTGATGGGTTTAGTTGAGTTGAATTTATTAGTTGAGTTACATTAAATGAATGAGTTGAGTTGGGTGAGCTAAATAAATGAGTTGGATGGAATAATTATTTTAAGTGAGTAAAGTATGTAAATAAGAGTGGAGTGTATGTAATTCAAATTCTAAACAATGGAAATGTGGGCTGCATGGGGAAGTTATCTTATGCATGTAACTCCTACTTAAGTGCTAAATGTTGGTGGAGGTTTTGGGAGTTACATGTGGTGGGGAGTTGTATTTCAAAGTTTAAATCCATATACACGTTGGAAGTGTATGGGAGTGTTATGTTTTGCATGAAACTCCAAGTGGAGGGGTTATGTTTTAAATGTAAGATGTAAAACACGTTGGATTGCATGAGAATTATTTTATGCATGAGAATTAAAGGGGAGTTGGAAGGTTGAGTTGGTCCAAGTGAATCAAATGGGTTAAGTTTTATTTAATTGGGTCAAAGTTTGTGAAATGGGTCAAAATGGCCAATTTGGACCCAATGGGTTGGGTTTGACTTTGTTGACCACTAAGTAAGTCCAAGATTGATTAAATTGGGGCTGTTTGGAGTTTGAAATAAAATCATATAGTTGAGTTAAATAAGTGAGTTGATTTGGAAATAAATTATAAGTGACTGAGTTGATTTGAAATAAGTTATGAGTAAGTGAGTTGTTTTAAATTATAAATGAGTGGAGTATGAAGTTGAAGGGCTGGTTTTCATATTCAAATAAGATGGTCCACACGTTGGATGCATGGGTGGGCATCCCATGCATGAAACTCCAAGACAGGAAATAAATGGAAGGTGCCGTTTTTATGGAGTAACATTTTGGAGAGGTGGTGGTTAACTTAAGCCAAACAATGGTCACAACGTTGGAAACATGGGAATTATGGTTATTTCATGCATGTAAACTCCCAAAGATGGAGCATGAATGGGCTGGCTGTTTTATGGAGTTACATAATAGATTATAATATTTCAAATTCAAATGGTTAGGCTACACATTGGAGGAGGGGAAGAGTTTCATCTTAAGATGAAACCACCATTTGAATTGTTAATGAGAGAGGAGCTAAGGAGGGGGGTTACACAAATACAACCCAAAGGAGACGTTGGATGCTTGGGGAGGTTTCATTTCATAGATGAAACCCCCAAGTAAGCATAAAGGGCATTGGCTAATATGGGAGTTACATGTGAGGTTAACCTTGGGCTGGTTTTGATTAAACAAAGAGTTCTCATTTCACTCTCTCTATCTCTCTCTCCCTTGGTCGTCCTTCATCTTTCCAAAAGCAAGAACAGCAGCTGGTTACTGATTTGCAATCAGTCCTTGGTTAATTTCTTTCACCAAGACAAAAGCACACTTTGAGCGAAGGAGTTGGCACCAAGGTTTAAGATCAAAGTTTCCTTTCTCTCTCTTTCTCCCTCAAATCTATATCATCTGGCTGAAGTATTTCAAGGAGATTGCAACGAGGTTGATCTCAGTTAGGAGAACAAGAGGGAAGAGGGAAGGCGAGGATCTAAAAGGAGTCAAAGAACTGAAGGAGACGCGGTATTGGTAAGTGCATCATAACTTTTGTTGAATAAAATGGATTAGGGAATGTGATCCGGCCATTGTATGGCCAGATCCATCAATGGTTTAGATCTAAGATTATGATGTTTAAAAATGGTAAAATATGGACCATAGGGTTCGGCCCCATTGGATGGCCGAACCCCATGGAAAAACTTGGTGATTTTAATGGTGTTTGAGGGATAAAGTCCATATTGGGTAATGAAGATTTTTAAAGAATTTAAAGTGAAGATAGCTTACTGTTTTTGAGTAGCTATGGCTTGGCTGAAACATATTATTGTTATGGCTAATTTATGGATTAAAACCATGGACAAATGTTGGAAGGATTACACCAAGAGAACCCCATGGACTGTTTTATGGATTATGTTAATGTATGATGTATGTTTATGATTTCGAAATTACATATCTCAATTATGGACTTAGTACTAAGGAGATTAAACATGAAAGAGGATGGAACTTGGGATTAAAATCTCTAGAGTGAGGTTCGGCCATGTGTGGGGCCGAACCCCACCAATTGTCAATTGATGGACTTGATGATCAATTTGTGATAATATTAAGCAAATGAGATACATGTATGAGGGACTTAAAGGACCAAATAAAGATGGTGAGGTTCGGCCATGTGTATGGCCGAACCCCACTAAGGTGGTTCGGTGTTGGACTTTGAATTTTAAGGAAAATTAAGCAAAGAGTTGTATGGTGGCATTATTGTAAATTATGGATGAAATGATCAAAGATAAAATAATCATGTGATTGGATAAATGGGCCAAAACCAATATGGTAAGGTTCGGCCATGATGTATGGCCGAAACCTACCAAGGTTCATTTGGAGGATTTGGTTGTTTGAATGTTTATGGGGTAAAATAAAAGAGACCAAAGTTTTAAATGGGTGAGGTTCGGCCATGGGGTATGGCCGAACCCCACAAAGTGGATTTTTGGGATTTAGATCAACCTAGAAACATATGGTTAAAAGTTTGACTTGCTGCTATGTAAATAAGGTATTGGACTTACTTGAACGGTGTACAAGTCGTGAACGAGTGACGGTTCACAAGAGCGGTCAAATTAAGTGATCATTGAGTAGGTTTCCTACCTTTATTGTAACCACATTTCTATTTGTTGTTTTATGTTGATTTCGATAAGTTATATGAATGTAAAGTTCTGTTTCTACATGGCATGTTTGCATAGACATCTCATGCATGGCATGGGATGATGTTGTTGTAACCGGAAGCCACACTCCGTCAGGGATTCCAAAAGACCACTGTGGGGTACCTTGATGATGAGAATCCCATCAATAGGAATCTGGAGGCCACACTCCGTCGGGGCGTCCGAAAGACCACTGTGGGGTACCTTGACGATGAGAATCCCGTCAAGAGGAGGCTATGTAGAATGCTGATGGGTGGGACTCATTACATGTTCATTTCATACATGGCATGGTTTCATGGAATTTTGATATATTATATTATTTGCATGTTTTGGATACTAACCTTGTGGTAGCCCTATTCGGAAACACTACTGGACGTGTTGATCTAACGCCCTATCTCTACCCTTAGTGGATGACGCAGGAAAGGCAAAGAATGAGGATGGTGAAGGAAATCAAGCATAGGAGCTTGGGTTGAGAATGGATTTTTAATGGACTTTGATTTATGGATTGGTTTATGGATTTTTATTTAAGTTATTCGACAATGTAATTTGATAGCTAGATGATGTTGGAATGTAATAATGTAGTTAAGTAGCTACTATGGTTTGGTTTATTTGGATGGTTTGGTATGAATGGTAGACTAAGGTTATTTAGTAATATTGGAGAATAAATCATGTACTTTGCTATCTTAAGTTATAAATTGAGTAGTCATAGGATCTATTATAACCCGCAGTTAGATTAAGACTAAGTTTATTCCGCAAGTTGTATTTGTACCATGTGTGGATCAGTTCTTATGGACTTAGTCCATAAGCACATGGGCTTGGCCAGTTAAGGGTCGGACTTTAGAAGTTCGAACTTAACTCGCGTCGTGACACTCCGCCCCGATCACTTGGTTGATTATATTATTTAAAAAAAAAAAAACTCTGATTATTAGAGTGAAAAGGGCGGGGTGTTACAGTTGGTATCAGAGCGAAATGGGAAGTTGACCCTTCCGAAAATCAGAGTCTGAAAATTTCTTTTGAAAGAAACACAGAGTGAAAGAGAACGAGCGGCGTCACGACGCGAATTAAGTTCAGACTACTCAACTCTGAACCTTAACTGGCCACCCATGTGTACATGGAGTAGACCATGAAAGATAATACACACATGGAACTAAACAATAACTTGCGGAATAAACTAGACTATTTGCGGAATAGAATGATTAGATAGCAAGTAACAGTCTCAAATATTAATTAATATAAATAACCATCCATAGTTAGTAATCTAATCAAACCATAGCAAAGTGATAACTTATTACATGTCCACAAACTATAATTCAAATGACAGTAATAGAGAAGTCCAGTTCAACATTCAAGCGCTTAGGCTTGTCTCCCCTCCCGGTCATCAACCTTCTCTTTCCCCTTCCTTGTTCCTGCATTATCCTCTATGGATAGAATTAGGGTGTTAGATCAACGCGCCCAGTAGGTTCCCGATCAGGGCTACCACATGGTTAGCATATAAAACATGCATATATATCATAGTACATGATTATCAATAAAACATCTGAAAACAATGATATGTATGTAAGTGCATATGTAATGAGCCCCACCCCATCACACATACATAGCCATCACTTGACGGAACTCTCACCGTCCGGGTAAATCACAATACACTTTCATTTGGGACTCACAGTATTCTTTCATTGGGACTCATATGATAAGGTAATCCACAGTAATCCTCGTTACCTGTGGAAAGACACTTCATCATTGAGTTGATTCACAATATTCTTTCATTGGGACTCACATGATAAGGTAATCCACAGTAATCCTCGTTACCTGTGGAAAGACACTTCATCATTGAGTTGTTTCACAGTATTCTTTCATTGGGACTCACATGATAAAGTAATCCATAGTAATCTTCGTTACCTGTGGAAAGACACTTCATCATTGAGTTGTTTCACAGTGTTCTTTCATTGGGACTCTCAAGTCAAGGTAACCCATAATCATCACCCCATGCCATGCATGAGATGTCAATGTACATGTATGTCATTTGTAAATACATATCTCATCATTCAAAATCATATTTGAAACATAATATCAAATACAACATATCTCATAAAAACATAATAAAACCAAATCATAATTGTGGTTACAAGTAGGTAGGAAACCTACTGAAGATTCACTTCAGTGTTCGTTCTTTCTTTAGCGTCACCCGGTCACGACTTGCACGCCGTTCACTTCCGTTACCTTGTCCATATAACAATAAGTAAATCATACTATCCTTTATTCATTCACATCAAGACCCAAAAACATCTTGTGGGGTTCGGCCATACCCATGGCCGAACATCACCAACTTAGGATTTAATCTTCCTTTTTCGCTTGGTCAATTCTTAAATACTTAACCCTTTAAACATGTCTTGGTAGGGTTCGGCCATACACCATGGCCGAACCATACCACCTTAATTTAATCCTTCCTTCATGTCTTTTAACTTTATCTAACCATATTTACATTATCACCCGTATTTACAGCTTTGCCACTAGGCTAAGCTATATCAAAACCATTATCATTTTATGAGGTTCAGCCCTATACATGGCCGAACCTTGTAATCCCTTTTATCCATCACCAAATGGTTCTCCATTAGGATATTTTAAACCTTTTAAATCAACATGGAACCATTAACAATTACTACTCATAAACTTAGCCTATTTAACCCATGCAATGGTCCATGGGGTTCGGCCCTATACATGGCCAAACCCAATGGTTCCCTTGGCTCAATAATCTCCATGATTACTCATGGTTTTAACATGCTATTTCAACCATAATCAATACATGGTTCAGCCATCCAAAGGCTGATCCAAATCAGTAACCATAACCCCAAGTAAATCAAATAAAAATCATAAAGCAACCCGTGGGGTTCGGCCATTCATATGGCCGAACCTCATGGTTCTTTGGACACAATTCTTCTAATGATCTTACATAATTTATCATGCATCTTAGCCATAAAAACAGCAAACATATTTCTATTTAAAATCCCATAGAAACCCCATGATATTGCATGGTTTCTAACTCTCCAAATTCATAACAATCATCAATTTCTTTCATGGGGTTTGGCCATTCAAGGTAGCCGAACCCTATGTCCATGACTTGGTCCTCATAAACATATTTTTGATCTCATTTAAACATGTAATAATCAGTATAATATTACCGGGTTTTTACCTCTCAAAACCATCCAAATCTGTCCATCACTTTGCATGATTTCCACTTTATAAAAACTCAATCCAAATGACCATAAATTTCATATGATTTCATGGGGTTCGGCCATGCTCATTGGCCGAACCCTATGGCCTTTGGTTTGAACTTCTTAGACATTCTTCTTATGTCTAAATTAACCTCCCAAAACAGTAACTCATTTGCATAATTTTAACTTACAAAATAAACCATCAAAATTCCAACATCATTTCATGGGGTTCAGCCATCCAAGATGGCCGATCCCAATGATCCATTCATCATTTAATTCCCAAGGTTTAGACCCATGATACCTTCAGTCCTTCGTGACATCCAAATCCATGTTTTTAACCTCTTTAAAACATGCATTTTAAATCCAACAAAAAATCCAAAACAATCCATGGTTTTTGTCCTACAAAAACCATCCAATTTAACCCATTCTTTTCTTTGGGTTCGGCCATCCCCAATGGCCGAACTCTATGATCAAATTCCCATCTTACTTATGAAAACCATCCAAGGTCTAATCCTTGATGGATTCGGCCATACCCATGGCCCAAGACATGTTCCATTTGTCCCATCTTTTTAAACAAAATCCATGGAAATACTTACCAAATTTTCCAAGCTTTTCCGTTTGCCTTTGCTCCTTACTTCCTATCTTTATTTGCCTTCCTTCCTTTGCTGGTTTATGCTTGATCTACTGGTGAAACACCAGCAGCTGGTTCAGCCAAGAAGATGATGTTCTTGAGAGGGGGAGAGGGATGGATTTCTAAGGTGTTTGCAAAGTGAAATTCGGCCATATGATGTGTTTGTTGTCTTTGTTTAACAGCCCAAAGCATCTCATAACTCCTCATTAATCTTTTGATAAAACTAAGGAGGTATTGGGTGAAATCCAAGGCACCCCTTGGTGCCAAACGTTGCAACCCTTCATGTAAGCCCATGCATCTTATCTCATTTACATAAATGCATTTAAGACTTTGCATGGAGACCCCATAACAAGTCCCCACCGTGTGGGACTTGTATTGTGTGTCTTGAGACTCATACACCTCTTCATCTCCCCTTTAACTCACTGATTTTACAGACCCTTTGGTTTCCATTTTGACTCACTCAACTCACATGTCCAACTCACCTCATTAATTGGCAATCATTTAATGCATTTGAGTCAACTCTTTCTTAATTCAAATTAAATAAAATCAGTTCCACTTAACCTGATTTAACTCACCATTGAACTCATTTGTGGGCCCACACGGTCGGCTGTGGTCAACAAAGTCAACCCGACCCGTTGGGTCCCCCTTTAGCTCCTTGACCCGTTTTTGACTCCATGACCCAATTATGGGTATTTTGGTCATTTGTACTTGGTTTTCACATGTGCATCAGGCCTACCCATTTTTACTCCACTTGATTTCCAATCAAATCAGCTTAACCCCATTTAATTTAAGCTCACACAACGGTCAAATAATCCAGTATACAAGAGCGGGCAATTAAGTGACTTAGTGTAGGTTTCCTACCTTTATTGTAACCACAATTTCATATGCTGTTTTATGTTGATTTTGATAACTTATATGATTGTAAAGTTATGTTTCTAAATGACATGTTGCATAGACATCTCATGTATGGCATGGGATGATGGTGTTGTAATCGGAGGCCACACTCCGTTGGGACGTCCGAAAGACCACTATGGGGTACCCTGATGATGAGAATCCCATCAGGAGGAATCCGGAGGCCACACTCCGTCGGGGCGTCTAAAAGACCACTGTGGGTTACCTTGACGATGAGAATCCCGTCAAGTGATGGCTATGTTGAATGGTGATGGGTGGGACTCATTACATGTTCATTTCATACATAGCATGTTTTTATGGAATTTTATCACACTTGTATTATTATTTTATTATTTGCATGTTTTTGACTAACCATGTGGTAGCCCTATTCAGAAACACTACTGGGCGCGTTGATCTAACGCCCTATCTATATCCTTAGTGGATGATGCAAGGAAAGGGAAAAGCGTGGGATCGAGAAGAGGACCAAGTACGGAAACTTGGGCGGTTTGAATGATTTTGAATGGATTTGAATGGACTATTCATGGATTTGTTATTTGAATTATTTGGACAATGTAATTTGGTAACTAGATTTGTTGGCATGTAATAAGTAGATAAGTAGATGCTGTTGATTGGTTTATTTTTGGATGGTTGGATGGAATGGTAGATTAATATTATTTAGTAATTTTGGAGAATAAGATTATGTACTTTGCTATCTAAGAATGGAAAATTGGAATAGTCTTACGGTTCTATTATAACCTCAGTTAGATTAAAACAAAGTTAATTCCGCAAGTTATATATGTACCATGTGCGGATCAATTTTATGGACTTATTTCATACGCACATGGGCTTGGCCAGTTAAGGGTCGGATTTCGAGATCCGAACTTAACTCGCGTTGTGACACTCCACCCCGATCACATGATTATTATATTTAAAAAATAAAAAATAAACTCTGAAAATTAGAGTGAAAAGGGCGGGGCGTTACACGCCCCGACCCAACGGGCACGTGAGAAACAAGAATATTTTTTTTTTACTCTAAAGCATGCATAACTCATAGTCCAAACATGTGACACCGACATGTGTAACAAGATCCCTGCGGATCCTAGGACTTATTGGACCCTTGGGTTGATCGAACTAAATCATCAACTGCATACGTACTCCATTGGAGATCAAATCTTGTATAGCTCTAAAATTCATTTATTTCATGGCACTAACCCCGTGTTATTCATGATGTCAGATCAAGACATGCTAATTACCCAATCGTGGGCCTCATCAGTAGAATAGATCTCATCTATCACAAGTCTAACCAATTACAGGTTTATACCAACCATGGAAACATCGTCAACCATGGAGTCTATGTCACTCATGGGATAAACATCAACCATGGGACCTATACACAAACATAAGTACTACAGTTGGTATCAGAGCGAAACGGGAAGTTGAATCATCGAAGTAAGATTAAGACGGTTTCATGTCTCACTGATGGATAAGAATCCCAACTGACCGACTCTTCGGAGTCCGCTAACTGGGGGCCAGATTAATTTACTTCGAGTGACTCAGACTAAACAATCAATCTGAGAATGACAATGAAAGATAGCAAAGTAAAGTACCGTCATCATAACTGGACATATCAAACATAGCAAAGTAGGATGTACTCCCCTGATATCCCCCATTGAGAAACAAACAGGAATTTAGAGATTTCCCCAAAAACAAAAGAAATTTTCAGACTCTGATTTTTGGAAGGGTGGAAAAGGGCGGGGCGTTACAAAGATTGCTTGAGTACCATGTTGGGGTTGCTCTAGCCTTTGTACCCGAAGAGGATGAGGAATATGTCCCAAACTTAAGAGAATTTGTAGGGGAGATAGAGCCCGGGTATATGTGCGAGTTGTGCAATCAGGAGGGGCACAATTGTACTTACTGCCCCTCCCCCCTTGAGGTCGTTTGCCCTGTTTGTGGATTGCACGGGCACAGGAATGAGAGGACTAACATCGGGGGACCGGGAATAATACCCTGTATGACTTGTGGAGTGTTGGGGCACACGTCGACGACATGCCCTGACAGCTTCCTCGATTTTTATGATGATGCAGGGTCTTCGACGGAAGAGTAGACTAAGAAAGGGTAAGAAAATGTCGGGGAAAAGGAAAAGATTTTGTAAAGGGTTGTGGGTACGTTTTGAAGGGTTTGTTCTAACCCTACCAACCCTTGTAGGTCATGGAAGTTTAAATGATTTTCAATAAAGTATGCAACTTTAAGAGTTTATGAGGACTTTGGCACTGAGATGTATGTGAATAAGTCATTGGAGTATATTGAGACATGGTATGGGTGCGTCCCTCACGTGATATTGATGATTGAGACTGTGGGAAACTCGATA
This sequence comes from Chimonanthus salicifolius, assembly GCA_013350335.1. Lineage (NCBI taxonomy): Eukaryota > Viridiplantae > Streptophyta > Magnoliopsida > Laurales > Calycanthaceae > Chimonanthus > Chimonanthus salicifolius. Next base: position 67,633,230 of record CM023533.1, read on the forward strand.
CGAATTACGGAGACTTGGTCCCTAGGGTTACCATTGAGGGGTGGGTCCCTTGCATGCTATGCGCTGGAGGACGCTCTCACGGCTAGTTCACACACTTAGTGTGCGTGGATGCGTAGAGCTAGGTACTATGTTACCCTGTGGAAAAGAAAGATGGAACCATGGGATGTGTATAGATTATCGGCAGCTCAATCACGTAACTATAAAAAATAAATATTTGTTGCCTAGAATAGATGATTTGTTTGATTTGTTGAGAGGATCCAAGTGTTTCTCTAAGATTTATTTGAGGTCGAGATATCATCAGTTGAGGATTAGGGAAGAAGATATTCCCAAAACTACTTTTCGAATACAGTATGGTCTATACGAGTTCATGGTGATGCCATTTGGCTTGACTAATGCACCAGCCACATTCATGGACCTGATGAATTGGATTTTCAGACCTTATTTGAGAGACTTTATAATAGTCTTTATAGATGATATCTTAATATATTCATCGTCAGAAGTAGAACATGAACGTCATTTGCGTATTCTCCTTAAGACATTAAGAGATCATCAGTTGTACGCAAAGCTTAGCAAGTGAGACTTCTGGTTAACTCAAGTCCAATTTCTTGGACATGTGGTATCTACAAAAGGGATCTCAGTGGATCCAGCAAAGCTAGAAACAGTGATGAATTGGAAAAGACCCAAGAGTGTTTTTGACATTCGAAGCTTTTTGGGATTAGTAGGGTATTATCGGAAGTTTATTCCTAAATTTTCCCAAATTGTTGTACCAATGACTCGTTTGACAAGGAAAAATGTCAAATTTGAATGCAATGATGCATGTGAGGAGGCATTTCAGAACCTAAAAAAGAAATTGACTACCTCTCCAATATTAGTAGTACCTGAACAGGGACGAGGTTATGATGTATACTGTGATGCGTCTAAATTTGGACTGGGATGTGTGTTGATGCAAGAAGGAAAAGTAGTTGCTTATGGTTCCAGATTGCTTATGGTTCCAGACAACTGAAAGGACATGAGCAAAATTATCCAACTCAAGATTTGGAACTAGCAGTTGTGGTCTTTGCATTAAAACTTTGGTGACACTATTTGTTTGGTGAGAAATTTAATATATTTTCAGATCACCATATTCTCAAATATTTGTTTACTCAAAAAGATCTGAATATGAGACAAAGAAGATGGATGGAATATTTAGGAGATTATGATTTTGATCTCTCCTACCATCCCAAAAAAAACAATGTAGTAGCGGATGCCCTAAGCAGAAAATCAGATGGCAGTATAGCCTGTATGGCCTCCCTACAATGGAAAATGTTGGAAATATTATCTGAATATGATCTGGAACTGATTGAAGGAAATGAGCCAACACAAGTCCAGAATTTACTTTTGAAGCCTGAAATAGTCAGGAAGGTGTTAGAAAGACAGCAAATTGACCCAGAAACAAAAGATTTGCTCACTCAACTCTCCAATGGAACTAACTTGGGAGACTGGAAAGTCAGAACTGATGGAGGTTTGACTTTCAAAGATAGATTGTTTGTGCCTGAATCTGAAGAATGTAAGAAAAAGGTACTCAAACATTTTCATCATTCTCGGTTTGCGGTGCATCATGGTGGCAAAAAGATGTACCATGATGTACGTCGACAAATCTGGTGGAAAGGTATGAAACGTGAAGTAGCAGATTTTGTATCTAAATGTCTGACTTGTCAACAGGTAAAAGCTGAGCACCAAAGGCCTGGTGGTACAACACAACCTCTTCCTATGGCTAAATGGAAGTGGGAGCATATTACTATGGATTTTTTGACGGGATTTCCAAAGTTTACAAAGAAAAATGTAACGCCCCACCCCTTTCACTAAGCCGAAAATCAGAGTATATATTTTTTTTTTTTTAAATAAAGAATGACAAGAGAGCAAGACGTCACGACGCGAAATAAGTCCGAGCTTCCAAAGCCCGACCCTTAACTGGCCAACCCTACGTGTGCGTGGAACTAAGTCCACGAGAATGGTTCACACATAATAAATTAAGCTTGCGGAATGTAAACTTAATGCGGAATTATAATAGAGTCTATCCTACCAATTATTAAATAGCAAGGAAGTACATCACTTAATTAATAAATACCTTAACTTAGAATGTCCAAAAGTAAAGTCCAAACTATAGCAAGTAGTCTAAGTTATTACATTCCAACGAGCTAATTACTCAAATTACATTTCTATAAATGAAACTTAAATAAATCAAGCTAGCTCATCAAAGCTCCTAAGCTTGGCTCTGATCACGTCCTTCACTTCCTCCATTTCCTGCGTCATCATCTAAAGTAGAAGTAGGGCGTTAGACAACGCGCCTAGTAGGTACTCCGAGTAGGGTCAACACATGGATTAGTATAAACAAAACACATAGATATAAGTAATATTAAAACCATACAAATCGATGCCATGCCATGGGTGTCATATGCCATGAATCCCACCCATCATCCATATCATCATCACATAATATCCCTCTTGGTGGAAAATGCACATCAAGGTACCCCCACAAATGCCTTACGGACGCCCCGACGCAGTGTGGATCTCCGGTTACAAATCAATCATACATTCCTCTTGATGGATAATGCACATCAAGGTACCCCCACAAATCCTTACGGACGCCCCGACGGAGTGTGGATCTCCGGTTTCATTTCAAGCATACATCCCTTGGAATCAGTGTCACACCCCAAGGTTGCTTTATCGGAAATCCAAATGGAGCGTGAACTCCCTTCAATTGATCCCTCCCATGCCATGCATGAGATGCAAGTGCAAACATGCTATGTAATAACAAATCATAACATTAAAACCCCATCATTAAGACATGCCATTTGATACCAAAATAATTCAAGTAAAACATTATATACACATAATCCATGGTTTTCAATGAGGTAGGAATCCTACCAATGACCAACTAATGTGTCCTTGCGTTTTTGTCCGAAAATCGCTCACCGATCGTACACCGCTTGTGAGGTCCCGTTACCTTATTACATATCAATAAACCAAACCAATGTTCCATTCTAATTTCCAACCATGCTTAAGTCCACAAAATACCTTAGTGGGGGTTCGGCCATACAACATGGCCGAACCTCACTCCCCTTGGTCTTGGGTCCCTCTTTTTAGTCATTGATCTTTTAATTAAATGTGGGTCCAAGATCATTCCCTCTTTTGATTTATTAACCAATCATACATAAGTTAAATCATTTAAAAGGCCCTAAGTTCACAAAACATTCCCCATGGGGTTCAGCCATACACCATGGCCGAACCCATGGTCCTTTCATTTCCACCATTTCTCCATCTTATCCATTTATTCTTTCCATAGCTAATCACTCATTTTATTTATACATACTTAGGTCCATAACTGATCGATAAACATAGATCCATAAATGATTTATTAATCATGACATAAATCCATGACTAAATCCCTCCATTTCATAGCTTAATCATTCATTCATTTACACATGCATGCATAGATCCATAATGTCCATAAAAATGGGTCATGGGGTTTGGCCATACAACATGGCCGAACCCATGATGTTCATTTTCATCCTCCCTTTAAAGTCATTTACAACATTTTAGAGCCATAAACAAAGTCCCTCCATGGGGGGGGGTTTGATCATACACTTAGGTCATCATTTTACAACCCGAAGTCCATCAACATGTCTTCTATCATTTTCATGGTTCAAACCCATCTAAGTCCATCAATATCTCTCCATGGGGCTCGGCCATGGTCCATGGTTCTTCACCATTTACAACACTTGAGACCCCTTAAAATGATTAACATTCCTCCATTATTTCCCTCCTTTAAAACCCTTTAAAATACTTAACATACATCTATGACTTTCATCCTTTAAAACCCATTAAAATCATTAATATACCTCCATGGGGTTCGGCCATACACCATGGCTGAACCCTATGGTTCATCATCTTCTCTTAAAATCACATAACCATCTTTATATCCTTTGACGGGGTTCGGCCATACATCATGGCCGAACCTCATCCAATCCCTTTTAGGTTCTTATGATCCATATACATAGAAATCTAGGGTTTGGCCATGCAAAGGCCAAACCATGATCTTTGATCACATACCTTATCTTAAACATGCATGAGGTCCTTTTCATATATACATAATAATTAGGGTTCGGCCATGCAAGGGCCGAACCATGATCCTTGACCATTCTTCATGCTTAAGCCATGCATGCACACATATTGTCCTTAATAGTCCTTATTTACATAACCTATCTTACCCCTTAGTAAGATTAGGGTTTTGTCCTCTTTCTATCTCATTTCTTGGATGGATTTTAAATCCATGGCCCATAATATTTTGGCCAACTCTCCAATCCAAAAATGGGATGATCTTTTAACCTCTTTTCTTACTTAATAAAATTTTATCAAGTACTTACTGATTCCACGACTCCTCCGGTTTCTTTCACTCCTTCTTGCTCCTCCAATCTTCTCATTCCTTAGCCTCTTCTTCCTTCCTTCTTGATCTTCGGCCGAAGTGTGAGCTTGAGAGGGAGAGGGTCTAAGATGAAACCCCCAAGAAAATGGTTCGGCCTTGGTGAATGTTTGAGAGAGGGAGAGGAGGAGAGGATAGAAAACCCTAAGTTCTTTTCTTATTCAATGAGAGATCGACCAAGCTTGAGAAGGAGAGGAGGAGATGAGATCCAAATTTCTCTAAGTTTTTTTCTTCTTTCTCTTAGAGTGAGGGTCGGCCTTGAGGGAGAGAGGGAGAGAGTGAGATGAGATGGAAAGCTTCCTTTCCATCTTGTCTAGGATTTGTTCTGGTTAGACTCCACCCTCATCAATGTGGAGTCTTCCCCATGGGCTTTTTGACCAAACAAGAGGGTGCATACCCTCCACATGGCACACACCACTCCCAATGCCCAATGGTTTTGGCTTGGCTTCCTTTGGTGGTTTAGTGGTTTCCTTGGGTGGTTTGGTGGTTTCCTTGGGTGCTTTGGTGGTTTCCATGAGATGGAACCACGACCCCTCTTTGGACCAATCCATGGTCTTGCATGTCCTCCATTTAAGCTTCTTTTCTTGCATACCACCCCTATGTCCAACAGTTTTGGCTTGGTTTCCTTTGGTGGTTTGTGTGGTTTCCATGAGATGGAACCAGCACCTCTCTTTTGACCAATGCATGGTCTAGCATGTCCTTCATTTAAGCTCCTTGTCTAGCCAAGGGGGGTGCATGCCCTCCACATGGCATACCACCCCTTATACCCAACGGTTTTGGTTTGCTAGTGGTTTCCATGAGATGGAAACCACCCTCCTTGACTCACTCCATTTTCTATGTGACTCACCCCCATTTGACTCACCTTATTTTAATGTAATTCAACTCCCAACTCATGCATTGATTTTATTTCCATCTAACTTAGGCGATTCAATTAAATAATTTAATTCCACTTATTTCACTTGATTCACTTTAATTCATCTATAAACTCACCCAGGTGGTCGGCCCCACATGTGCCTTGGTCCACACGCCACCTCACTTGATGAGGTGGAGTTGGGTCCCACTTGGCTATGCCACTTGGATTTCCACTCCTACACTTGCCACCTCACTTGATGAGGTGGACCCCATGCCTTTGATCACAATTGGGTCCATGACCCAATTAAATCCATTTCTTACCCATTTACCCTAATGCTCAATCATCTTGGCCCATTGGGTCCCAATTGGCCATTTGACCCAATTGACCATCATTGACCCAATTAATTGGAAATAATCCAATCCATGGTCCATTGGACCATACTTGGGCCATTGCCCCAACTTTGATCCATCTACCATCCACTCCATCTATAATTCTTAATTTTTCACAATTAAATCAAATAATAGCCAATATATTATTGAATTGGAAATCCGAGCTATTACAAAAAATGATGTCATATGGGTAATTGTGGATCGGCTTACAAAATCAGCTCATTTTTTTGCTATTAAGAAGAAAGATTCACTAGCTACATTGAGTAGAATGTACATTAAAGATGTAGTTAGATTACATGGAGTACTAATATCTATTGTATGTGATAGAGACCCTAGGTTTGTGTTAAGGTTTTGGCAAGGGTTACAAGACGAGATGGGTACAAAGTTATGTTTTAGTACTGCTTTTCACCCTCAGACAAATGGTCAATCAGAAAGAACCATCTACACATTGGAGGATATGCTAAGAGCATGTATCATGAACATGTAGGGAAGCTGGGAAGACCATTTAGCATTGATTGAATTTGTATACAATAATAGTTATCACTCCAGTATACAAATGGCACCCTGTGAGGCCTTGTATGGCAGACCCTATAGATCACCTCTATGTTGGACTGAGGTACGAGACAAAGAACTATTCGGACCAGATATGTTACGTGAGACATCTGAACAGGTTGAAGTGATAAAACAACGTCTCAAGACTGCACAGAGCAGGCAAAAGAGTTATGCTGATAAAAGGCGAAGACCATTGGAATTTGAAGTTGGTGACAAAGTGTTTCTGCGTGTTTCTCCACACCATGGTATACAAAGGTTTGGTCGTAAAGGGAAACTATCACCTTGGTTTGTTGGACCCTTCGAAATTATAAAGAAAATTGGATAAATAGCCTATCAGCTAGACCTTCCTCAAAGCATGGCAAGAGTGCAAAGTACATTCCACGTATCTATGCTCAGGAAATATGAACCTAATCTATCTCATGTACTGAACAATGAAAATATTGAAGTATCAGAGGATCTAACTTTTGAAGAAGCTACAATAGAGATATAAAGTTCCCGGACACAAGTACTTAGAAGGAAGGTCATACCTCAAGTTCAAATGTTGTGGCAACATCATGACGTACAACACGTGACATGGGAACTGGAGTCAACAATGCGATGACTATTCCCTAACCGGTGTGTCAATTAAAGGTGCGAGGTTTATTTTAAAATTCTGGACAAATTTTCTTTAAGGAGGGTGGGATGTAATCCCTCGACCCAAAATTAGGACTAATTGAGTGATTCGTGTTATTAATTGTGTGATTTGTTGTTGATAAATTATTTAGATCCGTTACTATTCAGATCGGACTTTTAGAAAAGTCCAAGATCAACCCATCGGAGCTTAGTAGCTCTCGATTCCCCTCATTTAAGTTAGAAAAGTAAGATTGTAATTATTATTATTTCGTGATATTTATTCTTTATTTAAAAATGTTTTAATTAAGATAATTAGACTTTCAAATTTGTATACCCTCAATGATTTTTAAGTATGAGTCTAAAAGATCTTTCAGAATGTCTTTTTGACTTTCAGTAGTACAACTAAATTTGACCCTAAAAGATCCTTATTTATAAAATAATTTTAGAAGACAGAAAATTTCAAGAAAATATATGGTGCTTAATATGTGTTTTAAGCTATCATTATGTATCTTTAGATTTCAAAAATATAATTTTAAAACCTTTAAATAAATGCAAGTTGATTTCAGAAAATTGTTTAAAACATAATTTTTATTAAAATCTATTAATTTTCAAAGTGTTTTTGCCTAAATTTTTTACAATAGCTATGATTTTTAGAATCCAATATTTTGGTTCAATTGGATTAGTTTAACTAAACCTAATTATTATCTAAGTATTGAAGATATACTTAAGGTAAATAAAATATAATAAAGCTATTAAAATATGTTATCTTTGTTTACATGTGTTGAATCAACAAATAAAGGTGATGATTCATATAAGCTATGGATTCATAGCTTAGCTTAAGGTGTAGGCTTGCATACCTAGGGTAATGAATTAAAAACAATGTGATAATAATAATTAGTATAAAATAATAGAAAATAATCAAAATAATTAAGAAAATATTAAAAATAATAATTTTTGAAAAGGCTATACACTAGGAGTGGAGGGTCCACCCTCTAGACATGTGAGGTGTCCTCTTGCATGCCTTTTGCATGGTTAACACATATTTTACATATATTATATTGAATGACTTAATAATAATGATATTAATAATAAAAAAAATTAATAATATATTTCAAAACTGTAACACCCCGCCCTTTCCGAGAATTTCAGAGTCTAATAATTTTTTTTTTTAAATAAACATCGGAAGAGAGCGGGCGGCGTCACGACGCGAGTTAAGTTCAGACTACCCAAGTCTGAACCTTAACTGGCCACCCATGTGTACATGGAATAGACCATGATAGTGAATCACACATGGAACTAACATCAACATGCGGAATAATCTAGATAATTGCGGAATAGAAAGACGAGATAGCAAGTAACAGTCTTAAATATTAAATAACATAGATCAACCATCCACAGGTTATTATCCTAATCAAACCATAGCAAATAACGAATTATTACATGTCCAACAATAGTATTCAAATGACAGTAATATAACGTAATCCAAATCCATCATTAAAGCACTTAGGCTCAGCTCCCCTCCTGGTCAATGACCTTTCCTTTCCCCTTGCTTGTACCTGCAATCTCCTCTGAGGATAGAATTAGGGCGTTAGATCAACGCGCCCAGTAGGTTCCCGAATCAGGGCTACCACATGTTAGCATATAAAACATGCATATACATAATAATAATACATGTGAGACAAAATTCCATAAAAACATGCTATGTATGAAATGAACATGTAATGAGTCCCACCCATCACCATTCAACATAGCCATCACTTGACGGGATTCTCATCGTCAAGGTAACCCACAGTGGTCTTTCGGACGCCCCGACGGAGTGTGGCCTCTGGATTCCTCCTGATGGGATTCTCATCATCAGGGTACCCCACAGTGGTCTTTCGGACGCCCCGACGGAGTGTGGCCTCCGGTTACAACACCATCATCCCATGCCATGCATGAGATGTCTATGCAAACATGTCATTTAGAAACATAACTTTACAATCATATAAGTTATCGAAATCAACATAAAACAGCATATGAAATAGTGGTTACAATAAAGGTAGGAAACCTACTGAAGATTCACTTCAGTACTTGATCTTTCTTTCGCGTCACCCGGTCACGACTCGCACGTCGTTCAACTTCCGGTACCTTATCCATATAACAATCAATAAATCATACTATCACTTACTTGTTCATTCATATCTAAGACCCAACTACATCATGTGAGTCCTTTGATCAATCCCTTCATTTGACTTGTATTCACAGATTTGCCATTGGTATAACCAATGTCTAATCTTGCTCATAATCAAAGTTCATAAAAGTAATCTACCTTAGTGGCTGGTTATTTACTTATCACTAAGTCCAAAGATAAATCCATATGTTTACTTAATCCAACTCATACAACCAAGTCATAATCTCCAACAAAACAATCTATGGGGTTCGGCCATTCATATGGCCGAACCCTATGATCCTCCTACACAATGATCCCATCATTTGTTTACAAGTTAGGCTCTACCATTTAGCCATATTAACTACAAGGTTCAGCTATCCCATGGCCAACCCAAAACAGCAAGCTTATTTCATTTAACATACATAGGAAAACCCATAAATCTTGGTCCATTCATCCCAAAGCTAGCCCCATGGGGTTTGGCCATGCACATGGCCGAACCCAATGGTTCTCTTGATCTGATTATCACATGATCACTCATGGTTTAATCATGCTAATTCAACCATGATCAATACATGGTTCAGCCATCCAAAGGCTGACCCAAATCAGTAACCATAACCCTAAGTAAACAAAATAAAAACCATAAAGCAACCCATGGGGTTCGGCCATTCACATGGCCGAACCTCATGGCTCTTTGGGATTCAATTCTTCTAATAATCTTTCATCATTTATCCTGTATCTTAGGCATAAAAACAGCAAACCTAATTCTATTTAAACTCCTATAGAAACCCCATGGTATTGCATGGTTTCTAACTCTTTGATTTCACAACAATCATCAATCTCTTTCATGGGGTTCGGCCACCATGGAGGGCCGAACCCCATGTAAAAGAATCTTGGTTTTCATGTTGGGAAACATGGAAACCATGGACTTTTATGGACTGTTTGGATGAATTTAATTAGAGGGTTTCTAAGAGATATAAGGGCAGCAAAAGGGTACTGATATTGCATGATTTAAATAACACCTAATGCATGTTTGAAGGATCAATTCATGGACATAGGGTTCGGCCAACTTGAATGGCCGAACCCCATGAAAGAGATTGATGATTGTTGTGAAATCAAAGAGTTAGAAACCATGCAATACCATGGGGTTTCTATAGGAGTTTAAATAGAATTAGGTTTGCTGTTTTTATGCCTAAGATACAGGATAAATGATGAAAGATTATTAGAAGAATTGAATCCCAAAGAGCCATGAGGTTCGGCCATGTGAATGGCCGAACCCCATGGGTTGCTTTATGGTTTTTATTTTGTTTACTTAGGGTTATGGTTACTGATTTGGGTCAGCCTTTGGATGGCTGAACCATGTATTGATCATGGTTGAATTAGCATGATTAAACCATGAGTGATCATGGTGATAATCAGATCAAGAGAACCATTGGGTTCGGCCATGTGCATGGCCGAACCTCATGGCTCTTTGGGATTCAATTCTTCTAATAATCTTTCATCATTTATCCTGTATCTTAGGCATAAAAACAGCAAACCTAATTCTATTTAAACTCCTATAGAAACCCCATGGTATTGCATGGTTTCTAACTCTTTGATTTCACAACAATCATCAATCTCTTTCATGGGGTTCGGCCATTCAAGTTGGCCGAACCCTATGTCCATGAATTGATCCTTCAAACATGCATTAGGTGTTATTTAAATCATGCAATATCAGTACCCTTTTGCTGCCCTTATATCTCTTAGAAACCCTCTAATTAAATTCATCCAAACAGTCCATAAAAGTCCATGGTTTCCATGTTTCCCAACATGAAAACCAAGATTCTTTTACATGGGGTTCGGCCCTCCATGGTGGCCGAACCCAATGGTTATGTTTACTGTTTTTAAACCTCAGATAATCATGTAATAACAGTAAATAAAAATCAGGTTTTACCTTTCAAACAAACATCCAAAATCAACACAACTCCATGGGATTCGGCCATCCAAGATGGCCGATCCCCATGGTCCATTTTTTCCAATTTTAATCCACTGATTTAGACCACATAACTTCCACCTTTTCTGATATCCAAACCCATGTTTTAACCCTCTTTAAAACATGTATTTTAAATCTATTACAAACATCTAACATCAGTCCCAACTTATATGGTTTTAACTTCTAAAAACCATCAAAACTAGCCACTTGTTTTCATGGGGTTCGGCCATGCTAAGTGGCCGAACCCAATGGTCCATTTCCATCTTTTAATCCACTGATTTTAGACCATATAAACTTCAGTCCCTATGTCAATCAGATCCATGTTTTTTAACCATTCTAAAACATGTATTTAAATCTTAAATCAAAACCCAAAAACAGTCCACAAAATCCATGGTTTTCATGTTTCTAAACATGAAAACCAAGCCATCTCTTACATGGGGTTCGGCCCTCCATGGTGGCCGAACCCAATGGTTATTTTTTTACCATTTTAAATCCTTCATAATCAAGGTTAAACACTGGTGTATTCGGCCATGACCATGGCCCAATACATACCCCACTTTATTAATCCAAAAGTCCATGAAACACTTACCAAATTCCAAGCTCTTGTCTTGCCTTTTGATCCTTGCTTCCTTTCCTTCTTATTTCCTTCCTTCTTTCTTAATTCCTTGCTGGTTTAAGCTTGAATAATTGATGCTAAAAACCTCTGCTGTTCCACTTAAGCAAATGAATTGGAGACAGGGAGAGAGAGATGGAGAATCTTGGCTTTTCAATGGTGAAAAATGGCCAAGATGGTGTTTGTTTCCTTTAATAATTCAGCCCTCAAAACCCCTCCACTTCCTCATCAATTCTTGCCTAAACCAATGGGACACTTGCTGCCAACAAATGCACCCATTGGCATTCCAACATTGAAGGCTTGGGGTTTCCAAATGGAATAGAAACCCCCCATATTCCATTTAATGTTTTGCATGAAACTCTCCATAACAAGTCCCCAAAGTGTGGGACTTGTTTTGGTTTGTTTGAGATCACCACACCTCCTCATATTCCACTTAACTCACTGAATTTTCAGCCCATTTGACTTTCATTTTTGACTCACTCAACTCAATGTCCAACTCACCATAATTAATGCATTTCATTCAATGCACATGAGTTAACTCAACCCTTGATTTAATTCCAACTCACTTCAGTCCCACTCAACTGATTTAACTCGTGTTTTAGCTCCCTAGAGGGTCCACACGGTCAACCATAGTCAACTCGACCCGTTGGGTCCACTTTTAGCTCCTTGACCCGTTTTTGACTCCATGACCCAATTATGGTATTTTGGTCATTTCTAATTGGTTTTTACATATGGATCAAGCCTACCCATTTTTTCTCCACTTGATTTCCAATCAAATAGGCTTAACCCCATTTAATTTAAAATCACAAAGCGGTCAAATAATCCAGTAAGACCCGATGGGTCCCATTTGGGCCCTTTGACCCATTTAGCCATTTTCGACCCAATTGATGTAAATTACCCATCCAATCAAACTTGACATTCATAATGTGCTCATATGATCTTAATTTGAGCAATGAGCCATACCATTTCCGTACTTAACATCACAAAATAATTAATTTAACACATCAGGGGCATTTTCGTAATTTATCCACTTCATTGAGAAATTACCCATCCAATATAATTTGACCCTTATAATATGTTCATAGGATCTTAATTTGAACAATGGGCCCCACTATTTTCTCATTTAACATCATAATTAATAAATTTACCAATCCAGGGGCATTTTCGTAAATATTCATCTTATTGAGAAATCGGGGTGTTACAATATAACCCTCTTTTTAAAATTTTCGTCCCGAAAATCGAGCGAAGTAGGGTTCTAAACGATTCCATAAATATCTCAGAGTGTGCTATTCTTATTTCTGATTTCAATTTCCCAAGTGACTTCTTCATTACCATGTCGATCCACACCACTTTGACAAATTGAATCGCTTGGTTCCGTAACACCTTTTGTTCTGTCTCATGTTATATCTTTTTCTCGTGAGCCATTTGTGATCTCACATAGATCAATCTACTTTGTTTCACTTTACCTGTTCTCATAGTATTTTCCATACGTACCTGCTCAATATGTTCTTTCATCTACTCTCCGTGTGAGGTAGTCTGTCAACACGAGCCTATGCTCAAAGCTTTTTCTGATTCCATTTTAACTAGGTTTCTAGTTACATTCTCATGGAATTCCATTAGCTAACTACAGAGCCAGGTGATCAGTCTAACTCGGCAGTCGTCCATAGTTTCCCATTCAAGTTTCACCAGACACCTATCTTTTCCGTTGAGTATATCTCCAAATTTAAACACATCTTTCTTTGCACATAAGTCTCTATGTGACTAACAACTTTTGTTCCAACTTCCACGATACCAATTCCCGGCATCAATCCAAACCACCATGGGAATAATCACCCATGGTTAAATACATCCATCCCTAGTGTTTCGCTTTCAGTAAATATCATCTGTCCCTGTTTTATAATCATCCATGAATATAACCCCTATGGGTATAATCCATTCATGGTAACAATCCATCCTTGGTATTACTCTGTCCAGGAGCATCATCTAAACACAGTTACTAACCATCCATGAATATAACCCACCTATGGGTATAATTCATTCATGGAAACCATCCATCCTTGGTATCACTCTGTCCATGAGTATCATTTATGTATGATTAATAACTATCCATGAAATAACCCACCTATGGGTATAATCCATTCATGGAAACCATCCATCCTTGGTATCACTCTGTCCATGAGTATCATTTATGTATGATTAATAACTATCCATCAAATAACCCACTTATGGGTATAATCCATTCATGGAAACCATCCATCCTTGGTATCACTCTGTCCATGAGTATCATCTATCCATGATTTAATATCCGTAAGAACAACATTCAAATGAATCACTATAAGACTGTGGTAACCATATCAAATCACAATTATATCCTGACCCCTTGCAAGACTTAGGGCTCATGACTTACCAAGCAGAAGACCCACGTCCAACGTGATCCTGTCTACCTCGCCTTGCATCCCTTCACCTCATAGGTGATTCAGTCAAGCTCTAAGACGGTCACTCCGCGTCTGACGAAGCTAGTACCACCCCCACCAGGTAAAATAGTACCTAGCTCTGCGCATTCTAGCACATCTAGTGTGCCAAACAGTCGTGAGAGTGCCCTCCAGCGCGTAGCATGCAAGGGACCCACTCCTCAATGGTAACCCTACGGGACCAAGTCTCCGTAATTCGTATCGAGTTTCCCACAGTCTCAATCATCAATATCACGTGAGGGACGCACCCATACCACATCTCAATATACTCCAATAATTATTCACATACATCTCAGTGTCAAAGTCCTCATGAACTCCTAAAGTTGCATACTTTATTGAAAATCATTTAAACTTCCATCACCATACAAGGGTTGATAGGGTAAAACAAACCCTTAGAATCACAAAATACACCCTTACAAAATATTTCCATTTCCCTAACCTTTCTTTCTACCTCTTAACCTAGTCTTCCGTAGAAGACCCTGCATCATCGTCAAAGAAATTGTCAGGGCATGTCATCGACACGTGCCCCAACACTCCGCACGTCAAACAGGGTATTATTCCCGGTCCTCCAATGTAAGGACAATTAGTCCTCTCCTTCCCGTGCCCGTGCAGTCCACAAACAGGGCAAATGACCTCAAGGAGGTAGGGGCAGTAAGTACAATTGTGCCCCTCCTGATTGCACAACTCGCACATATACCCGGGCTCTATCTCCCCTACAAATTCTCTTATGTTTGGGACATATTCCTCATCCTCTTCGGGTACAAAGGCCCCAACATTGTACTCGGGCGATCTTACCTCCATGTCCTGACTGTTTTCAACTTCATTGATGAAGTTTGGTATGCTAGCATCGTCGGAAGAAGAAACTAGGTCTATCGGACAGCTAAGTGTCCCTCTGTCCCACAACTCGGTGTACTCTATGTTGCTCGTCATATCTGTATAACAGCAACAAAACATATCAATAACAACCATAAATCAAATCAAACAAATCATTGTTTTGGGGAATTTTCCCTAATCAACATCTTGTACTTCTTATTTGGGGATTCTTCCTATGTATCATATAATGTCACGTGTTTGGGGAATTTTACCAAATAAACATCTTGTGTTTCTTGTCCTTGGGGAAAATTGCCAAATAAGCACTCTTTGTGTTTCTTTGTTTTTTGGGGAAACTTCCTAAGTATCAAGTATCATTTCTCAATTTGGGGAAGTCTTTATGTTCTCTTGTTCTCGGGGAAAACCTCCCTAAGTATCATGTGTTTGTTTCTCCATTTGGGGATATCAGGGAAGTGTTTCCTATGTTGCTATGTTTGGTATATCCATTTATGTTGACTATACTTCCTTTGCAATCTTTGTTGTTCTCAGATTGATTGTTCAGTCTGAGTCTACGAAGTAAATTAATCCGGCCCCCAGTCAGCGGACTCCGAAGAGTCGGTCAGTTGGGATTCTTATCCGTCAGTGAGACATGAAACGGTCTTAATCTTACTTCGAAATATTCAACTTCCCGTTTCGCTCTGATACCAACTGTAACGCCCCGCCCTTTTCACTCTAATTTTCAGAGTTTATTTTTTATTTTTATAATAATCATGTGATCGGGGCGGAGTGTCACGACGCGAGTTAAGTTCGGATCTCTAAATCCGACCCTTAACTGGCCAAGCCCATGTGCGTATGAACTAAGTCCATAAAACTGATCCGCACATGGTACATATATAACTTGCGGAATTAACTTAGTCTAAATCTAACTGAGGTTATAATAGAACCTATGACTAATCCAATTTTCCATTCTTAAATAGCAAAGTACATAACTTATTCTCCAAAATTACTAATCAATCTTAACTAATCGTTTAATCAAAACATCCAACATAAAACAAACCATAGCATCTATCTTAACTACTTATTATAAGCCAACATAACTAATTACCAAATTTACCAATCCAGGGGCATTTTCGTAAATATTCATCTTATTGAGAAATCGGGGTGTTACAATATAATTTATCCACTTCATTGAGAAATTACCCATCCAATATAATTTGACCCTTATAATATGTTCATAGGATCTTAATTTGAACAATGGGCCCCACTATTTTCTCATTTAACATCATAATTAATAAATTTACCAATCCAGGGGCATTTTCGTAAATATTCATCTTATTGAGAAATCGGGGTGTTACAAAAACCATCCAAACCGCCTCACCCCAACTGTAAATAGGTGTGAGGGTTGCTGCATTTTTCTTTAGCCACAATACTCTCTCTAGCTCACTTTCTCTCTCTAAGTTTTCTTTCTCTAAGTTTTCTCTCTCTAGAATTCTCTCTCTCAAAAAGGAAGGCCCTCTCTTCAATTTCCCTTTATACCAGTGTTTTAAGCAGGTGTTATGCTCAAGTTATTTATTTTAATTGTTTTATTTAAATTAGTCAATTAAAGGTTTATTTTTTTAAATTGATTTTTATAAGTCTTACTTGAGTCAAAATTTATTTGTATGCTCTAATACAATTATTATTACAAGATATTTTCTAATTACAAATTATTTCAGTGGTATTTTAGTTACAAATTTTTATTTTAGGATATAATAAAAAGGACAAAAATGTAATTTTTAGAAAAATATAGAGGCAAAATGGTCGTTTTGCCTAATTATTTTAAAATATTAAAAATATCAAAAATACTTATTTTAAAGCCTATTATATGTATTATTTTCACCTAACAAGCTTGCTTGTGTTAGTAATTTTGTTTTTATTTGAATTTTAATTAGTTATTATTTTAATTCAAAATTTGAATTAGTTTTACTATTAAATCCCAATTGAATTATCTAGATATTTTTAAAGTGTTTTAAAATTGTTAGGATAATTATTTAGTTTAAAAATTTTAATTTATTTTAAGTGGAAATTCCAAAGCCCATCATTCTAAATTAAAAGTGAAACTGACTCTAACTAATTGTGTGTTTATTTTATCACTTTGAGTGTTCACTTCCAGGTTGAAACCCTCTACCTGTAGCGCAACGGAAACGCCGCTCGGTAGCCATCTGTAGTGCAGAGGTATTCACCACTCGTTGGTAAAAAGAAATTAGGCACTGAGTGATTTATTTATCGTTCACTTCCAGGCCGACAACCTTCCATATGTAGCGCAGTGAAAACGCCTCTCTGTGGCCATCTGTAACGCAGCGATATTCTTTTCTCTTCTTTTACCACTCGGTGGAACAAAAAAGGATCGAGCACTGAGTGATTTATTGAGTATTACCTCCTCTGACATAAATTAAAATGGAGTTATAACATATTGGAAGACTCACAGCCACTTCCTCTATCCTTTTTTTGGAAAAAGTAATCAAGGGGATTATTTGTGATTTGTGTGTAATTATCAGTGAGCCAATATTCATATATGTTCTTATTTTCACAAATTTTCGCAAACACCCCGACAGATAAGGGTGAGGAGACTTATTGACGTCAGATTGATAAAACAGGTTTTGAAAACCTACACTCTAGGCATTGAGTGGTTTCATGGATATTATAAAACATGGAAAAGACCAAGTGAGCCAAAAAACGAGACTTGACACTGCTTCCATGTAAGGGATGATATTTGTTCTAACTATTAGAACGGAAGCATAATAGTGTCAGGGAATCGAGGTCTAGTAGTCTATAATGGAGAATAGAACTCACTTACATGCCTAGAATTTATGAATTACTGAGATATATTTATGTGAATATATGATGATGTTTATGATGGATAGTATTTATGTTATTTGAGATTGATGTCCTCCGATGTGAGAACCTCAGCATTATGGTAAGAGATGTTGGACTCGTTTCCTAGTAAGAATTTGGTTATTGGCACTGTCATCACAAATTTAGCCCTTAGGTTGTTATTGGACGATGAGATCGTACCATTGGGTCAATTATACTCTATCACACATTTAGCCATGAGGTTGTTATTGGCCATTGAGGTCTGACCATTGGGTTAATTAAGCTCTTACAAGATGCAGCATTTTTTCTGTCTTGGGACTTAATGCATTTGGGAAGCCAGAGTAGTGCTTCGTGTGTGTGATAGTGATGTGGTAGTGGTGGTAATTTGAAAATATGGTATATGAGACCTGTTAGTGCCCCAGCCTTGCCGAGTATGTTTGTCAATTCCATGACTCGGGAAGAAGCACTTGCTAGAAACATGAAGACTCAAGGTGATCAAGAGTAAAAATCATGCTCCACCAAATTGAAGCACAACGTTATGGCAATCACAAAACAGGTATTTGGCCATAGGTCACTTTAGGTAGAACACACACCTTAGAGAGGACCATTCCTAGGCTTAGTTGAACAAATGGTAAATCATAAAAAGCCTAGAGATGAAGCTTGAAAGTGAATTGGACCCAACTTGGAAATATATATTTGGTTTCACTGTCAGCTCAATCAGTCGTCCTCACCGACCCGTCAGTGGAGACAGGATCGACCCATCTAGGTCAAAGACTGGTTGTCCAGATTAACAAATGTTCTGCAACATTAAACTGTCATTCTGGTATGCCTCTGATCGAGAGTCTTATATGCACCGACCCCTCAATGATGAACTTAACGTCCCCTCGTGGCAACGACTCATTGATGAAACACTATTGAATTCTAAACTTTGAAATCAAGTGGGCTCTCGAGAAAATAGACATATCGGTATTTCAAGATCGATCGAGAGTACCATGATTGACCCCTCGGTAAAAGGCGACAGGTTGTTCTGGACAGGACAAGTTTCAGGACAAGAAACTCTGTCTGCATGGTGTTACCCCAGATCAAGACCCTCATATGGACCGACCTCTCTGTGCCATGATTGTCAACCCATCGGTGACACCGATATGTCGACCAGGAAAGAATTATTCCGTTGGGAGTGCATTTAATGCGCAACGGTCGGGTTGTTGAACGGTAATATTTTTAGTCACCGACCTCTCGGTGCGCCCGACCTATCGGTATATGATCGTTTCGGCAACTGGTTACCTTCTCTATAATTATCAATCTTTGTGCAATCAGTTGACATCCTTTGAAAAATCCGTTGGACCCTCATTATTATTAGTGATCTTAAACAAGGGCCAACAAAAGGATCAATCTCTCTCTTTTACTTACACTTGGGAAATCTAATACAACCAATCATATGGATTGAGTTTGTGAGAGATAGAGGGGAAAGGATAATCAACTATGATAGATATTGGTAGAACCAATTTCCTAGTCACCCTAAAATTGTTATTGCTTTACGATGGCTATAAGGCAGAATGTCGGCACACATTAGATGGAGCTTGAAAAAACACACATCAACGAGATAAAGCTATAAAGGCAAGTGCTTCTTGGTTTTAGTTTTATTTAAAACATTTATCCTGTGAAAGTGGATTAAGGAGGCTTGGCTCCTGAACCACTATAAAAAATCTATAACGTCATCTCTAGCACATGCGGTGGGTGGAATTCCCAGCCAAATGAATAGGTGGAATTCTTCCCAGCCGAATGAGTGAGGTGGAATTTCTACTCTAATTGTGAGGGTGTAAGTCCCCACTTAATGGATTTGGAGATAGCTTAAGGTTGAGCTAGTCCTAACAGTGGATGTAGGTTGGCTAACCGAACCATTATAAATTTTGTCTTATGGTGTTTGATCATTGTGTGTTTGTGTTTTAGTATTTAAGCACTCTTCTCAACACACATCACTTTGCATTTGATTATCTTATTTAGACAGCGTACACAAGCATTGATAATCAAGCAATATGCAAAGGGTTTTAAACTTAGTGTGATCATTTAAGTAATTAAAAACAATTTATCACACTAAACAAATCTCTTAATTAATATTTCGCTGCACTTAACTTTAAACAATCAAGAAATTTGTTAACACCATAGAAACTGAGATTGACCTATTCACCCCCTCCCCCCTCCTCTAGGGTCAATCATGTTCTTGCACCAAAATAAGAACTTTCATTTGGTATTAGAGCCTCGTGCTCTACATAAAGGATTTACCATCTGAGTTGATCCGTGCTAAAACAATGGCTATGAGAGAAAAACCATGATATTTCCAAACCTCAATTTTTGATGAAAAAAGCAAAGCAATTATGAAGAACTTTAAATGTTTCATCAATAAATATGTTTGGAAATAGGTGAATAGAAGGTAGTCTAAGCCTATGGACGAGGTATTTGATAAACTTTCAACTTCCATGACTACTCAACACAAAGACCAAATAGCTTGGACTAGTGGTGAAATGACTATGCACTTTAATCAAACACTAGTAGCGTTAATTAGTGTTGTTTCATAATATGTTTTTAAGATATTTAAAAAGATATGAAATAGCAAAAGAGGCTGAAAGAATCCACGAAAAAATGGCCTCTTCTAGTCCAATGGATGACATCACCTATCATGACCAACTTGTGTACTGACAAAATAGGTGACTGACTACAGTTCATCCATTGAAAAAGTCCAAGCTAAATCCTTTAGAGAACAAGATGATAGAGTACAGGAACTTGATGAAGGTAGTGGCCTCCAAGTATCCTATGTGGCCATGTACCAAAATATTTGCCACTTATGAAAGGACAACATCATGGTACAAAATCTGGAGTTTTGATTCACAAAGTCAATTGGGAAGGCACTCAATATTAAAACCAGATTTGATAAAAAAGCCATCACTGGATTGTGGACTTAGATTCCAAGTCTCACGACGTTATGTTCAAATGTGTGAATGGATACCATTGTGAGTATTACATTTGAAACATTTTTCTGCAATCACTTGTATATCTTACCTTCAATTCATGTTCTTGTTTGATTGTTGGATTAATCTAATGTAATATATTCATGTGTACATGTAGGTTTGCACTCTAGTATTGGAATATACTTATCTCATTTCATTTTATATGCCATGTGACTTGTGCATATTTAGGAAATGAATGCAGCTAATGCATCACCTCATGTCTAAGGTGTGTATGTGATTACAGCTGTTATGGTACACATACACAGTGTCGTTTCATACGAATTTCTTAAACTAAATAATCCCGTGTGGAATGAACATGCTCTATGTCTTTAAATGGATTTTTGCTTGTATGAATTACTAAAAAGTGTTCATCAAAATGATCAAATATGCTTATCTGTAATCCATTTATGTACCAGTTTTTTACAAAGAATGAACCTCATTAGATTATACTTAAAGAATGGTAAAAGTGTTTATCATGTTTTGGGTAATAACATGATAACATGCATGAGAGTTGTGTGGGTAGCATCATGCTTCATTTCCAGATGCATAGTAATCGTATTCAAAATGAAAAACGAATGTATGATTTGTGTGCTTAATGTTTCATTCCAATATTCGTTATTTTACACACTATGTGGAATGAGTCATGTTCATAGACACCTTGTCTTTGTTAAAACCTTAAGATGCCGCATCTCATGACATCACACACTTGGGCAATATATTTGAATTTGTAGATTAAATGTGCCCAAGATACATGGATTAGTTTGAATCCACGAAAGGAGATCCGTAATCCATGTTTTGTTCCTACCTTCAGAAGGATGAGTTGAATCTTCTAATGGCACAAAATCTATTTGAATGTATGTATCTACACTAGCATTGAAAGGTGTATGAGTAAAGCTTAATGAACTATGAGCATCGCAAGCATACACACACATACCCAGTCATCCTTCAATTTTAAAACCTAGGTCGAAGGATAGACTAGTCGGAGGAACAGACATGTCGGTACTGTTGGAAATCAGAACACTATCTGAAAGTGGGAAAAATTGAAAGGGGAGACAGGTCGATACTTATCGACATGTCGCCATAGACCGTTCGTTGGTTATGACCTGTCGGTAAGTCAGAAAGAATAAGTTAAAAAGTCTCTTTCTGCGAAAACGACAGATTATTTCAAAATCGTAGTTCCTTCTCCTGCTGAGGTCTGGCGATTTGTTTTTTGCCTCCCATGCCCTAGACCAGTCAATAGGACATCTAGGAGGAAATCTCGCTCGAAAAACCATAGGATTTTTGTTTCTCTCACTTCAAGAAGCAAGGGTGTCACGGTATATGTAAATTTTAGTGGTCGAGAAGTCATCACTTTTTTTCCCTCCAATCGTTGGTTGAGAAGATCTTCCAAAGCAAGCATATCAAAAAGGGAGGCTGCTAAATCTCCGTCTTCGACCACTGGAAAAGTCCCTAAATCCAACTCTCATTCCCTCAAGAGATCACCTAGGTTGGTACAGGATCTCCCCGAACCTAGCTCTGCTGGCTCTTCTCCAAAAAATACCCCTCACAGAAAGATTCCTACCCCTAGAACTAGATCCAGTTGTCGGTATCATCTCAGGTCTCAATCTGGACAAAACCAGAGAACCAAAGCAGAAATGATTTCCGTTGTGGATAGTTCTAATGAGGAGGAATGGGTAAATGTCAAAGATACTGACTGCTCTGAGTCTGGTAATACCCACTTCTTTGGTAACCTTGCTGCAGAACAAGGAAGTGGTGAATCAAAACCACCTGTGTCACAACCACTAACCGAATTGTCTGCAAAATTGAAGTACGTGTATCTCAGCAACTGGACACACTAGATAGTCGTGTGGAAAATTTAGTTCAGAGAGTTCATGACAACTATCTTGCCCTGCATCGTCTTCTCTCTCGACGTATTGACCCTTCTCCTCCGGCATCACCTCCTTCAGATGACTCTGCTTAGGATAATTTTTCATGCTTTATGTTTTGTATTTTGGAAAAACTATAGTTTTAGTATTAAACTAAGCATCCATGATGCCCCATTCTAAAATCATATGTACTGCACATTTTGATTATCAATGATATGATATGGTTTACTATGGTTTGATGCGTGTATTGCTCTGTTTGAATGCCATATATCTCTTGTCTATGGTTAACATGGATTTGTTAAAAAATACTAACATGCAGGTTGTGATGAGTTGGTTTTGTATTGGCATGTTAGGGAGATAGGGATCGAGTTGTGATGTTGCACACATCCTTGGAATATGGGGGAGCACAAAATATGTGCAGCTTGGCACCTGTCACTTGTCATGACAGTGTAAGGAGGAAAGAGGATGCAAACTTGAAAGAAAGCTTAAGGACAAATAAACTTAGAGGCATCTAAGTTTATGGGGAAACTATCAGAAGCTAAAATATCTAGCTTGCTCCATGGGGAAGATGTGTCAAAGAAGTTAGAAAAGATAGCTTGGTAAATGGGGGAGAAAACTCCAAAAAGGGAAGCTAGGTAAGTTACTTTGACCCATTGGGAGAACACTTTTAAGAAAGTGCAATTCTTAAAGGGGAAGAAAAATAAAAACAGTAATGCAATGGCAATTTGCATTGTACTGTGGGGGAGATCAATGCTTGAATACATAAGAATCATACATTGATAAATGGAAAGATTTAATGAGTGGAAATGAACTCATGGAAACTCTAGATGCAAGAAGCATGGTGGAGTGCTTGAAATCCAATTCCTTCAAAATGAAAGGAAAATCGATGTATGGCTAGTAAACCTTTGTCAATTGTATAACAGAATAGGAGAGAAATTAGTAGAACCTCTAAGACATCAAAACCAATTATGGGGAATAATTGGTGAAGTCGAAATGCTTGGGCCTCTAGTAAGAGAGAGCCATAAAGGAGAGGAATATGAAGAAGCCAATAAACATAAGAGAATCTATTCTTGGAGTTTGAGAGATCAACTAAAAAAGATTGGGGGAGAAAATCTACTCAACACTCTTAGCTTAAATAAGCTTGGTGATAAACTTAAGCTATGGGTATTGTTGATTTCTAGGAAATCATTGGTGTATGGGGAAGAATGAATGATAATCTAGTTTAGTCCATGGATGCATGTTTATGTTTTGGACTAACCTCTCTAATTATTTTCTATTGTTGCTTGCTTATATGCTTGAACAGGTAAACAAGAATTGAAGCAAGCTAAACAAAAATATGCGAAGATCATACTTTTGTTTTTCATTTGAATATATACATATAATTGATGTAATATTTTGTATTCAAATGTAATGTAATAAGGGTGGGCTTGTAATTGGGTTAGCTTTTAGGTTTTGTCATGAAATTGACAAATAGAGAGATTGTTAAGGCCCTCGCTTTGCTGAGTCCCTATGTTTGTCAATTCCATGACTCGAGAAGAAGCACTTTGTAACGACCCGACCCGAAAATAGGGCTTAGGGCGCGATTCAATGTGATATTGTCCGCTTTGGGCCTCGCACACAGTTCAAACATGCATGATTTTGCATTTGGGCTCGTGCCCACCTGGTTCGGCCTAAAACGCGTCACATGGAGTCAAGAGGGCTGGCCTTCTCTTAAACCCCCCTCTTTTTTCTTTCTCCACCGATATGGGACTCTCCCCACATCGGTGGTGTGCCTCCCACAGCCCACACTTGGGCAGGGGCATCACAATCGTCCCCGGCTCGACAACATCAGGGAAGGCAGAAAGGCCCACACAGTCCGAATGTTGAACTCGGCTCTGATACCAAATTTGAAACGACCGGACCCTAAAACAGAGCTTAGGGCTCGAATCAGTGTGATATTGTCCGCTTTGGGCCTCGCACACAGTTCGAACCCACAAGGTTTTGCATTTAGGCTCGGGCCCACCTGGCCCGGCCCAAAATGCGTCACATGGAATCAAGGGGGTTGACCTTCTCTTAAGCCCCCCTCTCTTTTCTTTCTCCACCGATGTGGGACTCTCCCCACATTGGTGGTGTGTTGCCCACAGCCCACACCTGGGCAAGGATATCACACACTTGCTAGAAGCTTGAAGACTCAAGGTGATCAAAAGTAAAGATCATGATCCACCAGATTGAAGCTTTAGGTGGAACTCATACCTTAGACATAACTTTAGGTGGAACTCACACCTTAAAGATGACAATTCCTAGGCTTAGTTGAACAAATGGTCAAATCATAAAAAGTCTAGAGAGGAAGCTTGACAGTGAATTGGAACCCAACATGGAAATATGTATTTAGTTTCATTGTCAGCTCGACCATTCGTTTTCACCGACCCCTCAGTGGAGGCAGGATCGACCCATCGTGGTCAAAGACTAGTCGACCAGATTGACAAAGGTTCTAGAACATTGAACTGTCATCCTGGGAATGCCTCTGATCGAGAGTCTCGTATGCACCGACCCCTCGGTGATGAACTTAACAACCCATCGTGGTCAACGACTCGTTTATGAAACACTTGTGAGTTCTAGACTTTGAACTCAAGTGGGCTATCGAGAAAACAAACATCTCGGTATTTCAAGACCGATCGAGAGTACCAAGACCTACCCCTCGGTAAAGGGCGACAGGTCATTCTAGGCAGGACAAGTTTCAGGATATGAAACTATGTCTGCATGGTGTTGCCCTAGATCGAGACCTTCGTATAGACCGACCTCTCGGTGCCATGACTGTTGACCCATCGGCGACACCGATATGTCAACCGAGAAATAATTATACAGTTGGGAGTGCATTTAATACGCAATGGTCGGGTTGTTGAACGGTAATATTTTTAGTCACCAACCCCTCGGTGCGCCCTACCTGTCGGTACATGACCGTTTCTGCAACTGGTTGTCTTCTCTATAAATATCAATCTTTGTGCAACCAGTTGGCATCCTTTGGAAAATCTGTTGGACCCTCATTATTATCAGTGAGCTTAAACAAGGGACAACAAAAGGATCAATCACTTTCTTCTGCTTACACTTGGGAAATCTAATACAACCAATCATATAAATTGAGTTTGTGAGAAAGAGAGGGAAAAGGATAATCAACTAGGATAGATATTGTTAGAACCAATTTTCTAGTCCTAGAATTGTGATTGCTTTGCGATAGCTACAAGGCGAAATGTCGTCACAGATTGGGTGGATCTTGAAGAAGCACACATCAACGAGATAGAGCTACAAAGGCAAGTGCTTCTTGGTTTTAATTTTATTTAAAACATTTATCCTGTGAAAGTGGATTAAAGAGGCTTAGCTCCAGAACCACTATAGAAAATCTAGAGCGTTGTCTCTCGCACATGTGGTGGGTGGAATTCCCAACCAAATAAATAAGTGAAAATCTTATTCTACATGTGGTGGGTGAAATTCCAGCCAAATGAGTGAGGTGGAATTCATACTCTAATTGTGAGATTGTAAGTCCCACTTAGTGGATTTGGGGATAATTCAAGGTTGAGCTAGTCCTAACAGTGGATTTAGGTTGGCTAACCGAACCACTTTAAATTTGGTCTTATGGTGTTTGATCATTGTGTGTTTATGTTTTAGTATTTAAGCACTCTTCTCTACACACATCACTTTGTATTTGATTATCTTATTTAGATAGTGTACACAAGCATTGATAATCAAGCAATATGCAAAGGGTTTTAAACTTAGTGTGATCATTTAAGTAATTAAAAACAACTTATCATGCTAAACAAATCTCTTGATTAATATTCCACTGCACTTAAATGTTAAACAATCAAGAAATTTGTGAACACCATGGAAACTGGGATTGAACTATTCACACACCCCCCCCCCCCCCTCCTCCCTCCCTCTCCTCTCTCTCTCAGGTCAATCGTGTTCTAGTACCAAAATGGAGAACTTTCAAGACCATTTGTGTTAAGTTGGCAAATATGGTATAAAACCATTTGTGATTTGGGTAAGATGAGTTATGATACTAATGGTAAAGTACACCATTACTGTTATTATGATATTTGTAAAGATTGACTGCATTATCTAACATGTGATATTATGTTAAAATGTTATTTAAGCTCTCTTCACTGGGTTAAGAAGCTCACATTTCAGGTTTAGCACCTGAGGAGGAGGAACCTTCAATGCTGCCTTAGGATGAGGGAGTCTTTGCTGATGATTGTATTTCCCGATGATGGAAAATACGTTTATTATATCCATTTTCAGGATGATAATGTTTTGTTGATTTTAGTACCACTTGTGGTACTGTAAATCTAAGCATGTATAAATTGTTATGTTTTCGTATGCAACTCTGATGGTATGAATGGAAATGTTTGTTTTTATAATGTGTTATTGGGGATATATGGTACATGTTTGAGTCCACGTGCGAAAAGCACGTGTGACATTTTCTATAATGGGTTTTTTGTAACTTGAGGATCCAGCCCAGTTATGATGTTAGGTGATTGGAGTTCATTTAAAAAAAAAAAATATAGTCACGTTCTAGGCCCACAATCGGGTCGGGGTGTGACATCACACTCCTATATTGCCTTGAGTTTTGCTATTAGTTCTTGATTAGTAGTAGAGCTGGCAGAGACCCCGATCTCGATCAGTACATCGTTGGAGGTGACAGAGGTCGTAGATCTTGTCGATCGTGTGCCTTGACTATTAGAGGTGTAGTGTTGGAGTTTGATCTGTGGATTTTGGAGATGTCAGGATTTGACGTCTTCTTGGGGATGGAGTGGTTGTCTTTCCATCAGGTCACCTTAGACTGTTATCATAAGTGGGTGACTGGTCATACGCTCGCAAGTGATGTGTTCGTTGAGAAGCTCAATCTGGCCTTCGGTCCAAAAGTTGAGGAGTTATGCAGTTTAGTGGCCTGTTTGAGTTGGATAGGTTCAGGACCAGCAGGTGTCAAGATGTTTCTCGTGGTTCGAGAGTTTCCGACGATTTTTCGGAGACGCTGCATGGATTACCACCACACCAACAGGTAGAGTTCATCATAGACCTGCTACCGAATACAACATCTATCATTGTCACTCCTTATCAGATGGCGCTGGCAGAGATTTTGGAGTTGGAGAAACAGCTCAGGGAGTTAGAGACCATTAGCTGCATTCGCATAGCACTTCACATTGGGGTGCACTGGCATTGTTTGCTAAGAAGAAAGATGAATCCATGAGACTATGCATCGACTATCGACAGTTGAACAGAGTTACTGTGAAGAACAAGTATCCATTGCCAAGGATTAATGATCTATTTGATCAGTTGAGAGGATCTAAGTGTTTCTCCAAGATAGACCTTTGTTTGGGTTACCATTAGGTGAGGGTGCGGGAGTGTGACATTGTGAAGACCACCTTCCATACTCGTTTTGGACTCTTTGAGTTTGTGGTGATGACTTTTGGGTGACTAATGCCCCGGCAATATACATGGCCCTAATGAACAGGATATTCAGACCGTACCTGGATCTGTTTGTAGTGGTGTTCATCGACTACATCTTGATATACTCAGCATCGGAGGGAGGATCATGAACAGCATCTAAGAATAGTACTTCATGTCTTAAGGGATTACAAGCTCTTCGCGAAGTATAACAAGTGTGAGTTTTGGTTGCCAGAGGTTCAATTTCTGGGGCATGTGGTGTCAGCTGACGGTGTGGCCATGGACCCGACAAAGGTTGAGGTTGTTCTGAGTTGGAGCGACCACGGAGTGTGACTGAGATTCGCAACTTTTATGGTCTTGCGGGTTACTATCGACCGTTTATCAAGAGTTTCTCCAAGATTGCCACTCCCATGACGACATTGACCCGTAAATATGTGCAGTTCATATGGGATGAAGCTTGTGAGACGGCCTTCCAGAGGCTGAAGTAGAGTTTGACTTCCGCTCCAGGTTGATAGTACCAGAGAGAGGCCTTGGCTATGCAGTCTATTGTGATGCTTCCGGTGACAGTTTGGGTTGTGTGCTGATGCAAGATGGAAAAGTGGTAGCTTGTGGTTCCAGACAGCTCAAAACACATGAACAAAATTATTCTACTCATGACTTGGAGTTAGCGGCTATAGTCTTTGCACTTAAAGTCTGGAGACATTGTTTATATGGTGAGTTTGATGTTGGAGATCATGTTTTCCTTCTAGTTTTGCCCCGTCATGGGATTCAGAGGTTTGGGCGCCGAGGAAAGATGCCACCTTGATATATTGGTCCATTTGAGATTCTGGAGAGGATCGGGGAGATGGCCTACAGACTTGCACTTCCTTCGCATCTCGCCCGAGTGCATGACATCTTCCAAATTTCAATGTTCGGAAGTATCCTCATGACCCGTCGCATGTGATTAACTGGGAAGACATGGAGCTTAACAAAGATGTTACCTATGAGGAAGGACCAGTGCGGATCAAGGATTCCAGAGAGTAGATACTTCGTGGCAAGACCACCCGCTTGGTTTTAGTAGTTTGGCAGCGTAGGGACAGGGAGACTTCTATTTGGGAAAATGAGGCAACGATGCGGAAGCAGTTTCCAGCCTTATTTGAGACTAGAGGTATGAGTTCAGTTTAATTTTGAGGACGAAATTATTTAAAGGGGGTAGTATTGTGATGATTCGTCTCGATCTTTGAAGAGATTTTTGGATCTCCTACTTGTTTTCGGGACCTTGGTAGCAGTGAGGAGAGTGTGGGCGCCGTGGTGGACCCTAGTTTGTATGATTTCGAGTTTGGGAACTCAAAGGACTTTTTTTTTGGTCATTTTGTAATTATCATGTAAATTGTCATGAAAATTTGTTGAAAATCACACAGTGTCTCACTCGACATTTGGCACTCGAGATTTTTTCAAGTTTTTATTTCATTGTATTTTATTTTCTTTTAAAGAGGATTTTTTTTCAAAACCATGGTATTTAATTTATTTAAAAAAAAAAAGGGAAACTAAAACTCTAAACCCCTTCTCCTAAACCCTAACCCTTTAAAATCCCTCCTCTCTCACTCGACACTGTAGTCGCAACTGCTAGAGTGTCCGTGCCTCTTCCACCTTTGTTTCTCCCTCTTGGGTAACACTCTCCCTTGCCTCTTCTTCTCCTTCTTCTCTCACTATTCTTCTTCCTCTCCTTCCCTCTCGGTTGTCACTCTCGCCTGACTGTCGCCTCACGCCGCATTTCCCCCAACTGCTGTCGCCGTCCAAGATTTTGGATTTTCTGTTTGCAGCTGCCGGTTTTCCACCCCTCATCGCCCTTCTATTAGGTTTCTTCTCTTTTTTCCTCTTTCTCTCTCTAGTTTTCCTTCTCCATTTTCCTCGTTTTCCTTGATTTTCCACCGATTTCTTTGCTGGATTTTTTGCAAGTTTTCTTGACTTTCCCTCATTTTCTCAAATTTTTCCTCAACTTTCCTAGTTTTCTATGATTTTTCCTTCTTCTTTTCTAATTCGACTCGATGGCTAAGTTCACTCGGTTAGATCATGAGTCGACTCAGTTGGGTGTTGAGCCAACCCAATCTGCAAACCTGGTCTGTAGCTTAGGCCTAGTTAGGCCCATCTCTGGTCTGATTTGGCTTGATCGAGCTAGGCCCAGCCCAACCTTGGGCCCAGTCCTTGATCTGGCCCAGCCAGTCTTCGACCCGACCCAGCCAAACTTGGCCCAGCCCAGTTCTGGCGAACCCAGCTCTACGGCCCAGCCCATTTTCAGACTCAGCCTAGTTCAGCCTGTTTTGGGCCCACCCCAGTTTTAGGCCCGTTTTTAGTCCAGTTACTTTTTAGCACGCCTTGCCTTATTCACTTATTCGTTCTTCCTTGTTTTATCAGATTGAGCTCCCTTTAACCCATCAAATCGCTTACTCGTTTCGGACTTTCTACTCCACACACACTTTGAGCGGACTTATCACTGTTTTAGCATGCACTTGCATATATTAAACCGTTACCTTTGGATATGGAGTGACTTGAGTGTAACCCTCTACTTACTTAGCCACTCGGTAAGAAAAAACTGTTGAAATAAATATGTGGCAGGGATCTGCTCAGGTACTATGTTAACTATATGTATCTGTGGAGAACTTTAATTTGGATAATCTGATAATTGAATTCGATACTTGGGAATTGTTGATGATGCTTGGAGTGTTCATTCACTAGATGTTAATAAAACCATGTTGAGTATTGTTGATGTACAAATTTTACATTTATAATATCTAGCAAGGCACGAACCATTTATAGTAAAGTGTTATGAGTGCGAGGTCGATCCCACAAAAAACAAGCAAAATATATGCACCAAAGTATATATGCTTGGAATCTAGTGCTTAAATTATTATGTTTACTAGAAAATAAAGATTTAAAATAAATTAAATCATAAATATCAATCCTATTTTCATAAATTTATCTCTAAGTTAATAAAATATCTAATTTAAGATTCAAATCCTAAAAGTTCGAAAACTGATTAAATTAATATATTAAATAATGTAGAATTTATGTTTAATCTCACACCTAAGTTCAAGAAAGCAAAATTAAATTTTAATTAAATTAAATTCTAAACTAGTTAACACATTTTGAAGGAGTGGTTTGTATGCATAAAATAAAATATATGACAAACAAATTAAAGAACTTAAAAGAATACAACATACAAGAAAAAGATTTAACCTAACTAAAGACAGGAAATAAATTTGCAAACAAAATAAATGACAGAATATAAATATGCATAATTTAAAGGTGGTTATAAAATTATTCTCTCATCGCCCAAAATAAATAAATAAATAAGAAATTTAGATAAAAAATTCAACGCTTTGAATTCAAAATCAATTTACACCATTTTATTAAAATTTATAAACTTTAATTTAATTAAAGTCTAGTTCTTAGATTTAACATTTATAACCTAAGCACTTTAATTAATCAAAGAATACAAAATTAAAATTAAAAGAAAGCATAAAGAAATCTTGAATACTGGGACTTTTCAGGATTCTAAAATGGACATCTCTTATTTATTTCATGAAAGAATTATATACAAGATATGGAAAAACAATTAAAAGACAACGAAAAATCGTATTTACAGTGATATCTCACTTGTGAAATTCGCATGAAGTTCTGTGTCTTTTGTTTTTCAGGGTGTGTTCTCCAATCTCAGGTCGTCTTGAACTCCAGGTCTAATTCAATTTTCACTATGGTCGAATGGGGTATTTATAGGCTCAAGGAATGGACAGACGGTGGAGATTAAATCTAAGTTTAAGTCAATGGATGAAAGGATGAGATTAAATCTAATAGAATATGGGTGGTTGGAACTTTAAGTTGCAAAACTAGGGTTGCACATAGCACGAATTTGGGTGTGTGGTGGCTTGGGGTGTAACGCCCCGCCCTTTTTCACTTGCATAAATCAGAATATTTTTTTTTTATAAGTGAGAAAGAACGGGCCATTACGACGCAAGTCAAGTCTGATATTCCAAAACCCGACCCTTGATTGGCCACCATTATGTGTGCGTGGATTAAGTCTACTAAAACATTTACACACGCTTATCTTATTGTTTGAAGAATAATTTATATGAATAAAATATTATTCATTCTCTTGTCATCATTAGGCAAGGAAAGCCAATCACCATAAAATTTCAATAAAACTTAAAGATTATCAAACCAAAACAAATAAGTTCTAAGGTGTCCCAAATAGTCTAAATTATTACAACCCAAAATGCAAGTCCTCCGAATACATCATTGAAATCAAAACTAAGTAATTTAAACTTAAATCTTCCCAAGCTCCTACACTTGGCTCATTTTCGGTCCTACGTCCTTTTCCTTAGCATTTCATGTTCCATCATCTATAGGGTAGAAATAGGGCATTAGTCAACATACCCAATAGGTATTCCAATTAGGGTTAGGGTACACATAGGAGTAATATTAGAATATCATAAATCAAGGGTTTATATATATCATTAATGGCATATTTGTAAAAACAACTTATAAGGAATAAAACAATGTATGATGTCCATATCATAATCATGCTAACATAAGTGTCATATCATGGGTGTCAATGCCAAATGAAATCCCACCCAATGTCCATACCCAATCACATCATAAAACAATCAATGGTTTCCTTTGCCAGTTATGTCCATAGTGTTTGAGGAGGCAACCACCAGGGCATTGTATACCCATCCACAAATTAACCGGGATTACCGATGGAGTGTGGACTCCTCCCTCTGCGCAGGGTTTGGGATTGACTACCCAGGAGCTCCTTGGCCCAATTACGTCGTACTTTTCTATCAACCGGACGCGGCCAAATTTCAACGGTTCATATAGCTTACATAAGCTAATCTCAACCCCAAGTCATGTCCGGACCGCTCAGAACTTGGCTTGTTGGTCATATGTGTTCCCTCTCATGCAGTGCATGAGGTAATGTATGCAAGAATGTCATTTCATTTAAAATACATAATAGTATTGAAAATCAATTCATAATCATATACAATTTATTTAGCCAATGCATTCATCATATTTTAAATAAAACAAGTGTCATATTATACTCCATAGTATTCTCAATGAGGTAGGAATCCTACCAATGTCCGATATACTATCCTTTCTTGTTTTGCAAGGATAACGCTAATGGTCGCGTGAGACGAATCGCAATCCCTTTGCGAACCTCTTTACCTTATCAAATTCAAACATACATATTAATTTGATTTTCCATTTTAATTTCATCATCCCTATTTCCATCTAACTTCCATGTTCATTTCTTAATCTAATAATTCCAAGTTAGTCATTTAACCTTTAAACACACATAGGTCCATAAAATTATCCATGGGGTTCGGCTATACAACATGGCCGAAACCATTGTTCTTCCTTTTCATCTCCCTTGCATCCTACAAGATAGGCAGAGACTCTGGAGGACAATCTAGATTAAAACCTTCTAATTCAGTCGACTGAGTCATGGGATTCAGTCGACTAAAACACAATCAGATCCCATATATGCTTGGCCAGTACACTTTCAGTCGGCTGAGTCATAAGATTCAGTCGGCTGAAACACAACCAGATCCTATATGTGCTTGGCCAATATATTTTTAGTCAACTGAAACATGAGATTCAGTCGACTGAATTTGAGTCAAATCCTTTGTGTGCTTGGCCAGTACACTTTCAGTTGACTGAAATATAAGATTCAGTCGACTGACTTTGGGTCAGATCCTTTGTGTGCTTGGCCAGTACATTTTCAGTTGACTGAGTCATAAGATTTAGTAAGCTGAAACACAACTAGATCCCATATGTGCTTGGCCAGTATACTTTCAGTCGACTGAATCATAAGATTCAGTCGACTGACTTTGGGTCAGATCCTTGGTGTTTGCAAGAACATGCACTGTAAGGCCCCTCTCCTTTTGTTGGACAGTGAGACTCCATTGTGGATAGAGTGGGTTTTTCATAATCCATCTTTTGGATGGACTTCCAACTCCATGGCCTTTTAACATTTTTGGCCACTCATTCTAACCAACATGGAACCCATGTATTTGGCCACACCATGGCTAAACCTATGGTTTCCTTAAATTAATCCCCATTTATTTTATTAAGTCTAGGCATACATTTCCTTCAATGAGTTGTTCCTCCTCTTTGGCTCTTTAATCTCCTTTCTTTGTTCTTCAAAAGCTTTAAGTGTATGGAGATAGAGATGTGAGGGAGAGGAGAGGAGTGGAGAGAAAATCCTTATTCAAGAGATGAGGGGTCGGCCAAGGGGTTTGGAGTGCCATTTGGTTTGGATTTTTATGTTAAAGCCTTAATCTCTTCCCTCCCTCTCATAATGGCTTGGTCTAACCAAGGTGGCCCTTGGTTTTCCAATGGTGGCTTCATGGCTTTTGAGTTGAAGACCATTGGGTTCCCAAGTGTCTAAGTACAATGTACTTAGACAAGATAACCTAACTTTTAATCTCCACCCTTGATCTTTCCTTAGATGAAATCCTAGCCTTCAATCCTATCCATTCATCTTCCCAACTTAAGCAAAACCCTAATTCAAGACTTAAACTTAAAAGTGGTTGACCAAGTCAACCCATGCCATGGTCGACCATGCATGTGGTGACTTGGTCACCATATGACACTTGGGTCCCACTTTGACCATGTCACTTAATGTGTCACCTCCACTTGTATGCCACCTCAATTCTACTTTCCACCTCACTTGATGACATGGCATCATTGCTTAGTTCACTTCCATGTGATGACATGAATGCCACATCACCCACATGCCACCTCACTTGATGAGGTGGACTTTAATGCATTAAATGCACTAACTTATCCAATTTCAACTAACTTAACTAAATTTATCCAATTATTTTCAAACTTTCATATGCCATTTTATTTCATTATTTTAATTCCATTATCCCTCTTACTATGTAACTTATGTATGATGATCTAATTTATCAATCATTCTTAAATTAAGATCACCTATGACCAATTGGGTCTTAATTGGGTAACTGACCCATTTCCTTGCCCATCTAATGTTCATTTCAACTTTTTGATTTCAAATTCAATTAAATTGCAATCCAAATGGACCCATCCAATAAATTTATAAGCTAAGAAAAATCCGGGGGTGTTACATGGTGGCTAAGTAATCTTGGAAAGAAAGAAAATGAGAGATAGATTATAGGACAAGGCATGGCTTGGGCGAATTTTGCTGTGCAATTTAGGGTTTCATGATGTATGTAATGATATGAACGACTAGGATTGAAAGATAAGATGGTGGATGAGATGATGTGGAAAGTTATAGAGGTGGAATTCGAACGGAGTGGAGAGGAGAGAGAAAAATCGTGTGTGGCTATTTTGGATTGGATTGGGAGACAAGTTAAGATCTAGGTAATGTGGAGATGAGGCGGAGTAGATTGGAGAGAATGTTTAGGGATTTTCCACTAAGTTATGCACATGGAGTGTTCTAGATTGTGTGTCCATCATGTGGAGCATAGGGTATGCGCATGAATGCCTAAATTCTAGGGTTTTTGCATTAGATCTAAGGTTTATGACTGAATGGCTATGATTGATTGGCCTAGATCTAGTGGCTTGGATGGGTGATGGGTGATCTAAATGGATGAATGGTTAGGTAATGCATGGATGATCTTAATCATAAGGTTCATCTATATGATGGATGAATTGAATGACCTAAATCTAATCATGATGAATGAATGGATTGGATTGGATGAGAGGTTCTAAGGTTTACCTAATTTGATGAATGCAAATGGATGGATTAGATGGAATGTATGAAATGAATGGTTTGGATTGATGCATGATTAAATGGATGGTGGATATTAATGCATGATGAATTGAATGGGTAGGATGGGTTTTGGATATGGGCTTAGGGTGGATTTGAATATGGACCTGGAGCATTGGATCTTGAATTGGGTTTGGATTTTGACTGGAGCATGGACTTGGACTTGCTGGACT
This sequence comes from Chimonanthus salicifolius, assembly GCA_013350335.1. Taxonomy (NCBI): domain Eukaryota; kingdom Viridiplantae; phylum Streptophyta; class Magnoliopsida; order Laurales; family Calycanthaceae; genus Chimonanthus; species Chimonanthus salicifolius. The sequence goes on from CM023533.1 coordinate 67,669,216, forward strand.
TTAATTCACTTAGGCTTGGCCCATATTGGGAAATGCGCATGGAGTGCTTGGTCTGACCTAGTGTCTGACATTTGGAACAAAGTCTGGCCCATTTGCAGTAGATCTCTGGCCCATGGATTTTGATTTCAAACTCTTGGCCTTTTTAATTACAGATTTTCTTTAAAATTAAATAATTAATCAAACCACTTAAAAATATAAATATTAAATTAATCCAGACTCTCATTAATGGATCCAGATTAACCAATTTATATTTGAAATCCTAAAAGTGGTCTGATTTAATTATAAAGTTTTAAATATTTCTTTTTAAGCTCTCTTCTGGCAATTATCCACTGTTTTAACTTGATTTCCTGTTTTACCTCGAATTTTCCTATAAAACTCAAATAAACCATTAAATGCATCTTATATACATAAAATCAAGGCTAACTCACCTAAATATCAGGGTAAAAATGTAATATTTTAGTCCTCAACAAGTATAGATATGCGTGACCAAGTAACTCATTATATACTTTTGACTCGCATGATGAAGTATGTGGCTGATTTTTGAGTTGGTTATATCAGAATATATTCTTACTGTTATACATGATCATGACATCGTGTGCATGCATTGGAGAGATTGTTCATGTGTATATGTTTATGATGACGTGATGAGCTTGGTTGTTAGAAGGACTTCCCCGTTATGCTCTGGCGGTTTAGGCCCCTATAGGAGATGCGGGTTTCCCCGTTGCATTCCGGCAGGTTGAGGTGCTTGCCATTGAGATTGAATTCCTAGTTATGCTTCTGCGGTTGAGACCCCCATAGGAGATGCGAGTTTCTCAGTTGCATTCCAACGGTTGTATATTGTATGATCTTCCATTTGTATTAGTAGGGAGACCGGAATTGTTGGAGGACCATTGTGAGCTATGGAGATGATGTCTTGGACTGGTCAATGGGACCATTGGTTAGTGGTATAGTTGAGTACCCATCGACATAGGTATTCATTCATTTATGATGTTCAATACACTTTATACATATGATATATATTTATATTGCTGACATGTGGTATATTTTATCTCTTCACTGGACTGCTCCTTAAGCAAGCACCTAGGGAGGAGCACTAGTAGTTAGACATTTATGCTTATGCTTATGTTTTAAATTTGAGAGACTCTACTTTGTATGTACTCATTATTATATGTTTGTTTGGATTACTGTATAACTAATTGATCAGTTTATAGTTGTTTGTTATGTTTCTTAACACTATGGATTTATGGTTTGTTGAGTGGGAGATACTTACCCCATTTAAAAAAATAAAATAAAATATATACTCGATATCCATCTTTTTATGATATATTAAGATATTTCGGAGATAACGTGCCATAGCAAGACGAGGAGTTACATAAATAGATTCATGTTGACTTTCTAAGAATCTTCATGGCACCCATCTTTAAATGGTTGTAGTCATTTACAACTTCTCTTGATAGAGGAGATCTTAGAGCAAAAATAACTTATAAGCATTGTCTATTATTTTTAATTTAATATGATATGAATCAATGGACCCTATTATATGAAAGATCTATTTATATAGTATTCTAAAATTAAAGTTTCAAAAGAAATAATATTATTAGTTAAACTAATTAAAATTAATAGCAATATTAGACATTAATATTTAAATTGAATGAATAATAATCAATTTTAATTTGATATTTTTACCGTCCATGACTAAATAGCTATGTAATTTTAATTTTGCGGACCCTATAAAATTCCCAAACTTTCGTTTCTCTCCGCTCCGCTCGGACCTTCCTCGTTTCTACTCCATCCTCTTTATCTTCTTTTCGAGACAGGTAGTATGGGACAGGGATCTCCTGGAGGCCTCAACAAAGGGCTTCCCGGCGACCGGAAGCACGATGGCGACAAGAAAGAGAAGAAATTTGAGCCGGCTGCCCCTCCTACGCGTGTGGGGCGCAAGCAAAGAAAGCAGAAGGGTCCGGAGGCAGCTGCTCGGCTGCCCGTTGTGACACCGCTGACAAAGTGCAAATTAAGGCTCTTAAAGCTGGAGCGTGTCAAGGACTATCTTCTTATGGAGGAGGAATTCGTGAGCAATCAGGAGCGTCTCAAGCCTCAGGAAGACAAGAATGAGGAGGACCGTTCCAAAGTCGATGACCTCCGTGGCTCCCCTATGAGTGTGGGCAACCTGGAGGAGCTCATCGATGAGAACCACGCTATTGTCTCCTCGTCCATGGGCCCCGAGTACTATGTTGGCATCTTGTCCTTTGTCGATAAGGACCAGTTAGAGCCTGGCTGCGCCATCCTTATGCACAATAAGGTTCATCTTCCGTACCTGTTTTTAACTTATTTGCTTTTTCATCTCTTTCAAATTTAGGATTTCTGGGTCTTAAATTCTTTGATCTTGTCTGTATATTGCATGCAATCTCTTTAATGTAGGGTTTGGTTTGTGATTCTTTTAATCTGCATGATCTATATCAATTGCCATCTTGTGGCCTTTTTGGGATTTAGGGTTTTTCTTGGTCTGGTTCTATATAGCCCAATTGTATCTTTTCTGTTTTAGTCCTTCTCAGATTCAGGGTTTTGCTTGCTCAATTTTATCCATATTTCATTTTCCAGTATTTTACAATGATCGGTTTGGAATAATGTTTTAGGTTATATTGTTTCAGTTTTGCTTGACCTTTATCAGCAGTCGTCTTGGTAAGATTTATGACATTTACTCTCTCTCTATCTCTATGTGTGTGTTTGTTTATACATACATTTATATTATTTATGCATATAGACAGAAAAGAGAATAATTTTCATGTAGTAATATCCAATGTTTTTAGAACCGGACCGTCTACCGAACCGTTTCTGAGGAAGGTTGGGTTAAATAAGGTTCAATTGTGTTCAACACTCGGTCCCGTGCCCATCAATCTAATATTATAAATATCATTAAATATTCAAAAAAAATATTTATTTTTCATATTTTGCCTAAGCCTTTGCTAGTTCTTTAGTTTTTTTATGTGATAAGTTTAATTTGTTTATGTAATAATTTTTTCAAATTTTAATTTTAAATTTTTATTTAAAAATTAATTTGAGTTAAAATAAAATTTAAACAAGAAATAAAGTTCTCTATCAAATATCAACTTCTATTTTTTAAATTAATAAAATAAATATATTTAAACAAAACTTATTTATTATATTCTATATATAGACAAATCATAATTTAGTTTAATAAGGTTAATGAGATGATAAAAATAGCCTTGAGTCCATAAGGTAGTTAATCTAAGACTTTAAATTATTGAAAATATTTATCTCTTCTAAACTCCACATTTTATTGTTTCTTTTTTCTTGTACTTCTCCCTTTTTCTGTAATGAAATATTCTTTTATTACCGTTCAATTTTTTTTATTTAAAATTTAAATACAATTTGAATTGTTGTCATTATTTGTATTTCCATTTTGATTAAACATTATAAATAAATATATTTATTTAATATTTTATTTTAATTTTAATAAATCAAAAGTTAGAATGAAAACATAAATAAATACAAGGGAAGTTGGGAATCGTTAAAGCCACTAAAATCAAAGGGAACATTGAATACATTGAAGCCATTAGAGACATTTAATAAATACAAGACATAGAAACGTAACTTACATCACTAAAAAACATTGAAACTTATCTTTTAGTCTTTTTACTTCCATATTTTTTGTCCCACATTGGTAAGTTTGAAAAACAATGCCCTCCTTCATGACTATAAAAGGGCAACTAGTGAATAGCTCAATCACCATTATTTCGACCTTTTCAGGTTGAGAAGATGGGCCGGCTTGTTTAAGGTGGCCCAAATGGGCACAAAAAATTAAATATATTATTTTAAAGGAAAAAAATAAATTTTCAAGTAAATCTTGTTGAGCCGTGAGTCACGGCTGGAGGTTTAATTACTCAAACCATTTTGACCCGCAATCCAACACGGTTTGGTAAGGTTTTTCTTCTATTGCAGTTTATTAACAGAACTGGGCCTTTAAGAAGGCGGTCACGATTGAAATCATCAAAGGGATGTCAAATCATTTTAGTTAAACTATTCAACATTTTCACACATTATATTATTCTCTGGGTAAGCCATGTTAGAATTCATGGAACCATGGAAATAGAAATGTGTATGTTAGAAACTTAAAAAGAAACACTTATACCAAATGTTTTCTTGGCAGAAATTATCATCATCATCATCTTATGCCAGACTCTTATCTATTAGGGTTGGCTTTATGAGTTCTTGTTCTACATTTAACCCTATCATAAACCATACTGCCAGTCTCTTCACAATCTAACAAGTCTTTTTTTTTCCTTCCCTCCACATTTTTAGTAGTTGATCTCTCCTCTTTGTGCCTACGATTTGAGGTGGGGCGTTCTTCTTCTTTCTTAACCAAACTACCTCAAATGTGTACCTCTCATTTGGTCACCTAGCTGGCCATTTTTAAATTATCCCAATCGATCCTCCAGGGTTAATCCACTCATCCAACTTAGTATACACATTCTGTAGCTCTAACTCTGTTTATTTTTTATTTTTTCCTTTATTTCCCAATGTAGTATTGTGATCTGATAATTGTTTATAAAATCGTTCCTTTAGGTGAAGAGGGACTCTTATATTGCATAAAACCCACTAGCTTGTCTAAATTTTGCCCACCCGCTCCTGTCCTAGGAGTTATTTCATGCCATAACTTCCCCGAGATTCTACCACACAACACAAGTATCTAAACCTATCATAATGTGTTACCAAGTCATTTTCAATTTTTTTAGGATTGCTCTCACTATCGTCTACCCCATTAAAGTTACTCTCATTATTTTTGTTTAGTTCTACTAATTTCAAACCTTTTGACTCTAAAGTTCTCCTCCAAGATTCTTACCTTATATTGAGTTGTTATTTCGTCTCACTAATTAATACTGTTTCATCTGGAAAAAAACATACACCATGGCACTTCATTTTGAGTTCAATTTTCTTGGCAAAAATTAGTGGCGCAATTGACAGATGCTTATTGCTATGACTCTATTTTGCCGGCGTGCAAACTTGGCTTACGTGCACTCCAATCACTGGGTTGGCATATGCAATTGATAGAAATATTTGTCGGCATGCAAACTTGGAATACATGCTCTCCAATCACTAGGTTGACATATGCAATTGATAGAAATATGTCACTTCCACAATTCAATGCTTATTTTGAAGTATAGACACCTTGTATATTTCTTTGATGTTAATCTTAACCTGCGTTGTGAAGATCCCATATTGATCAATATGTTGGGTGAGTACTGAATCATTAGATTGACTCCTCATGAGAAGTGTGAGCTTCCACAAAATATGTCAAATGGTAGATAGGCTCGTCACAAAGAGGTGTTGAATAATAAACAGAATATAAGAAATAAGAAGAAGAAGAGAGATGGAGAAGAATTCTTCTCTTGTTTGTATTCAATTCACCCACTTTAACTGTGGTGTTTGTACATATATATATATATATATATATATATATATATATATAGGAAGTAAGGGAGCTAATCATGTAGATCAAAAAGGAAAATAATAATCTCAAATCTAATTACAGACTATTAGACACCTAATCTAGTTGGTCTTGCAATATACATTGAACTTGGACATTTTCTGTCCCACAACACAAGAATGGTACCCGAATTGGATTGGGTCCCACAACACTCCTCCTCAAGGTGGATCGAAGATATCTAGTAATCCCAGTTGCTAATAACCGAATCAAGCTAAGCATGGGGAACAGACTTCGTGAAAATGTGGGCAAGTTGATCAGATGACCTCAAATGAAGAGTGACAAGTCGACCTTCTGAAATATGTTGGCGAAGAAAGTGACAATCAACCTCAATGTGTTTGGTCCTCTCATGAAAGACCGGATTGGAGGTAATGTTGATGGCTGCTTGATTGTCATAGAACATGATAAGAGGGTCAACAGGGGCAAATCCCAATTCTGTAAGAAACTGACAGATCCAAAGTAGTTCAGCCGTAGTATTAGCCATTGCACGATACTTGGCTTCAGCAATAGAGCGAGCAACCACAGACTGCTTCTTGCTATGCCAGCATACCAAATGGGAGCCCAAGAAGACGCAATTCCCCATGGTAGAGCGACGATCATCAGGAGAGCCTGCCCAATCTGCATCGGAGTAACCACGGACGGGTAGGGAAGTCTGTCTAAGAAAAAACAATCCCCGTCCTTGATGAGATTTAATATAGCGGAGAATGCGAAAGACATCATGAAGATGAGTATCACGAGGAGCTTGCATGAATTGACTGACCACACCAACAACATATGATAAATCAAGTCTGGTGATAGTGAGGTATATCAATTTTTCAACTAGCTTCTGATAAAATGAAGGAGAATCTAGAAGAGTCCCATTGGAAGCAGATAGCTTGGTGTTGGTATCAAGTGGAGTGCCAGCTGGTTTGCACCCAGAGTACCCGGCATCGTGGAGGAGGTCAAGAGCATACTTGCGCTGAGATAAAGTGAGTCCCCGAGATGAACGAGCAACCTCAATACCAAGAAAGTAACGTAAGGGGCCCAGATATTTAATGGTAAAGGTGCGGTGAAGATATGTTTTGAATGTGTTGATGGCGGTTGTATCATTACTAGTAAGAACAATATCATCCACATATACCACTAGAAGCATGACCACTGGAACGACGATATATAAAAACCGAGCGATTCATCTAACATCGAGAAAAACCATAAGGTAATACAACACTGCTGAACTTCTCAAACCAGGCCCTTGGAGATTGCTTGAGGCCATAAAGAGCTTTACAAAATTTGCAGACAGACTGAGATATCCCCTTCTTAAGAAACCCTGGAGGAGGAAGCATATAGACTTCGTCTTGTAAATCACTATGAAGGAAAGCGTTCTTCACATCAAGCTGATGAAGAGGCCATGCATTGGTGGTGGCAATAGAAATTAGAATTTGAACAGAAGTAATCTTGGCCACAGGAGAGGACGTTTCCTAATAATCCACCCCATAAGTTTGCGTGAATCCCTTAGCAACCAACCGAGCCTTATAGCGAGCAATGGACCCATTTGGATTATGTTTCAAGGCAAATATCCACTTGCATCCAACTGGAGTCTTACCTGGAGGAAGTGGAACCATATTCCAAGTATGAATGGATTCGAGGGCCACTAACTCTTCATCCATGGCAGCCTTCCAAGAGGGGTCTTGAAGTGTAGTGTCAACCCTCTTGGGAATCTTCACATTGTCCAAAGCAGTGAGGAAGCTGTGATAGGAAGGAGAAACAATATGATAGGAAACAAATTGAGTAAGCGGATATAGAGTACAAGAACGTTTACCTTTTCGAAGGGCTATGGGAAGGGCAGACTCAGCAGCATTGGGCGAATCTGGACCTGGGGCAGAGGTGATAGTGGTGTCTGCTAGAGGTGTAGTGACGCAGGACAAGACAAAAGGTGACCCTAAATGCCTAAATGCGATTATGCTGTAATAAGAAACTAATATGAGGCTGAAATTAAAATTAAAATTAATAATAACAATTAAAATAATAAAATCTACCACAAATAATCAATAAAATTCAGAGGATTCAATGTAAGTAATAAAATCACAATCCAAACTATGTCATAGCTCAAAGTAGAAGGCTCTCAAAACCAAGAGGATTATCAGATCACACAAATGCATAAAACCAACATCAAATAAAGATTAAATCTGGTTATGACAGCAGTGTGAGAGGTTAAGAAAATGCCTAGTTTTATGGGACAACAGTAAGAACAAGAGAAAGACAGGTAGTAGGGACTGTATGAGTCTTTTGATGGTAGATCTGGGCTTCCAAAGGGATTACGGTAATTGTAGAGGCTGTAGAAAGAGGGTGTAAAGGCAGCAATACAGTATTTGGGGTTGGGCGATACAGTACAAGGGGGAAGGAAGGGCTGGCGAAACAGTATAAGGGGATTACAGTTATTGTTTGGGACTGGCGGAGGGGTAGGGAGGGATTAGGACAAGGGGTGAAGGTGATAGGATGGATTTAGGGAGGGGCCAAAGCTTAGAGGGGAGTTAGGAAGGGACGGGGACAAAATCTGGAGAGGGAATAGACAGCGGCAGCAAGTGGGGATGTGGATTTTGGGTGCCAGCAGGTCAAAGAACAAAAAGGGAAGAGAAGAGAAGAGAAGAAGATGGAGATGAAGAGGAGAGGAAGAGTACCTGGAGATCGAAGGAGGAGGGCTTCTCGCCGGAATCAAGCTTCTCGCCCAACCAAGAGATTTCCGTAAATCTGGAGTTTTATTTCTTTTTGCATCGTGTCTCATTACAAGGAGAAGGTTGGCTTATATAAGTTTACTAAAAGACTAATGACAATAGTGCCCTTGCATAAAAATGAAACTAACTAAAATGAAACAAATAATTACAATAATACCCTTACTTAAACTAGACACAAAAATAGAAAAAACAGGAAATAGCAAGTAAGAAAAATAGCAGCACAGCAGGATGCACCGCATCATGGAGTCTGGTGTTGCCGGCGTCGATATACCAAAGGAGGCTCGGGAGTGCTAGCCAGAGTGGAGCAAGGTGGAGGAGTAGCTGCAGAAAGGAGAGGTAAAACAAGAGAGGAAGAGGTACCAGATGGATTAGAAAAATAGGGGACTGTCTCAAAGAAGGTGACATCCATAGACACATAGGCTTTGCCAGTGGTAGGGTCAAGACACTTATAGCCTTTGTGAAATGGTGAGTAACCTAAAAAAATGCAACGCACAACACGAGGGGAGAGCTTATTGCCAGAGAACTGGTGAACAAAGCACGCACATCCAAAGATATGTAATGGTAGAAGAGGAATATGGGTATGGAGTGAGAGAAGGTGAACAGGTGATTTGTCTGACAACACACGGGATGGCATGCGGTTAATAAGGTAACAGGATGTCATGACTGCTTCAGGCAAGTATGATTGGGGAACATGCATGGTAAAGAGGAGAGATCGAGCGACCTCAAGAAGATGTCTGTTTTTTCTTTCTGCTACACCATTCTGCTGAGGGGTATAAGGATAGGACAATTGTGATTCAACACCATGCTTGTGCAAAAAAATAAGAAAGGAATGAGACAAATACACCCCCCCCCCCGTTATCACTTCTTAGAGTTTTAATTTTCTAATCAAATTGAGTGTCAACCCAATTATAAAATGTGCAAAAATAATTAAATACTTCAGATTTTTGTTTCATGACATAAATCCATGTCATTCTTGAAAAATATCAATAAAAGACACAAAATATCGAAAACCAGTGCGAGATATAGAAGGTGATTGCCAAACATCAGAATGAATAACAGAAAATAAAGAAGATGCACTTTTATTCATAGATGAAGGAAAACAAGTTCTAATATGTTTGCCATATTGGCAAGGTTCATACTCAAAATGCTGAAATGATAAAGAAGGAACAAGCTTCTGTAAAACTGAATCACACGGATGGCCAAGTCGGCAATGCCACAGCCACAAATCAGACGAGGATGAGGTCGAGTAGGCTGCAGAAGCACCAGGCAGATCATAAAAAAAGTATAACCCTCCATCCTCACGTCCACCACTAATCACCTGCCTCGTGGTTAGATCCTGAAAGATACAATGAGAGGGGAAAAAAGTGGCTGAGCAATTAAACTGTTTAGTGAGTGCACTAACAGAAAACAAATTACGAGATAAATGAGGGACATGGAGCACAGATGGAAGGTGCATGGTGGAAGAAAGCAGAATGGTTCCTTTTCCAGCAATGGTAGTAGAGGAGCCACTAGCTAAGCGAACATTACCATAGGAAACAGGAAAAATGGTCTAGAAAACAGTGGACATACCAGCCATGTGATCAGTGGCACCGGAATCGATGATCCAAGAATGAGAGGAGGAATGATTGGCAATGGGCCTAGTACCTGAAGTAGAGGAGACAACATTGGAGATCTCAGGGTGTTGAAGACGATCTAGTCGTTGTAACAATATGTTAAAGTCCTGACGAGTCACGGGAGCACCATCACGAACCTCATCAGAGGAGGAAGTGACAGGAGTGGCAGCAGAGACATTTGCTTGCTTCGGGCGTCCATGTAGTTTATAGCAGTAATACACATAATGGTTTGTCATCTTACAATAAGTGCATAATCGAGATCCCTTCTTCCGAGGACCTTTACCTGGTGGACCAAGAGGCCCCTGTGCTGGAGAAGGCATTGGAGGATGAGAGGTCACTAAGGCAGAGCGTTTAGCTAGCACAGGAGTCATGACCAAGTGTCGCCGATCATCACAGAGTAAAGCAGAGTAGACCTCTTCCAGAGATGGAAGTGGGCGTTGTCCGAGCAACTGGGCCCGAATAGGTTCAAACTCCTGGCTGAGACCAGCCAATAATTCAAAAACCTGTCGGCGAGAAAGGAGTTGCTGATATAGAACCGCATCATCAGGAGAGACAAACTTAACTGCTTCAAGTTGATCCAACTCAAGCCAACATGTCCCAATTTGGAATAGTACTGGATCAGAGAAAGCTCTCCCTGTCGGAGATGGGAAGCAGTCTGATATAACTCATAGAGGCGGGCAGAATTATTACCATCTGAATATAAGGCCTGAATGGTGTCCCATACATCTTTGGCCGTGGGAAGTGTATATACGGTCCCACGAATATGATCCTCCATGCAGTGAAGGAGCCAAGATTGCACCAAGGAATTGTTGGCTTTCCACGTGCGATAGGAGTAGTCCGTCTTGACGGGTTCAGGAGCAGTTCCATCAATATAATCAGACAACTGTTTGGCGTTAAGAAACATTTTCGCGGAATGAGACCATTGGAAGTAATTTGTCTCATTCAATAGGACGGTGGTGATCTTCCCAATATGAGTGGGTCCAGATGAAGCCATATCAGGGAGGGAGGCAACATTAGAGTGCGTAGAAGACACAATCTCAGGCTGTTCTGAAGATGAGGCCATAATCCCGAATCAGAAAGCTTACAAGTTGCTAAGAAGAGAGACAATACGACGAACTCGGATGATAAAACTGCTTTGAAGTGGGGCCCACTGACATTGAGAATGGCAGTGTGGAGAGGCGAACACAACCCTATGGATTCCAAGGCAAATGGAAGCCTAAAACAACAGATCTAGGCAAAAAGGAAGCCTAAAACAGCTGATCTGGGCAAAAACCTGGTCCCACCGTTGATGATAGAGAAGAAACACCAATCCAATGACAAAACAAGGTAAGGGCGACTCCAAGGGAGGCGAGTGGAAGTAGATCCAATCCCAAATGCAGCAGATCCAGACGAAAAATCCAAAAAATACAGGTTTTGGGCGGCACAGGCAGCGGCAGGGAGAACAACAATAAGGTGGGTCCCACCGTGGATAGGGAGTGGGCCACTAGGTGAGATGAGGACAAGGCTAAGGGGCGATCCAAAGGGTAGGCAGCAACTAGGGAGAGGATCACTTCATGTGTAGATCTAGCCAAAGAAGACCAAAAGCTGTAAAAAACTGGGCGGAAGAGTCCTTGTTGCGGAAGTGGAGAACTGGGCCCCACATGGTACCCAAATCCAAGGACAACCTTTGGCGTAGATAGAGGACCCTGGGGGCGAAGGGAGGGGTGATGATCCTTGTTGCAAAAGGAGAAGATCCAGGCAGATCTGAAGAGAGGAAGTTGACAATGTTGATGAAGGCCAGCAATGTCGATGGGCAAAGAAAAACTGTAACGTCGACCCTGCAGTAAATGCAAGGGAAAAACCACTAGAGAATTTACTGCAGGGAAAAAACCACTAGGGAAAAACAACCATCGGACAATAGATCTACGGTGAAAAAAAAATTTCAAGACGTCATCCAAAGAACCGTTCTGGCTGATACTATGTTGAATAATAAACAGAATATAAGAAATAAGAAGAAGAAGAGAGATGGAGAAGAATTCTTCTCTTGTTTGTATTCAATTCACCCACTTTAACTGTGGTGTTTGTACATGTATATATAGGAAGTAAGGAAGCTAATCATGTAGATCAAAAAGGAAAATAATAATCTCAAATCTAATTACAAATTATTAGACACCTAATCTAGTTGGTCTTGCAATATACATTGAACTTGGACATTTTCTGTCCCACAACACAAGAATGGTACCCGAATTGGATCGGGTCCCACAACAAGAGGGCCCAAAGTTGTAGCCAATGAAAACCAGATATTTGAGACCCATAGATGACACAAGTTTTACTATTTTTGTTTAGTCATTGAATTAGGAACATCAAGAAACCCAAACTCTTGGATTCATTGGAAGAGTCACATACAAGAAATCAATCCTTACTATGGACACAATCAATACCCCCTCTGGAATTTGAAAGAACAATATTATTATGCTTGACCTCTTGAGGTCCAATTCCTGACATTCTTTTCAAAGGCGAAACCACAAGATGTTATTTCTCCCAACCTTCTCTCTGCTGATGTCTTTATTGGCACAATCTATTTCACTCTTTATTGTATCAATTGTTTGTTTCCTGACTAACAAAATTCTCAATTTCCATGGCACCTTCTTTGATTCTTCATGACCAAACTTTACTTTCTCTGCCTCGACTTCCTTGCAAGAATATTGCCAAGAAGATTGGCATTTTGATGTAGGCTAAGGTTTGAAAAATCAAACCTTAATCTATTAGTGGGTTTTAGATCAAGATTTTTGAAACTGATCAGGAAAATTTTGAACTAGGCTTAATTAAGAGATAAACCTAGGTCGAAAATTACCTTAGAAAATTGGGGAAAATGAATCAAATTTCACCAAAATCCAAAAATAAATCTAGGAAATTTTGGTTCAAAGAGGAATCCCAAAATTCACGAAGGTTTACCTATGGTCATTCAGTCTGCAGAATAGAGCAAAGGCTCAAAACTCACTGCTTATGGATTTAATGCCATATAATTCACACACACAATGATAATATGAAATCTTGAAAATTGAAATTGCATAAACTTGATGTCACACCTCGATTCTCAGCATGTGATTTTTTTTTTAAAAAAAAAAAAATCTATTCAACTCGTTCATATTATAACATGACCTTCAAAAAGACAAGTCACAATCCTGTGATATGACTTTCAAAGCGGCTAACCAATCAACCAACTTGCTTATAATAATCATCCTCCAATTCCTCAAACTCAACAAGGGTAACCATACACTCATAATCCATTCGGAATAAAAACACTCATAGGATAAATCCCAAAATAATTACATTGAATATATTCCACAATAAAGTTCTAATATCAAAAGATTATAACAACGCTTGCCCAGCTCTCTTATAATCACTCAAGATGTCCTACCGCTCGTCTTCAACTGTTAGTCTGCAAAGTAGAGAACATGAGCCCACATAGCCTAGTAGGGGAACAACAGAACCCACGTACAATATAACCCTATTAATCTTAGAATATAAAAGCCTATTAACCTGCATTGCACGACATTCACAGCACAAGGCAACACATATTGTCCATAACATAAAATTACACAATATACATTTGTATCAAATAACATATTATCACCCCCCATATCCCATAATAACCAGTTAACCTAATATATCATCAATGCAATGCATCATGGTCATGCAAATGCGATGCAACTCAACACCACACACATACCATCCAACAGTGCGCCCAGTCACCATGTCACCACAGCCAACCCAATGGCTTCACCTTGAGACCGATACCCGATTTCAAGGCTCTAGGTCCACTTGGTCCCCAATTTCAAGGCTCTGGGTATACCTGTTCCCGATTTCAAGGCTCCGTGTCCACCGTTCACATGCCTACATATGCTATGCCATGCCATGCAACATATCATCTGTATCATACCATATTTCCCAACACATATCCAACATATTCCATGCATGCCCAACATGACGTCATGCATGATCCATAAAAACCAATGTATACATGTAATCAATAGCATATCTCATTTAACAAGTACATGATACTCATTCCACATGCCATAACTTATTCCAAACATACTGCGATCAACAACTATAATTGCCATTCATTGCCACAATTCCTAATCGTAAAAAAAGCAACTAAAACCTATTCATTCACTAGAAATATCATGGAGTTAAACCACCTTTGTTCACGAGTATTCCACCATCTTCCCATCCCAATGATACAACATGGCCGTATCATGTAACTATTAATGTATTAGAGTTAGACCTCCACCACTTACATGTGTTACACTCAGTTTCATCCTCAATTACTATAGTTGAGTTATATTTGCTCCCTAGAATGCGATGGAGATAAACCTTCTCCAATCACGCACCTAATGTAATACTGAACTCTTATTTGTTCACAACTAATGCAAATAAGTTACTCTCTACCCTAAGACTCTCCCGTACCCAAATAATACAATGGAGTTATTTTACTCTGCTTAGGTGCCTTATGTAGATCCATATGCTTAAGAATTTAAGAAAATTAGTGGTATTTCCCCCTCAAGGCAATTGCTTCCACCTGGTCATAAACTACTAAGGACCACCCATGGTCACCCACCTCAATCTACCCAAACTTAGATGACTATGTTCAATATTGACACCCATCAACTCACTCTTATCAAAATTGATCTTCAGCCCCGAATAAATCTGAAACCACTGAAGGATTGTGTGAGCCATGTTAAGAACTTCCACATCTGCCTTTAGAAAGAGAACAATATCATCTGCATATTGTAAGTGGGAAATCTCAATATCCGTATTCGTGATACGAAAACCCTGAATCCAACCTTGAGAAAAGACCAACTGAAACATAAGATGAAGTGCCTTTGCCATCATAACATATAAATATGGGGGTAATGGATCACCTTGCCGGATGCCTTTCTCAATTTTGAAGAACCCTTTACGACTTCTGTTAACCAGAACCGATAAATGAGTTGATGACAAACAAGACATAATCCAGCCAATCAAGCGATACCCAAAACCCATCCGATTCATAACAAAGGCCAGAAAGGACCAATCAACATTATCATAAGCTTTCTGAAAATCTAATTTACATACCACCCCAGCTTCTCTAGATGCAGATTTAGAGTTCAAACATTCGTGGGCAACCACCACATAATCAACTATCTTCCTACCTTCCAAAAAAACACTTTGCACTGGAGAGATTATAGATGACAAAATCTTCTTCAACCGATTAACAAGAATCTTGGTTAAAATCTTGTAAGGACCGCCAATCAAAGATATAGGCCGAAAGTCATTCAAAGCAGAAGCACCAGATTTTTTGTAAATCAAAGTAATAAAACCAGCCCCAATATCGTTAGAGATAATTCCTCTCTCAAAAAATTCTAACACAAAATCCGTAGAGATAATTCCCAATTTCTTTATCAACTACAGTCCAATATGGGATGCATCTAGATTTGACTTGAGTTGGCCAGCTTTGACTGTTTGACCAACTATGTGTCCACTTTGACTGATCCAATTTCCATGTCTTCCCATTGGATTCCAACTCACCCATCTAACCGACATAATGAACGCGATACCTACCACTCCGTTCCTTCCTATTCCCATTCACCTAAACCACCCAAGTATTTACCACCCCTGAACCGCTCCAACCGTCATGTCTTGGACTCTGTGGCACACCGATCTGCTTACACGTATCAAGTCGACCCAATAGCATCCAACAACAATGGTGGTCAATCTCTCAGCGACTTTGAGTTCAATGAATTTAAATCGAAGTTTATCTCTGAAGTTATTTCTGATATGCAATCTGAATTTCACGATTTTTTCCAAGAATTTAGAGAACTATTGCTGGCCGAAAATATACCGCCACAACGAAGGTGAACAAACCCTCGAAATACGTGCCCGCTTCCTTGCGATGCCTGCCAACTTCTCCAGAGTCACCGTTGAAGTTCGTGTCTTTTGTGCTGGAGTCAGATTCAGAGTTCATGGCTGCTTCTCTCGAAGTCGTGACCCCACAACCATTGCTCGTGTTGGAGACCGCGCCAGTTGTATTCTCGGCACCACAGTCGATGCAATCGACGACTGTTGATCCACCACCACCACCGATATCTCCACCTCCACCTCCACCTCCACCGCTACCGCCACCGCCACCGCCACCGCCAATTACCCAACCATCTCCTAAACCTGAACCCCATCCCATTACGGATACCAAGAACTCATCTCTGGTTATTTGTACACTATCTTCATCTCCTATCCTCTCAGGACCGTGTGATCACTCCAGTGCCTTATGACGACCCCTTCGCCATCAGCTTGGTTTGTCTGTGCCTAAGCCCGTTTGTGGTCCTTGGCTTCGTCGTCTCACCGTAAGAAAGTTCTCATCGTCTGTGCATTGCAAATTGTGCAGTTACACACTTCATCATTCGCCTCTACGGCCTTGGTCTTCATCTCTGTTTGGTCCCGTGTGATTTTGCTAATTTCAACTCGAAGACGAGTTCTTTTTAAGACCGGGGGATTGATGTAGGATACGGACACGGACGATCCTCAAGGATCCACTTCTATTTTTATTTATTTATTTATTTCTTAATTAGCAAGTAGGATTTGTTATTTTTGTTTGGGATCTTAGCAGCCCAACTTTAGTTAGTTTCCTATTTGATTTAGGAGTCCTAGTTTAGTAAGGAAGCCAGGTCGGTGGCTTTCCTAGTTGAGTCTTTGTTTTCTTATAAATACCGATGCTTGTAAGAGAGGAAATACACAATGGATTATTAATAAAATTGATTAAGGGTTAGCCTTTTCCTTTATCTCTTCTCCTTTCTTCTTCTTGCCGAAGGTGCAGGCATATCTCCTCGTCTAACTGCCTAGTTGTAGGCGGTGCTTCTGCATCAAGTAGCCAAGGTTTGGTTGTTTTCTTAAACATCCACAATCCTAGATTTACATTCAGTGTCCCCCCCCAAAAAAAAAAAAAAAAGAAATTTAGCATTGAATCTTATTTTTTGAAAAAAAAAACAAATTTTTTTTTTTGTTGCATTCATTGCATTTAGAGTTAAGTCACATTATTTAGTGTGTCTTTTTGTGCATGCCCACATGTAGTGGCCGAGAGTATCAACCCAATATGGCCTCACACCATTTACCAAGGGCTTAGACGATATCAGTGCCCGCTTAGCCAACATGGAATCCAGAATAGAAGAACAGACGACCAGAACTGATAACCGCTTCGATGAACTAGAGCTTTTCCTCAATCAAAACAATGACATGGAAGTTGGTGGTGGTAGAGGTCGAGTTGGTGACCGAGGGCGTGGTAGAGGAAGAAATGGTCCCCACAACCATTATGCTTTTCATGACCTTCCAGACCCTGAATCTAAAATAGTGAGAACTGTTAAAGTTGAGGCTTTGAGTTTTGATGGTCCACTTGACCCAAAGGCTTTTATTGATTGGTTGTCTGGCATGGAACACTACTTTGAATGGTATAACATGTCAGAAGGGCGTTGTATGAGATTTGCAAAAATGAAATTGTTGGGTCAAGCCAAACTTTTCTGGACCAATGTCGAGCGTCAAATAGAAAGAGCTAGAGGTGAGCCTATTTCTCATTGGGATGAAATGAAAGAAAAACTGAAAGAAAAATACCTCCCTTTGACCTATAGATAGAGATTATTGGATTGGGCCGGTTGTGGGCGAGGAGGGATTTGAACCCCCGACACCGTGGTTCGTAGCCACGTGCTCTAATCCTCTGAGCTACAGGCCCCACCCCGTCTCCACTGGATCTGTTCCCGAGAGTACCTTTCCTCCGTAAGAAAGAAAGGACTTACTATCTTTGGGATCTGATGCTACACCGCTGCTCAATGCTTTAGTAGATCGACTCTATTACATAAGTTGATTCCTAACTTTTATCTCATATCATGATCAGGACCCTAAGCTATTGTTCTAGAGAAATGGCCGGGTCTGGCCCATTCCTCGAAAGAAGTTTTTATGGGATCCCTATCCACCATAATCTTCACTTCTGATTCCGGCGAACGAATAATCATTGAGTCCTCTAATGACAAGCACTTTGTCAGGGAAACATGCCAGTCGCCGATTACATCGACAAGTTTGATGAGTACATGATATAAAGGAGGACCTTCTTCTGACTCTTTCTCGGCTTAGAATGGGTCTCCGTCCATATCTCTAAAAGGAGTTGATTCCCCACAATGTCAACACCTTGGAGGAGGTTTATCAGAGACTTCAAGAACTGGAACTTTACCTAAAACCGAACCCTCCTAGCCAGTTTGATTCTATTCCACGGGGTACAGTGAGTCAACCCAAGCTAGTCACCAGTGCTTCTTCTCAGAACAAGGATGTAAGTGCCAAAGGAGCCTCTGCTGCGAGCTCTTCCAAGAGTGTTAAAAAATGTTATAATTGTCATGGTGATGGGTATTTCACTCACGAGTGTCCTACCAAGAATAGGAATAAGGAAATAGCCTTTGTGTTGGAACAACAGTCCAATGAAAAGACTGACCGGAATGTTGAAAATGAAATGCTATATGAAGGAGTAGATCCCGATAGTGATGAGGGTATCGATAATTTCGATGAAAATCCCCTTGGGTTGGTTAGGTGTGTTTCTATATCGTCCCCATCCATAGACCCTATGTCACGCCCCGACCCTCCGGGCCCACTGACGTGAGAATTTTTTTTTTTTTTTCTAATACAATATTGAGCCTTTGCGGAAATTCTCTTATAGACTTTAACATCTCTTATGAATAAGTTTGGATCTAACATTTGGCAGCCTCGGACCCACCCATATCTAGCCGGTAAAAATCCCAGGCAGATGGAGGGGCCACCATGGGCCCGCTTAAAACCCAAAACCTCGACAGATTTCACCTCGACCCATAATATGTGGATACACTACTAACCAACATGTAATCTATAACTTAACCTCTTAGGGAGTCCAAAATAGAAAATGTCACACATGATCTACCTAACATTTATGATCAATCGATCCCATCAATATCAGAATTACACATCAGAAACGAAGTAGACTTTATTACATCCTACAGTGTTTCAAACGAACATTATAAAGGGTTTATTACATTGCATGTTCATACGTACAATATCTACTAACTTAAACATAAAATCCCAACATTTGGGTAGATAGCTAAAGGGACTCCACCCTAAACTACAGCTGATGATCCTCCTGTCCTTCGTCCTCCGGGTTTCCTGTTTCGTAAGGAGTGTGAGTTTTACAAACTTAATGAAGAGAAAACAACAGCAAGTTCTGGATAACAAGGCATATTATCAACATAATAGACATGTTATCAAACAACAGTTTATACACTCAGAAATCATGTAGAATAATGTTAACACATTTATCTACCATGAAATGTCTTTCATTTCTCAAAAAGATACCCCCGCCAAACGACGTCTACGGTTCTCCCCTAACCGCGAGTAATACGTTTCCTACACCGCCGGCAAATTCATGCTCAGTGCTTCACACAGCCCGTATTTTAAATACACCTCGTACCAGTGCCCTCCACGAGCTAGGTACTTCATACATTGGTGTGAGGTAATTTGATATGCACAGTACATCAATCAATATGCACATCAATACATGGATTTAAACATAATTGTCAACCCACATAATATCCCTCATACATATGATCATAATAACCTCACTCAGTTAACATAAATTCCTAAGCCCTCCCGCATGGAATCATAATACAAATATCAGCAATAAGTACATAATATGCTGAAAAACTAAACACAGATTAAAAGCCCACCAACGGGTTACATTATAACACAAATAAGTGTTACCATTATCTCCAATCGAGTATGCCTACCCTATACTCATCATTTATACACAGAATGCATATTCCTATCGGAATCACTGTTGGATACCTGATCTATCATCAGATCACCCATATCACAATACCAAGTAGTCTCTAGGAATAAGTGGGTTCCGTACTCCGTTTTATGATGACTAGATCTCGACATCCCGAAACACTCTCAAGTTCACGTTTCATATGTTGAAACTTATAATCACCTCCTTACGTGTGAACAGTGTCGGTATCGCATTCTAATCCTATTACATCATTTCCATCAATAAAGATGACCACGGATATCCACTTATTGCCGTAAGGCTAACGGTGAAAGAAACATTTGTATTGAATGCAAAATGAGATGCATTTTAGTAAACACATAGTGTGGTTGAATCTCCTCACCTTCGGTCGGCGAGTGTTTTTCAGTAATCTGTTTAAAATGAAAAACGGCGTAAATACAACGTATAATAACACTATATAGCCATAATTTATACTCCTAAGCGTTTGGAATATCATGACAACACGTTTAGAGAGTTTTCTTGAAATTTTGTAAAAATTACGATTTTGCCCCTGAGCGTAATACGGGCTAAAAATAAACCTCCAAGTGGACTAAAACAAGTATTTCTAAGCTAAAATAACATAAATTTCATTTTTGAATTTTTTTCAAAAATTACGTTTTTGCCCCCCAAAAATATCCAAAATTACCAAAATGCCCCTGGATACTATTCATCGAAAAATACTGTTCACAGGCACTATTCATCCGAAAATACTGTTCACCGAAAATTACTGTTCACGGACACTATTCATCCGTAAAAAAATACTGTTCACGAAAATACTATTCACGGGCACTGTTCATCCGTAAAAATACTGCTCACGGAAAATACTATTCACAAGCACTATTCATCCGTGAAAAATACTGTTCACGAAAATACTATTCATGGGCACTGTTCATCCGTAAAAATACTGTTCACGGAAAATACTATTCACGAGCACTATTCATCCGTGAAAAATACTGTTCATGAATACTATTCACCCGTAAATACTGTTCACCGAAAAATACTGTTCAAGGGGCACTGTTCACCCGTAAATTTCCAAATTACCAAAATGCCCTTTAGGGCCTGCACAGTGCGCCGCAAATCACTATTCACGGACAGATTTTTCTATTTTTTTGTATTTTCTTCGCTGATTTTTATAGAGAAAACTGTAAATCATTTTCTGATGAAATTAAATATCTAGCTTCCTCTTAATGAGGTCTACAAACTAAAAATATTAACTTAAAATAAACACTTACAGAAATCTTCTGAAGAATTTAAGACAACCACTTGAGGAATAGTGAACGTCTGGCAGCAGAGAGGAAAAAATGGAAAATCTGATAAAACTTCGTAAATTTGTGATTTTAACTTAAACTCACTGCACCTATTTATAGTGTTTTGAAAAACACTATTGAAAACTGCTGGATGATCCCTGACCGTTTGTTGTGTCGGCAAAGGGTTAAAAAATCTTATCTCTTAAGACTGTCGGTAGAAAGAGAAAGATAAGATGAAAAAATCTTATCTCAGGTAACAGTAAAAATTACTGTTACCTTACCCTTTTTCTGTTCGTCTATATTAGACCTTAACTCGTAAAAATCCGACACCGCAGGTGTGTTAAGAACACAGGGTTTACCTACGGTGGAACGTTCACTTTTTGTTTTGACACAAAAAATAGGGTATTTTTCACAAAGTCAATATTTTAATAAAATAGACGGCTTATAATCACCGTGATTTTGACACTTCGAAACTAGTGTTAAAAATACCCTTTTCGACATTCTACATATGTCAAAGAGTTTGATAAAATACAGATTGAATGTGATCTGAGTTTGTTAATTTTCGGAATACGGGGTATCTTAAAAATCGGGGTTTTTAGATAAGAGCATATGTAAAATACACGTTTCGAGGAATACTCGTGAAATTCTGAAAATACCACTGAGTAGCGTACTCAAAAGCTTAATATGTGTGTGAATTTCAAGGTCTGAATATATCAGAAGAGTGGTCTTTCACACTCAAGGGGTCTATAAAATATTATTCATGATTTTATATGTAAAACAAAAGACATTTAAGTAATGTCTAAAATGCCCTCCGAACTTCGTCGGGTTAAATCACTAAGCAAATGACCTCTGATCGGGTCACATACTCCTTTTTCGGGAAGCTCTTTCCGTACCCTATCATATTAACCGGTCACAAAGCCGAGTTAATAATTCTAAAAAAATTTGTTATTTCTAATTTAAAGGGTCGGGTTATTACACCCTAGTCCAATGCCAGTGTCGCCCAAGTTGGTGTCGGACACAGAAGATACAACACACATGACTTCACTTCTATTTATTTTTATTTATTTATTTCTTAATTAGTAAGTTTGAGTAGATTAGGATTTATTATTTTCGTTTTAGAAAGAGTCCTTGTTTTAGCAGGATGAGTAGGATAGGAAAGCCAAGTCGGTGGCCTTCCCAATCTATTTTCGTTTATTTGTTTTCCTATAAGTACCTATGGATGTAAGAGAGATACACACGATGAATATTCAATGAGATTAATCTAAGGCATAGCCTTTTCCTATTTTTCCTTTATCTTTATTTTCCTGCCTAGCTGCAGGCTGTTCAACCCCCTTTCCTTGCAATACACGGCCAAAAACCAGGCTCATTTGATGTAGATTTGCAGATGATTATGGAAGTGGAATCATAGAGAAGAGAGAGAGAGAGAGAGGGAGAGAGAGACGAGAGAGGAGAGACGAAAGACGAAAGAAGAGAGGGAAAGACGAGAGAAGAGAGAGAATACATAGAGGAGGGAGAGACAAAAGACGAGAGAAGAGAGGGAGAGAGCCACGAAATGGCGCAAGGAAGGAAAGGAAACGGCGTGTGTGGGAAGGGAACGACTAGGGTTAGGGGAAAAATCAACTTATATATTAATGGGATTCGGGTCGGGTCGGGTCGGGTTCATCTTAAATTTCTAAACCCAACTCGACCCGAATTTGATGCGGGTTTTTTTTTCCTCTAACCCGACCCGACCTGAATTTGAAAATTTACAAACCTAGCACACCGTTTTTTCGGGTCGGGTCAAAACCTGACCCAAGTTTCATCCCTACTACAAGATCCCCAAACACAAAAAATAAGGCCCTAGGCCCATACCTTGTGTTTTGATCTCTTTATTTATTTATTTATTTTTGAGTAGTAACAAACAAAATATTATTAATAAAAAGTGAAAAGGGTACAACAAATAAGGTATAAAAGACTTATACAAAACAAGTAAAGAAGATACAAAGATAAAGTTGCGACACACTTCTAAAGGACCTAAGAAGTCAATAACACGAATTGCATCATAACCCCTATCCACCCCTTTTCCCATTATTTTACCTCCTTTCCATATGATTTTTTGGTAATCTTTGTATGCTTCCACCATGAATAAAATCTTCCTTCAAAACTTGCTGTCACAAGGTTGACCATTAAAGAATCTGGAACTTGCCTGTATGAAAAAAATATCTTCTACTTCTTCCAATCACTCGAGGAAATTGTCAGATCCATTAGATTGCATTTAATTAATTGTTTGCAATTTTAATTATTCTGTGAATCCATACCTCAGTGAGGCCGATCTAGATTTTTTTGTGAGAGAACTTTTAGTTCCATTTTGAAAGTTCTTGGGAGTGCTAGAACACGGTCCAAGATTGACCCTAGAGGGGGGTAAATAGGGCAATCACCAATTCTAATGGTCTTTAGATATTTCTCGATTAATCAATAAGATTTGCAGCGGATTAAATTAGATTAATCAAGTGTGTGATAAAGAGTGTGCCAATTTGAAAGAACAATCACACAAATAAAGACCAACACCCATAACATAAGATGTATAGTGGTTCGGTTTAAACAAATCTACGGTGGGGGCTATCCCAAATACACTATGTGGGGAACTCCGCCCTCACTAATAGAATAAGGCTTCCACCTATTCAATTAATTGAGAATTTCACCCAATCGCCTAAGGTTTTGTAAGGTTCGACCAAACCTCGGTCTACGTCCTTCTCTCTCTATTTTTTATAGTGGTTCAATCACCTTGATCTATTCCACTGTACAATGAAGATGATTTAAAAAATAAATCAAACCTAAGAAGCACTTGCCTTGTGTAAGCTCACTTGTAGATGATATACTTGAAGACTTCTCCCAATGCGATGTCGTATGGTGACGATGATGTGCCTTTGTATGTGCAATCACAATCTATGGGAGGTTGCTAGGATATGGATTTGAAAATTGATCCTAGGATTTTTTTTTTTCTCTCTCTCTTAATCTCAATCAAGATAATTGGATTGAAAATGATTCTCCTAAGTAAGGTGCATAGAGAGGAGTGGGGAGCTCTGGTTTTGCCTTGTGATTTTCCAAGTGGGAGGTCCAACCAAAACACAAAAATGTGTGGTGTTTAAATAGGCAAACAAGATTTTCGGATCAGTTCAAACTTGATAGGTCGAGTTTACCGATGGGTCAGTGATCTTAAATGTATCTGTTCAACCATTTGACCGTTGTGCATTAAATGCACTCCAACGGTACAGAAACTAGAACCACCGGTTGGTATCACCGATGGGTCGACAATCCTTATGTTCCACATGTCGATCTTGTCGATGGGTCGGTCCAGATTATCAGAGAGCAACATAAAAGTACCGAGCCTGCTCATCTAGAACCTTGAAAATACTGATCGACATGTATGTCCATCGATGGGTCGGTCCTGGTACTCTCGATGGGTCGATGACCTCGATGTGTCTGTCTGAGAGTACCCCAGAGTTATAAATCCAGAGCTCAACTCGACCCAAGTCGACATGTTGTGTTCCCCGACAGGTCGAACCTGATTATCAGAGAGCAGACCGAATTTACAGTCTGTTCTTTCCCGAGCCTGCCCAAATCCAGTTGATATATCGATGACCACGATCGGTTGGTCCTGTGTCACCGATGGGTCGATATGCTCGAACTGAGACTAGCCCTGAGTGACAATCCTTCCAGTCTAGAACTCCTGTCAATCTGGTCGACATGTCGATGACCTCGATGGGTCTATATACTTAATAGAGGTATTTTTAACTAGGGTTAGGCCGGTTTGGGGTTGAAACTTCTCTAGTGAACTTGATCCAAATTTTTTTCAAGTCACGTGGGTAGTCATACTTGAGCCGAACCTAGACTTTTTAGGTTGGGTTGAGTCGGGTCCACTTGTTGCGTCATCAATTGCCACCCCAACTTTTGAGCACTTTTGTCATGTCATTTTTAATGCTTTGTTAGTTTGCTGGCACGATGTAAAAGAGGATGGGGTAGATGTTAAATCTTTATCAAGTATGACCTATATGTAGAAAATAATAAAAAAAGGTAGTAGGAAAAGAAAATAATAGAGAGAGAATTTCTCTATATTTTGTATTGTGTATAAATCTGTAGGAGAGTACATGTATAACTAATAAATAGGGAGCCATTTACGATGGGAAAAATGGAAAGGAATCAAAGAATAATCAATTGCAAAATATTACACAGCTTGAATGAATAATCAAAGAATAATCCAGATTGAAATGTGCTTGGCAAACGTTACCGGCTGTCATTTTGTGGACGTTATGGAAGGAAAGGAATGCTAGATTCTTCAATGGTGCTTCCTCTTCTATGGAAAATCTTTTCCATAAAGCCAAATGGTGTTGGTTTAGTTGGTTGTTGGTGGATCCCAAATTCATAGGCCTTAAGATTAATGATCTTATGATTTCTTGGGATGGATGCATGAATGTTCAAAGGAGAAACTCTAAGCCGAAGATAAAGTGGGAACCACCTCCAATTGGTAATTCGAAATTTAATGTTGACGGTGCTTCTAAAGGAAAACCGGGTCCATCAGGGATTGGTGGTGTGCTTTGAAACCATTTAGGAGAAACTACCATTATGTTCAACGAGTCGGTTGGTATCTTGGGCTCAAATGTGGCGGAAATCCTTAGTATAGAACAGTTCTAATCATTTGGAAGGATCACGGTTATGGTTCTCTCATCATTGAAGGGGACTCGTCAAATGTTATCAAATGGGTGTCAAGGTTGAGGCGCCCGCCCTGGATATTGGTTAATATGGTTAGAAAGGTGAAAGACTTGGCAAGCGAATTGGAAGTTTCTTTTTCCGAAAGTGGATCGCTCGGCTAATAGAGTGGCGGATTATTTTGCCAAATTAGGAGTCGACAATCAGTTTGCAGGCGTTTTTCTTTTCTGATTTTCTTCTTCTGTTGTCTTCATTTCTTTTCCTTTTTCTTTTGGTCTAATTCTGCTGGACCCTTTATTTTTTCTTTGTATCTCTCCTTTTTTGTCTCTTAATGAATTTTTCTTTTACTGCTCAAAAAAAGGAAAAAAAAAATTTACACAACTAGTGCATATTCTGAGACAATCTTTCCAAACTAGAATTATTCTGGTCAACTGTGTCTAGAAATGGGTCTCACATGGTCAACTGTGTCCTGTAGTGGGTCCCACAACACTCCCCCTCAAGCTGGTGAGAAGATGTCGTGTAAGCCTAGCTTGCTTAAAACATGATTGAGTTGGGTTCGAGAAACAACCTTGGTAAGCATATCTTCAACTTGGTCCTTGGATTGTACATAAGGAGTGAAGATCCGACCTTAAAAAATGTGCTGGTGAAGGAAGTGAAAATCAACTTGAATGTGCTTAGTCCATTCATGAAAAATAGGGTTTGAGGCTATATTGATGGAAACCTTATTGTTACAAAACATTATTAACAGATCAGCAGGGGTAAGACCTAACTCGGAGAGAGATTGCCGAAACCAAAGTAAGACCGAGCAACAACATTCTGCTTATTGCTCCTCTAGGAAACAAAGTGGGATCCCAAGAAGACACAATATCCGGAGGTAGAGCGTCGGACGTCAGGGGACCCAACTCAATCAATTTCTGAATAGCAATAAACCAACAAGTGAGATTGTCATGCATAGAACAATCCTTGTTCAGGATGAGCCTTATGATAGCAAAGGATGCGAAAGGCAATATGAAGTTGATAGGAATGAGAAACAACATCATATGACACAAAACGTTCAAGGGGGTGATTGGTACAAGCATGCTTATCTTTTCGAAGTGCAATGGGAGGATCAGGGTTAGTGGTGGACTGATCTGAGCTACTGGCAAATGATTGAGTGGGGTCAGGTGCAGTTGTAGGCATGGGCTGCCTACGTTGATACACCATAGTGTGCTTGGCAGTGCTAGAAGGATCAATATCTGTAGGGAGAAGAGGAAGAACAAAAGAAGGGTAATTTTGAATGCATGTTGAGTTAATTTTAATTCATGCATGTGTTGTGTTGATTGCATCTTGAATTTAAGTGTTCAATTGATAAGCATCCCACATTGCATAATTAAAATTGGATTTCGTGATTCAATTTTAATTCAATTGAATTTCGTGATTCAATTTTAATTCAATTGAATTTTAAGTTTCATTAGTGAATTGTATAGGTGCGTATTATCCAAATGAGATTTGAACCATTTTCTTTTTATTGAGAGAATTTGAGAGTAAGGGTTTTTTTTTTTCTTTTCATACGAGTATCATGATTTCGGATCCGTTGCGAAGTTGAAATTTTTGGGTTTCTATTATTGAATTCCTTGATTTGGATTTAAATTTTATTTTGTCAAAGGTTTGTGGAAGAGTGAGTTTTCTTGCAGTTTTGACCATCATTCCTTCGTCATCCTACTCTTGCTCACTCCTAATGAGTCACTCATTGAGACAAGGAAAATTGTCTTGCCATTAGAATGAGTAAATTATCTTGCCTGCTGACTATCACTTTCCTATGGTGGTATTAAGAAGTGGTCGCTGTCCTTGGCTTTGTTAATCAATTTGGTGTAGGATGGATTGCTGTGAGATGTGAAGATGAGGTCATCTTGATGGAGAATGGATTGTAATTCGGGGATTCAAGTGTGATTAGGGTTCTGATTTAAGGCTTTGCAGGCCTATGACATCGGTAGAAAAGGTTAAATGAATGTTGCTGGTTGGAAGATGGGACTGGTTTTAAGGAGTGATTCAGGTTGAGAGTTTGGGTTAAATGCTAGTTAAAGTGATTAAATGATGGGTTTGGTGGTCAATGTTTAGAATGAAAGTTCAGGCTTTCGAATATGAAAAATAAATGAATTAAGTGGATTAGAAGTCTGAGCAAGAAAAAAAGTTTATGACCTCTAAATCAAATTTTATTTTAGCTGTCTAAATTTTGAGTACAGTGTATGATTTGATTTGAACTCTTAGTTAAGAATATGATTTGACAAACCAATAGCATATTTTGCCTAATTTTGATTTTGCTTAATGCACCAAAGCTCGAACTTGGATTTAATCTAAAAATAATTAAGATCATGGCACTTGTTGATGTGGAGCAGCAGATCCACGTGGAGTTTCTTTTATTGTTTATTTCTATTTTTGATTTGGTTATAATTAGAAATTAGGATTTCCTATTTTAAGTGAGTTTATTTTCGTTTTAGGCTATTTTTAGGAGTTTCTTTATTTAAGGATGGCATCTCTTATAAAAGCCCTCTCTTGTAAACATTATTACAGACGATTGATGAATAAAGATTGAGATTTTTTGCACGATACCTTAGCAAGGTACGATTGATTGTTGGTATCAAGCGTGAGGCTACGGCGTGAGGCCATACCTTCTTCTTCAGGTACTTCTCTGCTCTTCTCTCTCCTCTCTTCTTTGGTTTTCATTCAGTCCCAGAATCCTTTCCTATAGTTTTCGCCCCTTCCTAATACTCATCCCCGTGCTTTCATCTTCCTTTGTAAGCCCTCTAGCCTATGCCGCAGCCCTTAATGCCCATCGCCAGCGTTCCCGTGACCTTGTACCCCCTTCTCGTGCTTCCGGAAACGCATCCCTGCGTCGCCTACCTCCGTAGCCCATGTTGTGTTTGCCGCAAGCCCCTTTCCTATTTCCCTCCTTTCACGTGGTTGCCCTAAGTCATCCTTTCATGTAATTCCATCCGTATCCCTTAGTTCCAGCCCACGTGTCTTTTAAGTCATTTAATTTTACTTTGCATTCACATCTTATTCTTAGTATTTGCATATTTATTTGTGATAAATGTTATATTCATTAGTTACATTTATTAATTGAAGTTTAATTTTAGCCCATATTAGTTTTAGGTGTATTTTTTTCATCACTTTTAACTTTTAGGGAACCAATTTAGGCATTTAGGGTTACCCTATTAGTTGTCTTGCATCACTTATAGCACTCCAATTGAAATTTGAATTCATATCTTACTGGATCATATTGATTCTTCAAAGTGCTAGTTGCTATTGTGGGTTCGAAACTGACATGTGGGGCACATGTCAATCTTAATCTCAATCCATAAAACTAGGGCTGTGGGACTCACCCGAAGAGAGAGAGATAGAAGAAAGGTGTGTGGTGGGGGGGGGGGGGGGGGGCGCGGCGGCGGGGGAACCAAAATAAAACTAGGCTTCTGAATTTGTATCAATCATCTATTATGGTGCATAACACTGTTCGTGTTTATTGTTCTCTATTAATTCTTCATACTTGCTGGCTGGTGAGTCTTTGGGGAGAGAGTTCTAACATACGAAATCCTCCATAGAAGCAATATGGTGTTTTGTATGATAAAGTCCTTTAAGTTATTACTAGGTTGAGGATTTGTTTAATATTCTTGGTTATCCATTTTTTCTTCATACTTTCTGGTTGGTAATCCACATTGAGAGAGATACGGAACTCTCCGAGGAATCACAAACCTCATCCATGAAGAAACAATTGAGAAAAAAATTTGAATCTTGCTTAAGAACACCTGATCCAAAATCTCCGTACATGTGGATCCTGATTAATGAAAAAATTATCAGTGTGGGAGAAATCCTAGTTTTTTCTTAATGGTAGTGTTATGCTCATTTGCCTTTTTATTTTGTAGTATCTTTTTCAATCTTCAAGTTGACATTGCCACAAATTGCAATGTAAATTTATCCTGGAAGGGGGATGTAATAGAATAATTTCATTTCGTCAAATGTTATGTGGTCAATCGTCTCACCTTGCTAAATGATGGTGCCAATTTGGTGATGTAAGAAAAGCCCTGTGGAGAAAAGTCATTGTAGCCTACGAATCAAAAAAAAAAAAGAAAAAAGCCATTGTGGCCTAGTATGAGGGAATAATGTGGGATATAGGCCTCGTATCATTATGTTATCAGTCCTCTATTTTGAGATGAAAATTCCAAAACTGAAAATTCTGTTAAAAGACATTTTTGTAATCAATAAATCAGGTGCCTTGTGGATAATTTAGAAAGATCCATTTTTGGAAGCCTGCAGTATAAAATACCTAGAATGGGCATGGACCATGTTTTAGAGGACTATGTGGTTAGAAGTATGGTCCTTAGCTACTTCTCATTCCTATCTTTGTTTAGTATCTTCTTTGCAAGGGACCCATGACAATGAGGTCTTAAATTCTAAACCCTTAGATTGATTTAGTTGCTGCTGCATGAGTTGTAGATCTTGATGATGTATTGACACCATGGTAATCAAACTGATTTGCCCAAAGCTTGAAGCATAACACCAATTCCCAGGTTAATCTAGAAAAAAATAGTAAAATCCAGAAATAGCACTATCAGGAAGATGATATCCATGGGAGAGTGAAAATTAGCTTGCAAAGGACCAGCTTCTCACACCCATATTTCATTAAAGCTGCTCTTTAAATGCATTTGGTTGAAGAGACACTGTGAATGAATGGGTTGAAAAGAAAGTCATTTGTCAAGCCATGGAATTCAATTGTGCAAAGTTGAGTGTTGGAATATGATGGAGAATTGGTTCCAATGTTTCATAGATTTTTTATGCAGCTAGAATGTGTTTCATTAACTTAGCAAACTAACAATGAAGGATCCAGATAACTCATGAAAGCTGCGGATAGACCAAATAATAAAATAAATCATGAAAAAGTCCCTACATATCCGGACATAACAACTAGTAAAAGATAGAGACCAGTTGGTGACAAGCGTTTTTTTTCCAATGATAAATGGTCCCTTCACCTTCAGAGGTAAAGAAGACAAAGCTGATGAGTGTTCATTGGGTTATTTGATAGAAACACACAAAGGACCAAACACTTGGGGCCCATGGTCCACAAGTATGGACAATTATTTTAAATTATTTAGATTTATATAAGTGTAGGTTTATTTTGTGATTGATTTGAAACAACTGTTATATTTTGGATTTAGTTTGATATCCAAAACCCGAATGACATGAACTTGGATCCATTTGGTAGATTATGATTACCTTCCCAATCAACCCAAGTTCATGCAGTCTTTGACACCTGTTGAACTTCTAGTCTAATCTATTAGAGGTTGTTTGTCTGTTTCCTTGAGGAAAGCAATTCTATAGATTTTTTTTCTCTGAGTTCATTTCATATCATCCAACAGGTGCTATGAAATCAGGCCTTGTGATGGTCGGTTGAATCCCATCGTTTTTGTTGTTAGTGTCAAAATCTTTATTTTGTTGAAAACGAATGAAGCATTGTCTTGGCAATTGAGGGAAACCTCCCTCTTTTCCTAATTAAATTTTCCTATCTCCCTCCAGGGGAAATGGATTCCTTCGAAGAAGAGGGAAAAGTCTCATTTTTTGTGTTCTTGGCGAAGAGCCCTTATTCCATGTAAGAAGAGAGAGGGGTCCCATTTTCCATGCTTGTCATTTTCCATCAGCTGGAAAATGACAAACAACCCCTTAGGGTATGCTAGGGTGAGGAGAAGGGTATATTTAGGATTTTGAATATATTTCTATTTTAGATTTGGCTTTTCTCCAATGTTTGGCCTAATCTATTAGGGTATAGTTTGGGATTTTCAATGTCTTAAATTTAGGTGGCCAAGGTTATATTTGTAATTGATGTTTAATGGTTTAGATTACCACTAGGGTTTCCTCTTGTATTTCAACACTATCAATATCACAGAAAAGCCCATGGCAAGATTTTTTTTACTGTTTAATGTTTATTCATTGCGTCTCTCCAAGTCCTATAGTGGGAATGTTTGGGGTGCTCCATCTATCGGCTTGACATTTTCCATGGTGCATGATTGATTTCATGTTATTTTAGCTTGATTCATTATAATTTCTACCATTTGTGGATTGTTTTGTTGATTTGAAGTGGTTGATCTTTGGGTAGAGAGCCGTTGATCTGTTCTTTGTTGTTGTTTGGGTTTGTTTCATTCACTCCTAAGTTGAAGATTCTTGAATTTGAACCTGAACTCCATTGGTTATTTATTTCTTTGAGGTGAGTTGGTAGTATAGAAGATGATGGAGAGGAGCATTTTTATTCTAAATCCTACGTCCTAACTAGTGACTTGCAAGTCCAGGCTAGATCAATGCGCGTCCTCGAGGTGGGGTGAATAGGACCATTACCAATTTTTATTACTCTTTTTAAACATGATTTAAACAAATCAATATGCAACAAAATAATCAATAAACAAATCCAACAATGCAAACCACAAATCAATCACACGTGAAGGAAGATTTATAGTTGTTCGGTTCTCCTGAACCTTGGACTCACCCAACCTTGGGCTCCAAAACACACTATGAAAGGGTATATGATGCAGGACGAAGGATAGGGTAACCCTAAATGCCTAAATGTAACCCCTAAAGATTAAAAGGGATGAAAATAATGCACCCTAAAGCTAAAATGGGCTGAAATTAAATACCAATTAATATATGCAATTAATTAATATAGAAATTTACCACACAAATAATCTTGACAATGCAAAGAATTTAATCAATTCCAAGGATTATTGGGTCAAACTATGAAAGGATGGTCATGGCTAAAGGATGGAAGGCTCATGGGGAATGGTAATTAAAATAAAGACTTAGGCATGGGTATGGTTACATAACTAAGACTTAAATGAATGGAATAAAAGGAAAGGGGGTACGAATGGTCTTAAGAGAGAAGGGGTGAATGGGATCTTAAAGAAAGGGACACGGAAGAGAGGCGGAAGCAAAAGGGACACGAAGGCTCTAAGGTGGTGCAGCAACGAAGGGATGGGCTAAGGAGGGAAGGGCGAAGGCTTAGGAGAACCTAAAGGGATTGGCGAAACAGGTCTAAAGGTAGGAACAGGTCGCGGCAAGGGGAAAAGGGGGTTTGGTGTTAAGGGAAGGAAAATATGGGAGAAGAGAGGTTCACGGAAGCAAGCAACGGAAAAGGCGAAGACTGTGTTGGCTTAAGGAAGAGGGAAGAAGAGAAGGGGAAGAAGAAGAAAGATAGAAGTACCTTTAAAAAAAAAATGATGGCTTCACGCCTTTGGATTCTCACCAACACATGCACGGCATAGAGGTATGTTCGAAAATCTCAAAATCTTATTCATTAATCTGTCTTTGCCTCAAGGAGGCTAAAACTTATATAGAACTCTTCCTTTCTTAAAATAAAACATTAACTAAATATAACAATAAACAAAATAGAAACTAACTAAAACCAATCTCAAAGAAAATTAAATACAACAACTACTAATTATGGAAAGCAACTACTAATTATGGAATCTGCAATGAATGCTCCGCATCAGTATACTACCCTAACAATACATACCTAGATTTTGAAAGGTTCGACCACCGAGGTCTACTCCTTGATGCTTACATAGGTCTATTCCACCTTACATTGTTTAAAATAGAAAAGTAAAAGAACTCTTGCCTTGGGCTTTCACGATTCTTGAAAATTTGTTCTTTAATGTTGCCTCCGCGCTCCGGTCTTAATATCTTGATATTCATCAGTGCATGCAACCAAGGACGAGGCTAGGTCTAGGGTAGGATGAAGGTTCTACTGTAATCCCTAGATGGTTCAACTCTTAATCACATCCACGAAAAGCTGAACACAGCTTAAGAGTAATCTATAGATGTTTGTAGATGTGAATCGAGAGAAAAAGAGGTTCGAAGGTGTTTGACAATGGCTGGAACCTCTACTGGGAGTCTGGGAGAGATTAGGATTTATTCAATTAAAAGCCTTAAATCTGATTAGCCTAACCTGCTTAGTATTTATGATACATAGTGCAAACGACTAATTCTCGAGCTCTCGGGAGCCTCTCTTGAGGTCTCGGGGCCAAATAAGATATGACTCCTAAGACACAACGGCTAGTCGTGAGGTCTTGGGGAGCCTCCCTAAGGTCTCGAGACCTCCTTGAAATCTCAAGGGGACCCTGAGGTCTCGGGTCTGAGAGCAATATGAAAATACAGTCAAATGTTTATTTTGCTCTTTGGATCATTGCTGAGGTCACAAAATTTTCTCTAGACCATGAGGCCGAGATCTTGGGACCTACCCGAGGTCTCGAGACTGAGAGCAGAAGATTTTTATAGACAATTTTGTGCTCCGTCTCTAGAAGGCTAACAAGGGCTCGAGATTTCTTCGAGACCATGGGGTTTAGATCTCGGGACTGACAGCAACATAAGTTTACAAAGTTTTTCCTTTAGCTTCCAATCCTTATTCCCGAGGACTCGGGGCATGCCTCTAAATCCTCGGGACTGAATGTTAGGTAAAATTTAAGGTTTGACTGCTTTGGTCCAGTGACAATCTACATACCAGGGTCTCTAAGCCTACGGAGTTTTGGGTCCCATAACCTAGGGTCATCTAAGGACCATACTACCTGATTGGTTGCCACACACTTGATGAGATGTCCATTGCAGGTTTCGATCTTCAAATAGTCTTCCAGCAACATCTTCACTTGACCAAGGCAAGGTTCGATACAATACGGAATTGTCAATAAGGGACTCGGTCAAACCGGTGCACTAACAATCTCGCCCTTTGTCAATTTGTGACAAAAACTGGGCTCCAAAAAATATTAGACTCATAAAAATAAAAAACCACCCCAGAAATTACAAGCCATGAAATAACAGATACACCCAATTACAACTGTTACACGACTCATAAACCACAAGACTCAACAAGTTTAACTTCTTGCTTGTTTGTTTGCTTGCTCCCCCTGAAGATATGCCTATTCTGTCAAAATTTTCCTGAAAGCAAATGAAGGCATATATATATGGTGGGATTTGAAAGTCTCCCACTCAACACATTAGTATTTCTCTCCCTTTTTATCAAAAAATGCCAAAGGGTGCAATCAGACATTCCAATATTTGAAATAATAAAGACTCTTAACTCTCAACAATTTCTTGTGATCCTTAAAAAAACTACATTGGAGATGATACATTAGGATAGGGCCTAAACCAATCCTCTAACCTTTGGTACCCATTTTGCATTTGAGGATGAAGTCCTGTTAACAAACCTGAGATCTTTGAAGCTTGCTCTCCTTTTACCATCTTGCTTGGAGAACTCTTCTACCAAGTCTTTTAATTTTTGGGCCAAAAATTGATGATTAATTCTTCTTCCCTGAAGTTTATTATTACTTTGAGCATAGACTTGAGAGGTCTTTTCTTTGTGATGTTTCTTTCTAAGATTACATTCAAACCTTAAGTGATCAATTTTTCCACAATAATAACATGTCACATTCGAAGGTTTAGAATGAGCTCCTTTAACAAACACAGTTGTGGAGTTGGGTCTTTTCTCATTTTTCCTACTGTATCGAAGACCCGATCTATCCCCAAATTGTTTTCCTATATTTAACAATTTTTCAAGATGTTTCTCCCCTTGAGTACATTTATCTTCAAACATTACTTTATGGTTCTTTAGATATTTTAATTCATTCTCCAGCTTTAGATTTTCAGACTTAGTTTTTTATTTGGTTTTTTTAAGTTTTAAAATTTCTTCTTGAGCCTACTTTAATTTTTCTTGATGAGCTAAATTTTCTTCTTGGATAGTCTTCAGGACATTTTCAATTTTTTCTTTCTCAAATATTAGTTGATTTTCCAATCTCACAATCTCATTCATAGATTTATTTAGATTTTAAGCTAGATTGTTGCTTCTATGAACAATGCATCATAGGCCTCTTGCACGCAATCATTTTCTTCCTCATTATCTTATCCTTCACTATCAATTTCAACAGTTGGAGCATCTTGAGGATTAGTAGAAACAGAGACCAAGAAGCCTTTTAAATATTCGGCCATTTCTTGAGTTGAGTCATCAAACTCACTTTTAGATTGGGATGGGTCTTCCCAAACAATTGTCATGGCCTTCTTATTAGATCTCCTATTGGATGGACATTTATTAGCAAAATGGTATCCATAACAATTAAAGCATTGGAGATGTTTGGACTTATCCTTGGATTTTCCGTAGAATTTTTCTCTTGTTTTTTCTTTTGAAGTGTGTGGTTTACCTTTAGAATTTTCTCGTCTCTTCTCTTCTAACTCTTCTCTTTTTTCTCCTCTTATTGAAGTGTTCTAAGAAATTTTTAGCAAGCATATTGTTGGTTATGGGGCTAGCAATCCAGTGTTGGTGGGGGTCTCCTCCAATGACAGTGTTACCCTTAGGCCCGTAGGGACTAACCGCCACAACCTCATACAAAAGGCCACTTGTACGACAATGGGGGGTGGGTAAAAAAGTCCCACATTGCCTAGGAGGTGCAAGGTTTGGGTAAGCCATGAAGGGGTCGCCTCCTTCACATACAACAATGTGTTTTAAAGACATGAGCCCACATTGCGGTGTGCCCAAGACCCTGCTAAGGTGGAGGGGACCAGAGTGGTTGGCATAGTGGACAATATTACTGTGTGAGGGGGGCCCAAGGTCCTAACAATTGGTATCAGAGCGGCTTTGAGGTTTGGGAACCTTGCTATGTGTGTGTGTGGGGGTATTGTTGGTTATGGGCTAGCAATCTAGCGTTGGTGGGGGTCTCCTCCAATACTAACGGCCCTAGTGGACTGACTGCCACAACCTCTTATAAAGGGCCACTTGTACGACAATGGGGGGTGGGTGAAAAAGTCCCACATTGCCTAGGAGGTGCAAGGCTTGGGTGCTTATATGAAGGGGTCGCCTCCTTCACATACAACAATGTGTTTTAAAGACGTGAGCCCACACTGTGTGTGTGGGGGGGTATCGTTGGTCATGGGCTAGCAATCCAGCATTGGTGGGGGTCTCCTCCAATGCAAGTGTTACCTTTAGGCCCGTAGGGACTAACCGCCAAAACCTCATACAAATGGCCACTTGTAGTACAATGGGGGGTGGGTGAAAAAGTCCCACATTGCCTAGGAGGTGCAAGGCTTGGGTGCTTATATGAAGGGGTCGCCTCCTTCACATACAACAATGTGTTTTAAAGACGTGAGCCCACACTGCGGTGTGCCCAAGACCCTGCTAGGGTGGAGGGGACCAGGACGGTTGGCAAAGCAGACAATATTGCTGTGTGAGAGAGGGGGGGGGGCACGGTCTAACATTGGGACTTTAAGATATTTGGATGTTCAGCTGTAAAACCTTAAAAGGACACCTTTTGGGTTTGCTAGTTTTTGAAAGTGTTTCCAAGGGACTCAATTGCATAAGGACCATGCAGATCACATAATATTGTTAAATATATAATGAACATGATTGCAAAGTGCCTCTTCCTTTTTGGAAGCGAACTTGTTGATAACCAATAAGAAACTGCCAACTTGTTGGCAGATGTCTCAGCTAGACTAGGTGGGGCAATGTTTCCTTTTGATTTTTTCCCCTCAAAATGTGGGGATGCTTTGGTTCAGGAACTTGGAAAGCCTTAAGAGTTCGAACGGAAAAGGAGGGTCTGATCCTCAGTTTTCATTCAGAATGTTAATCGAGCTTAGGCTTGGATGATAAAATGAAGCCTGTTTAATTGGGCGGGGCTTGGTTATCAACATGGCCAGGCCTGAAGCTTGAAACTTGGCCTGGAAGTTAACATGGTGTATGGTGTATTTAATGCTTAGAGGGTTACATGATGTATTAAAGGGGAGAGAACACAAAACTATGCAAAAAATACTATGACAACAAACAAAACCTTCTATTTTTCTGCTCTTTGAATCTTTTTTTTTATATGCCTTTTTATTCTCCTCATTTTTCCATTGTTCTCTTGTTCTTTCTTCCTTTTTCCTCTTTCCTTTTTTTTTTTTCTAATTTTTTTTTCTAATTATCCTCTGTTCTCTCCACTCTCCTCTTCCTTTTCTCCTTTCCAAATTTTGTTTCCTATTTTCTATTATTTCTCTTCCTTCAGTTTTTTTTTTCCCTGTTTTCTCTAGATTTTCCTTTTTGTTGTTCTACTTTTGGTTTTTTGTTTTTTGTGTTTTTGTATTTTGGCTCTTTTCATTTTCACTTCCTTTTCAGTTTTGTTTATTTTTTTCTTCTCATTTTTCCTTTTGAGTTTTAGCTTGGCTCCTTGTTGGGCTTGAGATTGTGCGGCTAGTTTAAGCACATGATGGGCTCAGGCTCATGCTTGGGCTTGACTCAACACAAGCTTCACACAAACCCATCCTGTTTCCATCCCTATTTGTATATCGATAGAGAATTGATATGTGATTTGACATGTGGTGGTTGTAAATTATTGTTGTCCCCACTTATTCTGATATAATGTGTGTAAATGCTAATCTGGTTGTTATTTTCATTAGGATTAGTAATTAATTTGAGTCTTTGGGACTGAAGTATTCTTGTTGATGTTTTGTTTGCTGTTCAGGTTCTATCTGTTGTTGGGCTGCTTCAAGATGAAGTGGATCCTATGGTCTCAGTTATGAAGGTTGAGAAAGCACCTTTGGAATCATACGCTGACATTGGGGGCTTGGATGCTCAGATCCAGGAGATAAAAGAAGCGGTGGAACTTCCTCTTACCCATCCTGAATTATATGAAGACATTGGCATCAGGCCCCCTAAGGGAGTCATAC
The DNA here is from genome assembly GCA_013350335.1 of Chimonanthus salicifolius. NCBI lineage: Eukaryota > Viridiplantae > Streptophyta > Magnoliopsida > Laurales > Calycanthaceae > Chimonanthus > Chimonanthus salicifolius. Next base: position 67,707,516 of record CM023533.1, read on the forward strand.
TCTATGGAGAACCTGGAACTGGGAAAACATTACTTGCTAAGGTAAATGTTTGGTTGCCTATTGTTACTACCATTATTATTATGTTCTTTAGTTTGTTACACGCAGGTTAGCAACCATTTTCGCTAGTTGATGTACCAGTTGTCTCAGTTTTTGTGATTTTGCCCATACCTTCTCTTCATTAGACTCCGTTGCTTCCAGAAATCAGTTTTCTTTTGTTTTTTTTCTCCTGATAAGGAAGTACTTGAATGCTTACCGTTCTATATTTCTTTTGGAATAATGTCTCCCCTCCTTTTGTATATTTTTCTTGCTTTCACGAGTTTATATGTATTGTGATGAATGTTTGGAAGATTGAAGTTTATCATATAGTCAGCAAAGTGCATCAAAATGTAGAATTTTTATGATTTTCTCAAAAAAGAAAAATGTAGAAAGATAAGATTTTCACAATCCATTCATTTTGAATGCAAACTAAGCTGGCCGACGATGATGTTGGTGGTGGTGATGATGAGAATGATGCCTATTAAATTCAAACCGCAAGTGTAGATGATAAAAAACAAAAGGGGCAATCTATCATATGTAAAACTTGATTGTCATCTGAGTTGCATCGCTACGGGTAGAATTATTGGTGTCTGATGCAGGTACAACGAGGTGTTGAACATGGCGACCCCAAAAAATAGGATATGGGGACACTGCACCATATTGAAATAAAATTAAATCCGAGTTTATTTTAAATAAAAAAGGGTGTGAAAATAATGCCAATACAAAGGTCTTCAAAAAATAACACCAATACAAAATAATATATGGTTTTACTTTAAACATGTAGATGAAAATATGTAATGACCCGACCCGAAGTAACGGGTCAGTAGTGGCGGGTAAAATTAATTTAGAAAATTATCGTTGTTTACAAGGTTGTAAAAAACGAATCGTATCGTGAATCGATCTAGGGGTCTGAACCGTGAATCGCGAATCGTAAATCGTAGAATCGTAAGATTCATAATGTTTTTTCTAAAATTATTATTTATATTATGATTACATATAACATGAAATAGAATAATAAGATGATATTTCAATTCCTCAAAATATATAAACAAATATAAGAATATATGATAAAATGCACCAATGCAAAATTATATCAAAATGCATTAGAAGTCAAATTTTCACATTCCAAATCATCATAATAAATAAATTTTTATTATTCAAAATCCCAAACATCTAAGTATTTGATTCACCATCTACAAAAAAGATACAAAATTATATTAATATGAGATTGAAAAAAAAACAAAATATATATATATATATATATATATATATATATATTTCAAATAGCTTTCTTTTAAAAAAATAAAATAGATTTTTTAGATTTTTTTTATTTTATTTTTAAAATAGATACTAAAATTTGAGGAAAAAAATAAAAAAGAGATTTTTTAATAAAAACAGAAAAAAGATATTAGAAATTAAAAATCTAAAAACAGTATTCCCAAAAAAATGAACAAATAAATCAAAGATTTAAATAAATTTTATTAGCATTTATCAAAGAATTTAAGAAAAATAAAAAAATTAGAGTTTCTTAATTTTAAAATAGATACAAAAGTTTGAAAAATAAAAGATACTTTTTAATTAAAATAAAAAGTGTTTGTAAAATTTTAAAGTATAAAAACAGTGGAAAAAATCGCTAAAAACTAAAGGCCCTTAAAAACTTATGTCATGTTGACAGTCCTCACACGTTGATAGTCCTCACGTGTGAGGACTGTCTAAGAAGTAAAACCCTAAGAAGCGATGGAAAGCTGGAATTAAAAAACAGAGCTTTTGCTGCGGAAACCAGGAGAAGAAGAAGGGAAAAAAAAACAAAGAAGAAACTGAAGAAAAAGGAAGAAAAGGTAGAAGAAAAAGAAAGAGGTATGCTTTCACGTCTTCCTCTCCTCTCGTCGTTTCCTTCTTCTTCTTTTTCTTCTTCCCCTAAATCGTATGATTCGATAATATAGGCCAAAAAGGTTTTTATCAAGAATAACAGGTAACTTCCTTAAATCATAGAGGTTTCAAAATCCCATGCGCTAGTCATACGGTTTCGAAATTTTTTATTTTTTTTTTAAATAAAAAACTTCAAGTTTTTTCCTCTTCCACTCCTTCCCAGTTTGAATCGCACGATACTGCGATTCGTGCGATTCGAATCGCACGATTCACGATTCTGGCAAAAAACGCAATTTTTTTAATTAATTTCGATATTATACCGATTCGTACCGTAAGAACCTCCGATTCGATACGAATCGTGCGATTCGAACCGTGAATCGCACGATTTCGACAACCTTGGTTGTTTAAATTGATTGTTAGTCTAAATTGATAAATTCATTTAGACAAATTACAATTTAATTTAGGGATTGAATAATAGACCCCTATTTCACACCCTTTCCCCTCAATGAGAATTTACAAATTTACCCCCTTCGAATTAAAATTAAGGGAATGGAAAATAAATTATCAACTTAGATTGTTAATTTCCCCTAGGTTAGAATTTCAATTGGAAATATTTTATTTAAAATTTCAAAATCAATAAATAAATTCCAGTTTTTAAGTGTCTATAATTTAATTGATGAGTGACTAAATTAATAAAGGACAATTTATTAAAATCAAGAATTTAAAGGGGCTCACCATTTATAATTGAACTAACCATAGGAGTGAATTTTATAAATAAATAAACAAACTCATTTTAAAAGTTTTTAGTTGAAGGCTTATTTTAAAATTGTAATTAGGTGTCACATAATTTTTGCCCAAAACTGTGTAGGCTTTTAAGACCCACACCCTTTGTTGTTTTGTTTCTTTTATTTTTTTTTCTTAAGTTACACTTTCCTCTCCCAAAACCCATAAGTCTCGATGAAAAGGTTCCCCAAATCCCTAAGGGAAAGAACGGCAACACTTCTTCCCTTCCTTCTTTTCCTTCCTTCCTTAATCAAATCCCGAAAATCCCGATCGAAAGAATCGGAAGACTCTCCTCCCCGATGGATTCCTTCTTTTCCTTTCCTTTCTTCAATGGGACTCAAATCCCTTTCCTCTTTCTTTTTCCCTTCCGATATTCCCTCCCGAAATTGGGGCAGCCGACTGAAGCAGCCATTAAAAGCATAAGCGGAAGAGGGAAACCGGCGATTTTGCGATCCTTGCACTGCATCTCTCTCTCTCTCTCTCGGTATCTTCCTCACTTCCGATCTCTTGATCGTTTCAGCCTTCTCCATCGTTGAGCCAAGCAGAGGTAAGTAGTTTCCGTTTCCTTTTCTTTTCTATTTATTGTTATTACATTAGAAATCCTCTTTGTTGTCACCAACAGGCTTCTCAGATGAAGCCAGTTATGCAACCCGCCAGCGTCCCTTGCTGCCTGAAGTCCCACCTTTCCCTAGTTTCAGATTTGAACTACCCGTGACCAACCCAGCCTGTTTCTCACATCTGGCTCCCAATCCAGATTCCTAGACCTGTAGGAAAACCACTGTCCTTGTGCAGAATACTTCCCTATTTTGGGTAATTTAAGGTATGCCCATTATATTCAATTAAGTGAAGCTATTGTTTGTAATAATCACCTCAGTACACAGTGTTCCCTTTTTTTTTCGTGTCTTATATTGTGTATCACCTTATCCGATTTTACGTTTTGGAACTGCAATTTGTTTACTTATTGGTATTAAATCAGTTTTGGGATTTCAAATTTATTTCAAGAAATAAACCTGAAAAACCCTTTTCCTTGATTGAATTCATAGCAGAAACTTGGAAAGCTCCCATCCATTTATTTAACCTTTGTTTGATTATAACACCAAATAAACCCAGCTGTTTTCTTTCCAACCGAATCCAATATTGAAGTAAGTTTCATTCAGTTCTTTTTTATACTTTTGGTTTCCAATACTTGACTGTTTTCATTGTTTATATGGTTTTTCATTACCCTTGGATCTTTATTGCTTATGATTTTCATTAATTTTGTTAAGGGATTTAAAGTAATTGATGCCCAAGTCATGTTCATAGATCTATTCTTTTTCAGCCAACGATGACATGGTCTAAGCACCAATTGATTATGGAAGGATAAATATGTAAACATGTTCAAGGACTGCTCTTTTTGTGTTCAACCCATATTTCACAAATCTAAGATTTGAACCCACCGTGCCAACTGTTTTTTTTATTGTGCTTTAGTGATTTTAGTTTACTGTTCACGTTATGAGAGTAAAACAGTAAATATATTTTCTTCATTGAGTCAAGTTTTATATGTAGTCTAATTCACAAGGGTATTCTATGACTCAAATTGGCAATGACTAGTTTTCCTTTGCTATTTACGCTGATTCAGAATTTAATTACTTATTATGTTACTATGAAAATATGTGATTTAAATTTGAACAAATTTCCTTTATATCAGTTTTGTTTTATTTTACTACATTATTATATAATGTAGGATTTTGAAATTTCCAGTAGAGGTCATTTTAGTTTATTTTCTCACCTAGTGTCCAAAGTATTTCTACAAGGCCTCTTGTTGTGTTGCCAACCCATGTCCAAATTTTATCCCCTCTTCATTCAGTTTTACATATTTCTTTTCTTTTCCCAATACAGTAGCATCCTGTTACGGTTATTTAAATTATAAAGATAAATATAAATTCGTTGGTTTATGACTCTATTCAAACTGGTTTTGAGAAAAGAAAGCAAACCATGGTGTGGAAAATTATTATTATTATTTTATCATTAACGGTAATAGTGTTATTATTCTATTTTATAAGGTTTAAAGGTATGATTCAATAACTAGACCTTAAGTTTTCAGTTGGGCATTCCCTAAACTCCAACCTTTTCATATGGGGCACTTTCTATTTAGTCAAACTACTAAATAGTTTATTGTAACTATTGTTATTTTTACTTATTCTATTTCAAGTAAAATTATTTAGTAACTAAAAAGGGCAGTTACTTATTGTTTAGGGAAGATTTCCATTGTCTTGTTAGCACCAAGTTGGCTTAAGCATGGCTCGTCCATGCAATGTATGAACTCAACCTTTACCCTTAACCATAGACCTTTAAATAACCCATGGACTAAAGTTGAGGCAGCAACATACTTCACCTTAATGTAAATTGCCGAAAAAAATAAACAATCCTCATTTTAATAACACGTGAAATCTTTAAATCGTATTCGCAGCAAACTTTGGTTCTCAAGGTTGATATCTCTTGGAAAGCGTTTGGGTACATCGTTTTGCACTTCACAAACTTCTAGGTGAGGGAAACAATTCACTACATACTTTGAAACATGATTCCTTATATTCTTATGTGTTTAGGCAATGGAATATGGTATTTTATTGTGTGACTAGAATATAATTGTTGGATCTAGAATAGACTGAGTGTATGTTAATAATGGTTGTAATCCGGTGCTCACTCACAGTAGTGTAAGGGAGATCTTGGCTAATCTTTCTATTGGCCGTGAGGAGACTCAGTCCGCCCGGATAATGGAATCTAACCATTAAAGTTATTGAAAGATCCAATAATTTTATATTCGTAGATGGATGATGGTTTGTATGGTATTATTGAATTTTAATCTTGATTGGGCATGTTTAAATGTTGATTTATATTATCTTGATATTATGATGCTTGGATTACTGTATGTTACAATCGAATTATATGCATGTTATGGTAAATGAGATGTTGGATATGTTACACTCTTTTTAGACTGAGATCCATGATTTTACAAGCATATTATGAATAACTGAGTATATTCATTGAGCATAGCATTCTTATATTCATAACATTGGGTATGAGGGTGCGATCCATGATTGTCACGAAGACCACGACGGTGGTAGTGTTGTTAGCCTCACTTCATGTGGGAAGACCATTATGGTAGATGAGATGCGATATCCGTGACAAGTCATGAGGGCTGTTATTTGGTGGTAGGTTGTGTTATCCTCACTTTATGTGGGAAGGCCATTAAGGCGATGTTGTGTTATCCTCGATTCGTCGGGAAGACCACCAAATATCAGTAGATGGAATAATGGGTCGGAATATGGCATTTGGCATTGAGCATTGCATTTTGCAAAGGCATGAGCATGTAATCAATTGTTATGCTTGCTTATTTGAAATATCATTGAGAAAGTAGGAATGACATATGCTATGATTGTGTTATTGTTTTCTTCACTGGGTATGGAGCTCATCCCTTACACTGCAGGCAATCTCTTGGACTTGGGTCTGGACGATAATCACAATTGATCTTAGAAGGCGAGGAGTCGATGAAGAATTCGTAGAAACACTTAGTGCAGAATTTATTATTTAGGTTATAAGATTGTTGTTTATTTGTTTGAGACTTTGAGAAACTTATTTATTTGTTTTATTTTATTTGTGAAGACTTGGATAATAAGTTCAAGTATGGATTAATTTTGAGAACGCTTCAATCTGATTTTTATGGGAATGTGAGTAAATGATGCGTTTAGGAATCCTTATGTGAGTAATGTCTGTCCCTTTGAGTTATTTGGAAAGCTCGAATGAGATATTATGTCATCGAGCAGGTTGTCGGCTTGAGGAATTTTTGGTGGCTTGTCAATGTAATTATGTTTGTTTTGATTTTAGCCACATATTTTTGATGTAAGACCCGTTTAGGGCAGCAGGTGATGTAATTTTGTACAGTCAGATCATGCTCGTCCAAGTGTTGAAAGGCGGGGCGTGACAAAATATGTTGATATTTTAATTAGGTTTTGAGAGGGGAAAGGTGATGTAATATTTTAGTCATCTTAGAAAACAATGTTAAAAAGCACTAAAATTGTCCATGAAGAATATGTATGAGTGTCTACAAGTGTCTAGCGTATGTTAGTGTTTGCAAGTGTCTAAGACATGTATGTTACACATTTTGAAGTATCCATGCAATATAGATTGTCATATATGTAAACATTCTTCAATATCACAAAAAGCAGCTCATGTCTGTGGATTTAAATTACATGCAATCATGTAGTCTTGCTTACAAGGCCAATGTTTTGAAAATGGACTTGGATCATAAAGGAGAAATTGTATTTTAGTGAAACTCAAATAAGGTTTTTAGAAATTGTGATTTAAGCATAAGACTGAAATCATTGTCTATAGAAATTGTATCAGGTCATGAGATTCAAATCATAACCTTTAGTGTTTTGACCACTATGTTTGTAACCTATCACTCTAGTCGTTCCCACAAGAAAAAAAAAAAAAAAAAAAAATTCTATGATCGTAAATTTTAAGAGAAGTATTTTTGTAAACATTATGTACCATATGTGATAGTACTTATTTCTTGTACCTATATTATGTTTTCAAATTCCTGTTAGTTTCTGATCAAATTGGTCTGTCTGTAATCCATCCAGAATGAGATTCTCTCTCTCTCTCTCTCCGTGTCTGTATGTGTGCTGGTGCACATTCATGTACTGAATAACACCTTTCAGTCATTGGGTTCAGTATGAGATTATGATGCTTTGAATGAGAAGTATGAGAACCTCTATTGCAGTTGGTAAGTGTTCATTCTTGCAACCTCAAGGGTGTAAGTGCTAGTCCTATCGGTGTTAGATAGGCTGCAAGCCCACAGAAAAAAGAAACATGCCAATCCCAATTGCAGAAACCAACTCTAGATGGATGGGATAATTAGGTTCAATGATGATGAAGATATTTTATGTCCACTTGAAAAAATAACGATAACAGAGATGGATGTTGTGATTAACAATAACATTGAAAGATACTCTTTATTTAGACTAGCCACATGATGCAGCAGCCTTCAAATTAAGGTGGAAGGGTGAAAAGTCCATCGGGTTCATAACCTAAAATCTTACCAGGAACTGATAGATCTCCTAACTGGCAATAACAGTGAAATATACTCTTTATTTGGACTGTGACACTAGCCAAATCACTTGCACCCAGTTCACTTTGTGCCATTTTGATTACTATTTTGAAAAGCTCTAGAAATGGTGTATGTAAACTGAGAAAGGAACTCAGACATTCAAAAGTTGTTAAGTTTTTTTTTTTGATGGAATAGATAAGCAGTTAAATATTCTCATTGCTTTCAGATCATGAGCACATGTATATATTTTCTCTCTCTTCAGGCTGTTGCAAACTCAACATCGGCCACTTTCTTGCGTGTTGTCGGAAGCGAATTGATTCAGAAATATTTGGGAGATGGTCCAAAGTTGGTCAGGGAGTTGTTTAGAGTTGCTGATGATCTTTCTCCATCAATAGTATTTATTGATGAAATTGATGCAGTGGGCACAAAAAGGTTTACTCCCCTTCTGCTAACTTGCTTCATCCTTGCTCACTATTAACTGTACTATTAGTCCTTGTGACTCTCTATGATACTGCCCTTTTTTATAGGTACGATGCCCATTCTGGAGGTGAGCGTGAAATCCAGCGGACCATGTTGGAACTGCTAAATCAATTGGATGGTTTTGATTCAAGAGGGGATGTCAAAGTGATTCTTGCAACAAACAGAATTGAAAGCCTTGATCCTGCCTTGCTTCGTCCTGGCAGAATAGATCGCAAAATTGAATTTCCTCTTCCTGACATAAAGACCCGGCGGCGCATTTTTCAGGTATTAATGCAATGGTTTAGCTATATGTTGATCTGATGCAAAATCATTGTGACAGTTTTCTTGTTTCTGATTTGTTAGTGGATGATCCACACCCATGTCCATTGTTTGATCTTTTGTTCCCTCCCCTTTTTCCTTCTTAAATTCCACTTAAGTTTGTTGAATGCAGATACACACGTCCAGGATGACGTTAGCCGATGATGTCAACTTGGAAGAATTTGTGATGACCAAGGATGAGTTTTCTGGTGCTGATATCAAGGCTATTTGTACTGAGGCTGGTTTGCTTGCCTTGAGGGAGCGTCGTATGAAGGTAATTCTTATTTCCACATCCTGGGGCTATTTTTGTAGTAAGATTTTATGATTTCTGTTGCATATGTTCCTGAGAATGTGCGACACCATTCATTGTTCAAAATTAGCCTTGTTGAGTGTTCTTAGGGAGAGCTTTTAATGAAGGGTAAGATTGGTTTAATGCCTATTTATGCCTCCATACTTTAAGAAAGTAGAATTTCACAAGATTGAGCTTGAATTTGATACAAATCCAATGCCTTGCGAAGCATGGAGTTGACTCATCATTCCCTGGTGTTTTCTATCTGTGACTGATGGAGTGGGAGGGGTCATACGAGCTGTCTTGATTGTATTGGTTGTGTCTCATGGTCTGGTTTTGCTTCTTTGGGGGTTGGGTTCTATGTTTTGGGTTGATTTGTGTTTTCTTTTCTTCTTTGTAGGGTTTACATCTCCTAAACCCTCTTTGTTGTTTTTGTCTTTGGTTCTTTCTACTTCCGTTTTAAATATTAATGCATTATCATTTTGTTACCATTCCAAAAAAAAAAAAAAAAAAACCCGAACTCAAAGAATAAAAAAGTCAAAGGAGATCTTCGGATCAACTTCAATAAAATAACACCACTCAATCATTGACCTCAGTAGTACGGGCAACTGGAGCTTCAGGGGTTGGGTTCTATATTTTGATTTGTATTTTCTTTTCCACTTTGTAGGGTTTACATCTCCTAAACTCTCTTTGTTATTTTTGTTTTTGGTTCTTTCTACTTCCATTTTCATATTAATGCATCATTGTTTTATTACCGCTAAAAAAAAATCTGAACTCAAAGAATGAAAAAGTCAAAGGAGATCCTCTGATCAACTTCAATAAAATAACACCACTCGATCATTGACCTCAGTTGTACGGGCAAATGGAGCTTCGAATTGATGAACTATAACTCCAACTTCTCACTAAAAGAATGGAATACGGTCAAGATTTTCTTATGCAAAATTTAACACTATGCAAATCTCACACGAGTAAGAATTCTAGCAATCTAGAATTAATTTGCTTGAAACAAATTGATGCACGACACTACTAAGGGAAGCCCTAAACGCCTAATGCGGTTATGAAAAGACTAAAAGAGATGAAAATAATGCACTCTAAATCTAAAATGGATTGAAATTAATGAATCAATTAATAATGGCAATTAAATAATATAAATAAGCGACAAATAATTCAATTAAATTCTCAGAACTCAGTGTAAACAATTATATAATGATTTAGGCCTAATTACCAAACGTGGCGGGATCTTTCAAAACAAAGGGGCTTATTAGTTTCAATGAATATGTTGATCCATCACCAAAAGGGATTAAGATATGGCTAATGACAAGGTAGCGGGGCTTAAAGTGGGTAGATGACTAAAGTGGAAAGGTGTTAAGAGGTTACAGTAAACATGGGTGAGATTATGAAGGACACAACAACAAATAAGGTCACGGCAGCACAATGGAGGGAACTGGAGATAGTGGCAAAAGGGGAAAGGCTACAGGTGGAGACGACTGCTAGGGAACAAGAAATAAGTGGTGACAACAACAATAAGAGGACTTAAGGGGAGGGACGAAGGCTTGGAAAGGGTCCCAGAGGGCTTATGGTTGCAGCAGGAAGATAGTCTGGCTAGGGCGATTGCAGGGTAGTTGTTGGGGTGATTGGATAATAACAGGAAGAAGATAAGAGGTAGGTGACAGCATTGTGGGATGGTTCTAAAGGTTTCAGCAGCAAAGAAAGAAAAAGGAAAAGGAAAAGAGAGAGAAGAAAGGAGAAGAGAGAAGATAGAGTACCTGGTTATGGAGGTTTCACACAGTCTGTGGCGTCTCGCCCTTGGTTTGTCACCAAATCTTGGATTCCACCAAGGTATTCTCATCGCACAGAGGTAGCTAAAACTTTCAATTCTTATTCATCCATTCGTATGAAGCATACATTAGTTTTTTAAGATTACAAATAAACACATGCCCAATTTTGCCCTTGCTACCTTTAACTAAATAAATAAAAAAAACTGCTAAAACCAAACTAAAAGTGATGTAGGACACGCAGCAAAGACCCAATTATTTTAGTATTTATTTTCAGAGTCATTGTAAGAAAGTCAGGTCGGTGGCTTTCCTATTTTGTTTAAGAGTTTATGATGAGATTAGAAGTTGTTGTAGGATTGGAAACCACTGACGTGGCCTTCCAAATCCGTTTATTACAGTCGGTCATAGAGTCCTCTTCTATTTTGAGTTTTTAGTTTTCTTATAAATACCAATAGATGTAAGAAAAAGGGATACCTCTTTCGATTACGATGAAATGAACAAGATTTGATTATCTCCTTTTGTCTTCGAGCACTTATCCTCCATCTTCTACCTTAGTTGCAGACGAATATCCTTTGCTGGCTCGTTCCAGCCTTCACATCATTGGATCTTGGGCTTCATCCCAAGAGAAATCACCACTGCAAGCAAGACTTGGGCTTTATCCCAAGCTACCATCGTCGCTTCCGCCTCTCCTCGCTGTTTCACTGCAAACAATCATTGCCTCGCCTCTGCAGATTTCACCTCCTTCAAGTGCCTTCTCCTTCTTTCTGCCCTTGCTGTTACGGTCCGACCCAATGGACACGTGAGAAACAATAATATTTTTTTTAACTCTGAAGCATACACAACTCATAGTCCAAACACGTGACACCTACACGTGTTGCGAGATTTCTACGGATCCCAGCACTTATTAGACCCTTGATTTGATCGAACTGAATTATCAGCTGCCTACGTACTCCAGTGGAAATCAGATCCTGCATAGTTCTAAATTCATTTATTTCATGGCACTAACCCGTGCTATTCATGATGTCACATCAAAACATTCTAATTGCCCTATCGTAGGCCTCATCAATAGATTAGATCTCATCTATCACGGGTCTATACCAACCATAGGGTCAATGTCACCCATGGGATAAACCTCAACCATGGGACCTATACCGGAACATAAATACATCCCTCTTCGGGGACAATATTCTAAACATGGGTCCAATCCTCTATGGAATTAATGTCCTCTGTGGGAATATCTATCTACGGTATACAATTCTCATCCATGGTCTCAATGCCCTCCATGGGAATAACCATCCATGGAAAAATAATATCTATCCATAGAACCGTCACGTTCACCATGAGACCAATACGTCTACCATGGGGCCATTATATCTATCATGGGGTCAATATGCCTACCATATATCAATATCTAGACATGAATCCAATATGCCTTCCATGGGAACAACATCCATGAGATTCATCATCCATCTCTGGTAACTCTCCATCAGTGAGTATCATCTATCCATGGGTAATAATCATCCATGAATATAATCACTCTATGGGTATTATCTATCCATAGACATAATTCATACATTCGTAGAACCAATATGCCTATCATAGAACAACAGGTCTATAGACCAATACATCTACTATGGGACCAACATGTCTACCGTAATACCAATACGTCTACCATGAGACCAACATGCCTAACCATCATACCAATATGTCTATCATGGGACCAATATGTCTAACATAAGACCAATATGTCTACTATGAGACCAACATGTCTACCATAAGACCAACATCCGGGCATGAATCCAAACCATCATGGGAACCATCATCCATGGGTATACGCATCCATCCTTGGTAACACTCGATCAGTAAGTATCATATATCCTTGGGTAATAACCATCTATGGGTATACGCATCCATCCTTGGTAACACTCTATCAGTAAGTATCATATATCCTTGGGTAATAACCATCTATGAATATAATCCCCTCATGGGTATAATCCATCCATGGGCATAACTAATCCAGGGGCACATCATCTACAATGAGATTTTCTATTCGTAGAAACAACACTCGAATGAATCACTACGTGATTGTCGCAATAATATCAAATCATCATATCATATCATAAATATATCACGACCCCTAGCAAGACTTAGGGCCTTTGACTTACTAAGCGGGAGACCCACGACTGGCGTGATCAAATCTACCTCGCTCTGCATTCCTTCACCTCATGGGTGATTCAGTCAAGCTCTTAGGCTGTCAGACCGCGTTTAACAAAGCTAGCACCACCCCATGGGGTAAAATAATATCTAGCTTTGCGCATCAATGCACATCAAGTGTGTAAATATCCGTGAGAGCGCCCTCTAGGCGTAGCATGTGAGGGACCTACTCCCTCGACGGCAACTCTATGGGACCAAGTCTCCGTAGCGGACTCCACTGTCCCGAATCTCCCTCTGGAACGGTCAGTCAACCATCATAATCACATAAGGGACGAATCCATACCACGTCTCATCAAGTGACTAAGTCACATATACATAGTCACATATACATCTCAATGCCAGAGTCTCCGTATGCTCATATTGAGGTTCCCACGGTCTCATGGCTACTCTAGGCCTAATTTATAGAATCTATATACTTATCTCATCCTTTTAACTAGACAAAGATGAGACACATGATCTAATGATTTGACAGTTTCCTTTTTCAATGGACTGAGGCATAACGTTATCAATATCACGTGAGGGACATACCCATACCACGTCTCAATCATCAATATCACGTGAGGGACGCACCCATATCACGTCTCAATATAATCAATATCCTTAATCATCAATATCACGTGAGGGACGCACCCATACCATGCCTCAATATAATCAATATCACGTGAGGGACGCACCCATACCATGTCTCAATCATCAATATCACGTGAGGGACGCACCCATACCACGTCTCAATATAATCAAGTAACCTAATCACATACATCTCAGTGCTAAAGTCCTCATTTGTCCATCTTAAGAATTTTCACAGTTTTCTAGCAACTTTAGGCTTTACTCGAGTGACAAACATATATGTCTCATCATATCGAGAGTCTCAAGGCATTATATCCTCTTCGAGCCGCCTTTGAGAGATCCAACATCTAGCATTAGGGTCTATATTAGGGAAGGTATATCCCACCAATCTCTTTCTATCCTTCACATTTGCTCAACATCTTACATCATCCTTAATATAAAAGATGACACAATAATGCATCTTTTGATCGAGCTGAGGCACAATGCTCTCAGTTGCATACGTACCATATAGTGGATCAGATCAACCATAGTACATAATTTTCACATTTGGGTTGACATTGGAGAGTGATCATACTTTTACTTTGGGGAAATCAAACAAGTCTTTCTTAGCGTTTACATTGCATTCTATGCATTCTCAATCATGCTAGCCCATCTCCATTGTAGCACAAGTTAGCCCCTTTAGGTTCTAAGACACTTGACCTTAACTCATCCATATCATTTAGTCTAACCCTTTACCAAGTTCTTCTTCAAATCATGGAAATTCGTTCTACACATGGTTAGGTCAATACACTATAACCATTATCAACATAGGTACTCACTTGTGATGTACACATCATCAATTAATCCAAGCATGGCATTAAAATAATTCATCATGCTTATTATATGAGTTACCTATCTAAGAATTCACAGTCATGAGAATTCAGTTGATACATACATTACTCATAACCATACACAAGGATGAGAAGTTATCAAGGCCCTACATTACACATTTTGGGCAATCTTGATTTGTCATACATTCTATCATACTTTAACACATCACAAATCTATGAATTCTCAATTATAGTAAACATATAATCATAGGGAACATGAGAAACTCATACATATGTATCTGATACAATATATTCATATCAATCACATATAGGCATAAAGATGTCAAACCATAATCTTACCCAACTATGCATTGGAATGTGCACAAAGCAACATTCACTCAAACATATTATCACACCCCTTGTGAGCATGGAACTTTACAAATATTTCCAATGCTCCAAGTGTATGGTATTCTCCAATTTTACCTAATGTTATCAAACTCGAATCGTATCGAAATTGGTTTAGAGGTGTGAATCGTGAATCTAAAATCGTAAAATCGTACGATTCATATATCCTCTTATTCCCATAACCATTTTGTTGACCTGGGCCATTACACCTGCTACACCCCTGAACCAGTTTCACCACTAACCCAGGTACTGTCTTCCCTTCTCGACCCTTCTCGCTGCTGCTCTTTCTCTTCCTTCCTTTCATCTTGTTCCATCCTTTCTACCCTCTCTTCTTCTTTTCTGTCGCCACCCTCTTCTTCTTTTCCCCTTTTCTTTCTTTCCCATTCGTATTTTACTAAAGTCGGCCCTAAAGTCCATTCGCCACAAGTGCCAGACACCCAACTCTGTAACTTAAACCTCCACATGTGTGAAGAGTATAAGTGTGTGGCCCAATATTTGTCAGGACTGATAAGTTATTTGTTTTCTTCTTCGCTTCCGCTACATCAAGTGGATCAGAGCCAAGATCTCTGTTGTTCAGAGACGATCCCCGCTTCTCGTCGGTAAGCTGGAAAAAAAAAGAAGAGAAAAATCTCGATGGCATCCGACAAAAATCAGAATATCACCACTCAACTCATGAAT